>OY284479.1:29585731-30028289 GCA_958336345.1 Dorcus parallelipipedus | reverse complement strand
ATTCTGCGAATATATACATATAATGACAAACAAACTCATATTTTTACCTACTTTATTTAATACAATAGCAACAACTGCATGCAACTGCTGAAAGATTTTTTTTTAATTTAAAATTAATAAAAAATTATCTGAAAAATATTAGTCGTGAGAGTAAAGTCGTTATTTTTTAAATAAATTAATCGATAACTTGTAAAATTAAAAGCAAGAAGGGTTTAAGCTTTGGCTTACAACTAGAACTTGCGCGTCGCATATCCCCAATCTTTGTTATTGCAAGTCTTTAGTTTGACCATGTTTACTTCAGTGTATTGTCACGCTTGCTCTGAAGTGTATTAAATCGAGGGGTAGCTCACAGAGAAACTGATGCCGTTTCGTCTTCTGGGCCGAAAATGATGTTAGGGAAAAACGAGTAGACGCTAGATAAGGGCCGGGGTGAAGAAAAACTTCACCGTTTTTCCCAAAACTTTATTGGATACATACACACTTTATTAGAGGACCGCTGGTACACACTTTCATGGATCTCCATCGTCTAGGCAATATTGCCAACTCAGCAGCAGTTTCTGATTAGTTTAGAACTGTTGTCCAACGAAGTAATGAGGCCTGTCCAACAACATCCTCTTACTAGTCCTAAACTGTTATAAGCATGCACCGATCAAACTTTTAACGCAGCTCTTGAAACCGTTAATTAATTCGACAGGCGAATATACTTGACAGTTTCGAACTAGTCCAGAACTGTGTTGGAACAAAGTTAATCGATTGTAACAGCACCATCAAGTATACAATATCGATGAACACATGTTTTTAACGGTTTCGAAATAGTCAATAATTGCTATACCTATACTAAAAATCACCTTGTCTTCTAAACAAATACACAATTTTGGTTTCATACTGAAACTAACAAGAACTAAATTACTAGTCCTTTGTACCAAAAATTATGCTAGGTAACAATGTGCCTTTGTTGATGAAACGAAATTCTAATTATCAGAACCAATAAATTAGTTGTTTCAAATTTTAATAATTTACTGGGTTGCATGTAATAATATTTGGTTATACGTGGAACTAATATGTTTTTAGAGTGTACTGGACCAAACCTTACACCATCGATTCAAGGTGTTATTATACAGGGTGCTGCCTTGATGAACGCAACATAGGAAATCCCATGTTAATTTAGAGGTGTTCAAATATTGGCTTCCCTAATTGTTTTGTAGCAAAATTCCATTTAGGTTTTTAAAGTACTCTTCAAGATGAATCTGTCTGTGCAGTTTGAGAATTTTTCATTTGTTCAGTTTCAAAATATTTTAAAAAGATTCATGCTGGATTTCACAAACGTCACTTAACTTTAATCATCGATTAAGAATAATCATTCCTATACCTTCAACACATGTAACCATGGCAACGTTTACTTTTAACGGATGATTAAATTTAAGTAACGTTTGTGAAATCCGCCATCAGTAACCAAATTCAATTTATATCAAATTATCAACACCGCCTTGATCAGTGAATGTTAAAATTAATGACTGGAAAACATCAAAGTACTCTGGCTTTATTTCTGTCAAATGTTGTAAGTTGCTTTACTTTATTGTTACATGTAACCTTCGTGACAATATTTCTTTCTTTGTTTTGATAATTACGCAGACTGCTATGAAACACAAATTGGTTTCCTTATTGTGTATATAGGTTTCAACTTTACTTTTATTATGAAGTAAAAATTATAGCGAAAAGTGCTGTGATGATTATACGCGAGTATACATATGTCAGTAAACATACTTCGTTAGATATAATTATCAAGAAATTTATTTTTGCATATCAAGGTTGCTATTAAGTTCTCAGTCAGAAAACATATAGGCTAATCAACGATTGCTTATGTTAGTAGATAAATGCACGTTGGTGTGACCACATCAAACCGATTGGATTTGCAGAACAAATTAAATAAATTTTCCTAAACGCAGAATGGATCCTGAAGAATTAGCGCTTTTTGACAAAGTTTCCGCTGTTTGGTGGGGTGATGAGATTTATCCCTTAAGATCCATGAACAAAATTCGAATTCCCTACATTCTTGAAAGGCTGAAGTCCATAGGAGTCATCAGAGGGGATCTCACAGAGGCTGATCGTCTTTTGAAAGGCATTTCCGTTTTGGACGTTGGTTGTGGTGGTAATAATTATTACAATTATGTTTTTTTAAATATCATTTGCTATAAAAAATATTATCCGTTCACGTTCTTTTTGCATTCTAGTAGGCCATGTTTTTTTTTCGTTAGGTTACGTGCATGTATTTTGATAGAACTCAAAATGTAACAAATGTAAACTTCTGACACTTTAACGTCAGTCCCATCGACTATAATGCTTCTTATATTCTATACGATGGCATGAAGAAAGTAAAATAATAGCATTAAAACAAATAATTACAAATAATCATCAATGTTTTTTGGCGTCACTTTTTAAAAATGTAACCATCATATTAAAATGGAACATATTCACCTGAAGGTACCAACAAAAATGTCACCCTAACACGGCCTACTCTGAATGCAAAAAGAACGTGAATGAATAATAGAGAGCGTTGCATTTGCAAAGTGCGTTTTTTTTCAAATTTTGAAATTTTAAAGAAAGTTTAGATGTTTAGGTTTAATCACTGTGAAAGATTGAATAACTTGCGGACGAAAAAAGTAAGTCTCTTGGACATGGATGTACTCAGGATTTTATTTAAGTGGGGATGGATGATAAGCTCTAAACAGCAAAAATTTTTGATTAAGAACCAATGTAATAAATTTGAAATAATTACCTACTCTCCGGATAATTTAGGGTTATATTACTGTTGCTTTCAACTAGGACAAGACTTTTTAAGCTGTGTAAAACTGCTACTGACCATAAATTTAAAATTATTTGAAATGGTCACTCACTGTCAATCATGCCTACAGTAAATATTGTTTTAAAAGCTAGAATAGCTGCTTGCATAGAAAAGGGTGTCACAGTTACAGTAATTGTTCAGAATTTCAGCGTTAACAAAAATACAGTTACTGACTTGACAGCAAAGTAAGATTAATACAGTGAGCCTCTAAAGTATGGAATAAAATTCGTAATTTCTTTATTTTTGACATTTCGAAAAAAACGCTCGGACAGGTAAATTTTCTTTTTAAAAAACACACATTTTCAAGCGAAAATCAATTTTTCACAGTCATTTGTCTTCGAGTAATGACGTCATCGACATTTTTTTTTAAACAGCAACCCCCAATTTTTTTTCTTGATTCTGATAGCTCATTGAATTCTCTATCCAACCACATCAAAAAATTATTGTTTTATGGGAAAAATTTTGAGAAAAAAATTATTGAAAATGTATGAATCATCTACTACCTATAAATGAAGTAGGCGTGACAATTTCAAGAAAACCAAAACGATACCTACAATAAAAGAAAACTTGTCATTCTTGTCATTTAAACAAAGTCTTTTCAAGTCGAGTAATCATGGTTCGTCATTTAACCGAAAATTAAATTATTATTATTATTTCATTTCATTTTCAACAATTTTTTTCTCAAAATTTTTCCCATAAAACAATAAATTTTTGATGAGGTTGGATAGAAAATTTAATGAGCTATCAAAATCAAGAAAAAAAAATGGAGGTTGCTATTTAAAAAAAATGTCTATGACGTCATTACTCGAAAACAAATGACAGTCAAAAATTGATTTTCACTTGAAAATGTGTGCTTTTTAAAAAGAAAATTTACCTGTCCGAGCGTTTTTTCGAAATGTCAAAAATAAAGGAATTACGAATTTTATTCCATACTTTAGAGGCTCACTGTATAATAAAATAATGGCAACTCATGGCTACTGGATTTAAAAGTTGTCCTAGTTTTTTATGATATCGATAGTATATCCAACGATTTGCGGTACACTGAGAAAACTATCAACGCACAGTGAAACGTCAAATAACAATTTTTGATTATGACAATTTTTTGTCTTAATATAACTAATATGTTACTAATAATACTAACGCCAGTCTATACTAAAATTAATCGTTTCAATACATTTTCTCACAATTTTTCAGAAACTGTCTATAACAATCATAGAAGAAATAAGATCGTTGGAACATTTGGTTTATCTCGTTAAATTTTATTTAAAAGAAAACTTCAATTGATTAAGTTCAAATTTAAAAAAAATCCGTCGGTCATCCTTGAATACGACTTCCGTTCTGGTTGTGTGTATTTTGGCATAAATTTCTTCTTTAAATACATATCTCACTGAACTGTTAAGATGATGGGTGTTTTGACTCGACTTGATTCTTGTAGATAGCAGACCAAGTAGAAGTCGGTATTTTCTCATAAAAAACACAGCACTAATTCACAAACTTTATTTACAAAATTATATACACTTTACAAAACCTTTAATTATTAAATTAATGCGGCGATAACCATTCGTTTAATGAAAATAAGACTAATTTCGGTGACTGAATAAAATGCAATTATAAGACGCGAATTTGAATTGACTGAACCGTTCTCGGCTGGTGATATTTTTCGACTGTTTTCTTCTGTAGGATTGATAATAATGCCTGAACACTAAGTCAGGGTAAGGGTGGTGATTTCTTATTTTCTATAAATTTTAACTATACTTAGAATTAATATAAATTTATTATGCTGTTTACGAAAATGAAAAGATCGCTGTCTGCGTCTAACAGATGGCAAATTCCTACTTCGTGAATAGAAATTAGATAGTTTCAACGAAAACACTAAATTCGA
Organism: Dorcus parallelipipedus; assembly: GCA_958336345.1. Lineage (NCBI taxonomy): Eukaryota > Metazoa > Arthropoda > Insecta > Coleoptera > Lucanidae > Dorcus > Dorcus parallelipipedus. Next base: position 30,023,565 of record OY284479.1, on the reverse strand, counting down.
CTGTAAACGAACACCGAGGAGTTCTTGTAAATGTTTGCGTCCCAAGTGTTAAGAAACGCAAGTATGCAGCTGCGGAGCGTAGGCCTGCCGAACTCTAGGATTTCAATTTCACGGAAATTTTAGAATGCGGAGAGATTGTTCGTGGGAAGAGAAACTAAAATAATTTAAACTTAATCTAAAATCTAAAATAAAGTTATAATTAAATTTTGATTTAAATGAATCCTTAACAATGGGAGACTTATTTATACAGCGTGGAAACTAAATAGCGGATAAAATCCATAACTCCGTTAATGATTACGACAGAACAAAAATCTAAAAGGGGTATAGCGATTCAAAATATAGCGCATATGAGGAAGTCATCTTCAGATATTTTCATTAATTTTTTTTTAAAGTTATGATGTTATCAAGATTTTTTTAAATGACAATCTATATTTTTTATTTTTGATTTTGTTGGGACTTTTTAACTAGTATTCAACTGTTTAAATTTTGGATCGATTACATAACAAAAAATTCAAGAAAAACAGTCTCAAAGTTTTAATAGTAAAGTTAAATGAAATGAATAGAATATCTAGTAGGCCAGGTGTAAAACAAACAAAATTGATTTGATTGACTAGATCTTGTCATACTAAAGAAGGACTTGTCATAATAAACAAGAACCTATCACAATAAAGTAAGTGCGTATTTTTATTCTCTGTGGATCGTAGGAGTTACACGTTTATTAACAATCTTCTTTTACCAAAATGATATTGTTGACAGAGAAACAAAGAATTGAAATTTTAATGATGATTGAATAGAATAGAATAGAATACATTTATTTAGCCAATCAATACATACATAAATACACACAATAAAGTGTATGTAATTAAGATGTTTCTGGCGCGTCACTATGATAACATAAATTAGGTGCAGAAATACAATAATAAGTACCTAATAATCCTAATAATATTACATTATAGAAGTTGACTATATAAATATCATTAAATTATTATCAAATTTTGTCACACATTGTGGTGAAATCATCTATTGAATACGGAGCTATTTTACTTAAAAAAGATTTTAAAGTTTTACAGAATAGCATGTGATTCGCCGATTTAACTCTGGAAGGCAATTTATTATATAGTGAGAAGTTTACAGAGTTGTTTTTTGTAGTTGTTAGTCGATTACGGATTATTCTGATCTCGTTACCAAAACGGGTAGGGTAATTATGACTGGAATTTACAGTGATGTATTTATCCTTGTTTTTGTGGATATGTGTAATTAAGCTGTATAGATACAAGGCAGGCAAAGTCAGTATGCCTGTCCCGATAAAAGAAGGTTTGCAATGATCTCCCTGTTTAAGTCCACAGATAACACGTACCACCTGTTTTTGCAGTTTAAATATGTTAATTGCGTGGGTACTGTTTCCCCAAATTCTTACACCGTAAGTTAAGTGGCAATTGAAAAATGCGTAATAAGATTTTAATATTAAGTCTCGTGACAATATTTTACTTAAATTTCTTAGCATGTAAATTTCTACCGCTAACTTTTTGGATAAATTATTTATATGAGTATTTCATTTTAATCTATCGTTTAATGTGATTCCTAATATATTAATGTTCTTATTTTGTTGTGTTTTATAATTCGAAGATATGATTATAGATTGTGTTTTATTATCGTTGAGTACTAAATAATTTGACATGAACCAAATATTAGCTTTAGATTTAAGTTGATTCATTTTACTGACAAGTTCTTGTAAGATATTACTACATGTAACCAAGTTAGTATCATCTGCGTATAGAAATCCTTTATCGGGATATAAATAACTACTAAAATCGTTAATGTATAGTAAAAATAGAAGAGGACCAAGTACGGATCCTTGTGAAATTCCGTGCTTGATCCTACCAAGATTGAATAAATCATTATCTGTCCTAGTACATGGTGATATGGCGATCGATATAGAAGTCATGAAGAAGTATATCGACTTTTCACAGATAAATATCCTGTTCAGTCAGTTCACTGTCAGTAGAATATAAAATAAATTTTACGTCTCAATTTTTTTGTTTTGCACCTGGCTAACTAGATATTCTGTTCATTTCTTCAACTTTAAAACTTTGAGACTGTTTTTCTTGAATTTTTTGTTATGTAATCGATCTAAAATTTAAACAGTTGAATACTAGTTAAAAAGTCCCAACGAAATCAAAAATAAAAAATATAGGTTGTCATTAAAAAAAAATCTTGATGACATAACTTAAAAAAAAATTTGATGTGTCATATCCAAAAATTGGGTAATATGATATGTAGTAAAATAATACTTCCCAATTTTTTCTCGATATTTATTTTTGACGACCGGTTTCGGTTAAAGAACCATCATCAGCTCGACAACGTCAAAATTGAAACTTTAATATTAAACGCATAAAATTGCTGGCGAAGAGAAGAAATAATTAACGTGTAAATTGCTTGGGATCTGCTGTCAAACTTTGTCTGCTGTCCAGTTTGATAGCAGATCCCAAGCATTTACAATTTATTATTTTACTACATATTAAAAAAAATTGATGAAAATATCTGAAGATGACTTCCTCATATGCGCTATAAATTGAATCGCTATACCCCTTTTAGATTTTTGTTCGGTCGTAATCATTACCGGAGTTATGGATTTTATCCTTAAAAAAAAAAAAAAAAATTATTTTGATACCTACAGAGTGTGTGGCAGCATGGCGCCGAGTAATGTTGCGCATGAAGATCGCTCCGATCAAAAGTGTGGTGTGTGTGGAAACAATGCAGTCAGTAAACGAGTTCAGTGTCACAACTGCAAAAAATATTACCATAATAGTTGCACAAGCAAAATTAGAAGCGATATATCTCATATTGACAAAGTCACAATTAGTTGTTGTGATTCGGAGAGGTTAGAAGACTCTTTGGAATTTGACCCGAGCGCGAAATTAAGCGAGATGGATTACCTAAAAATTATCATAAAATCGAAGTGCGATCTTATCAAAGAACTATACGCTAAAATACACTATCTTGAAGATAAAGTATCCAACTTTCAGCAGCTAAATTGTGTCGAGGATAAAAATCAACGCATGCAGCAGCCAGAGATGAAAGCCGTGAAGAATGCGGAGCGTACGTTTACACATGTCCAAAACGTAAACAAGTCCGGGAACCTGTCGACACACACGTCGAATCAAGGCAAGGATTTAACAGCAAAATCAATATTGTCACCGGAATCTTGCAAACCATCTGAAAAGGTTCAAAAGGAGACGAGTCGTAACGATTGGTCAACGGTCGAACGGAATAAACGTACTAGTAATAGACTCAAAATAGTATGGAATAAACAAAGCGATTTAAAATCCGTTCCCAGATTCACTGATATACATGTATATAGACTTGATCCAAGTATAACCGCTGCTGAATTGACCGGATTTTTGAGAAGCAATTTTCCCGAAGTGATTTGTGAAAAGATTCCGTCAAGAAATCAGGACAAGTATGCATCCTTCAAAGTGAGTGTTTTTAATAACAATTTCAATAAGGCAATGGACTCCGAAATGTGGCCCATGGGGACATGTGTCGGGAAGTTTTTTTACAAGCGTCGCGGTCGGGAACGTCAAGAGTAGCTCTTGATCCTGATCTATTGCTCCTGAATGTACAAGGTTTAAGCAGTGAAAAAATTGATGCCATGGAAATAGACTATTTACATGATTACGGTATTCAAGTGATATGCCTCACGGAAACTTGGCTAAATGCGGACTGCATTAGCAGTTTAAAGTTTAACAATTTCGTTCTTAGCAGCAGCTACTGTCGCGATTGTCAATTTCATATTTAGGCCGAGCCTTAAAATTATAATATGTGGTGACTTTAATTTTAATTTTAATAATCCCAACTGTAAAAACGTCAATGATCTTTGTGACGGAATGGCGGAATTTGGCCTTCGATTTATTAATAAATGGCCAACGCGTGTAACGGATTCAACTTGTTCTAATATTGATAACATTTTTATTAATTTTGTAAAAAATAACACCTGTTGTGTGGTGGATAATACGGTGTCTGATCATCGGTCATTGTTGTTTGAAATTGGTTTGTTAGCGAATGGTAGAATTAATGAACCTGCACCCTCGGGCGTTAGAAGAATTTACAGTGTTGATAAGATTAATCAATTCATTACTCTGCTAGACAATGAAACTTGGGACGGTGTGTATGCGAATGCGGATTTCGACGAGAAATTTAAGTATTTCTATGAAACAATTTTGTATTATTTTCATATCTGTTTCCCCGAATCAAAATATGTACTTCGCAATAAAAAATCGTGGGTTAATGACGAGGTTCGCAAATCGAGTACTGAATTAAAAAATCTACATTCCTTTTCGAAGCTTAATCCTAATTTAAAAGAAGCATATAACACAGCCAAATGTAATCATAAAAGGCTTTGTACAACTGAAAAGAAAAAATATTTCGGCAAGATGATTTTAAATTCTTCTAATAAAGTTAAAACTTCATGGAAAATAGTATCGGACCTGACAAACAAATCAACCACCCATGCGAATATTGAACTCCAAATTAACGATAATATAGTACGTGATCCAATCGAAGTGGCTAATGAATTTAATACTTTTTTTAAAAATGAACCCTTAAGAGTGATATCAGGTTTGGATGCTGTACGCGAGAAATCAATAGTTGAAAGTAAAATGACCGAATCAATGTATCTAATGGACTTTTCAGTGTCGGAAGTCCTTGAATTAATATCCTTAAAATTTAAGAATAAAAGTTCGTCAGGTCCCGATGATATTCCCATCAAATTATTTAAGAATTGTGCTAAGCATTTCATCGAGCCTCTTGTTTACTTGATCAACTTGTCGTTTACTGAAGGAAAATTTCCCAGTGCGTTAAAACTTTGTAAAATTGTGCCCATCCACAAGAAATCAGATAGGCGGAATCTCGCCAATTACAGGCCAGTAGCTCTAGCTCCCTGTCTTTCAAAAATATTTGAGCACTGTATGCTAAAAAGATTACTAGGCTATCTAGATAAGTTTGACATTCTTGTGGATAACCAACACGGTTTCAGGCCATTTAGGTCAACAAACACAGCAATTGCCGAATTTGTAAAAGAGGTAGCTGCTTTGATTGATGCGGGCGAGTGTCCTGTTGGGTTCTTTTGTGACCTCAGCAGGGCTTTCGACTGCGTCGATCACGAGCTGCTATTAGAAAGTTTGGAGAGTTATGGTATCCGCGGAGTCGTAGGGAAATGGTTCGCTTCTTTTCTTCATAGCAGGGCCCAATATGTCGAAATATTATGTAACTATGATAACGTACGTCAAAAATATGTTTCTGAAAAATTAAATATTGACTTGGGTGTACCACAGGGTTCAGTGTTGGGACCTATGCTGTTCCTCCTTTACATAAATAATCTTCCAAATTATTTGGGTGATCATTTCTCATTGATGTATGCAGATGATACTTCTGTGATTGTTAAAAGTAAGGACTGCGATAATGTGTTGAGGAGATTACAGCATTGGTTTACTCAAAAGAAATTATTCTTGAATGCAACTAAAACTGGTTACATACACTTTCATCATAAAATAAATAAAAAGGATATGGACTTAGATATTACCATTAATGATACTAAACTAGCTAGATTTAATTCTATAAAGTTTTTAGGCGTAGTCATTGATCAGAACCTGTCATGGGAGGTGCACTGTAATAATCTGATATCAAAAATAAATTCCTTAGCTTTCCAATTAAGAATCATAAAACAGGTCTTGGACATTGATGTCATCTTAGCATTTTATTATGCACAAATTGAAAGCAGGTTAGCGTATGGAATTTGTTTTTGGGGACCTTCAGCGTGTTTTAAAAGCGTTTTCATCGCTCAAAAGAGGGTGATTCGAGTGATCGCTGGCATAGACAATAGAACATCATGTAAACCATATTTTCAACGTTATGGAATATTGACTTTGTACGGATTATATATCTTCAGGCTCTTGGAGTATATTTTCACAAACCAAAATAAATTTAACAAAAATAGTGAATTTCATGGATATAATACAAGATATAAGGAAGATTTTAATATTCCAATACATAAATCTGCTTGTTTTAATAACAGTATCATGGTCTATGGCTTGAAGATATTTAATTCACTACCTGAAGATGTAAAAAACATCAAATTTGTCAAACACTTTAAAAAGCGCATTAAATCAATTCTTATAAACCTATGTCCATATAGTTTGAAGGAAATTTGTTTTGCGGCTCTCTGACCTGTGGCATCGAGCATGTAATTTTAATGGTGTTTATGTTGCGTGTTTTAGATTGTGATTTATGTTTTATTCATTTCAACATTGACTAAACGTTTATTTATTGATAAGCAGTTTTAATCTGTTTCTGTTTTACTTAAGGCGCCAAAGTAAAATCTGTGACTAGTCTTATAGCTCTTATTGTAGCTCGAAAAAGACAATAAATATTATTATTATTATTATTATTATTATTATTATTATTATTATTATTATTATTATTATTATTATTATTATTATTATTATTATTATTATTATTATTATTATTATTATTATTATTATTATTATTATTATTATTATTATTATTATCCGCTATTTAGTTTCCACGCTGTATATATTTGCATCAAACACTTAAGCTGAGCTTAAATTTAAGTGGTGTTTATAATGTGACATTTTTAGGTTACACAGCATCGTGTAAGTCATATTCTAAGTGATGCTTAAAGTTATGAGTCATAGTTTAATTCCTACGAGTATCTCATTGCTTTTGCATCAGTTGGTTAACAACTTAACGGCATTCTATCTATCTGTCACGGTCAAGTTTTACAACTTTTTTTTATCATAAAACATTTATAATGCATTTACAGCTGTGCATTCGGCGTTTTAATCTACAGGGTGATTGAAATTGGAGAGCCAGCATGGGGATCTCGTTTATTATAAGAGATAGTGAATCGGTTAAATGGAGGCAAAGTTGTTAAACTTCATGGTGATTAATAATCTGTTAAGAAATTTGTTTTTTCGCAATCGAAGAAAAACGAAAAATTGTGATTTCTGAAAATCGGACATAACTTCTTTATTTACGATTTTTTTCAAAATCTGTGAAAACATTCCTAAAGCAACTTTTTACGCTTGATTGAATACCGAACGTAGTTTATTTTTAGAGCGATTCGTTTCTGTTTTTCCAGAGCCAACTTCATTTTTTCTTATGGATCCATGCTGGCCCTCGAATTTCAATCACCCTGTATACACATTGGCATAACATACTTTTTGGGTAAATTTTTATTTAATTTTATTTAATTTTTATTTAATTCTCTTAGGCACTTTTTTTTTCTTGGCGGAACAATTATCTTACCCTATATTTATGCTCTTTCAATTCACAGTTGATTTTTGCTATAAACACTGTATCATCTGCTTATGCTATTTCTAGGTGAATATTGTAGTAAAGAATGTTATTAACTTGAATTTTCTTTTTCCTTAATATTACTGCCAGAAGTAAATTGGAAACTTGCGTGGAAAGGGAATCTCCTTGTCTCATTGTTGTTCTTCTATTTACATTAAATGACTTTGATAATTGACCTTCGATTGCTTCTTTACTGATTGCTTCACTTAATGTAAATTTTATTAAATATATCAACTTTTCGGGAACCTTAAGTTTTCGTAACACCTCATCAACGCCATGTTTTATAAATGCAGCAGTAAATAGGAATATAAAGTTTTATGATTATTATTTTATTAACTACTTGTCTACACACAATGGAACCATGACGCATATTTCAATTTGTTTTATTATATGTTTAGCAGCTGAAAACGAAAGTCTGAATAATGTTTGCGTTGTTGAATTGCGTATCAAATAAGGCTTAAAGAGTAAAACCCCGTTCACAATGACTTAACGTAACAAAATTAATCACTTAATAAAAGTTGGAAACACTCTCAGAAATGTAAGCGTACTAATTGTCTAATTCTATTAATTTACTTTTCTTAAGTAGACAACGTCCATTTTCAGGTTAACTCTGTTAAGTAGATTCAATCAATAGTGAGTGTAGTCTTTGAGTCTTGGAGTTGAGCAAAAGAATTTTATCCTTTATTAACCTAGACAACCACTAACAATTTGCAAATACTTGCGCAAGCAAAGAACAAAAAATTCCTTCATTGTGAACACATAAATTAACACTCTAATTTCCTTAATTTAATTTTGTTACGTTAAGCCATTGTGAACGGGCTTTAAATAACTGTGTAAATTTGTCAATAATTTCGGAGCTCGTATTTCAGCTGTTTAAAGGTTGACAATCATAAAGCTTTTATTTCGTTCGTCTGTTCCTCTATTTTAACCAGGGACGTAACGTCGTTTCGGGGACAATTTTCAATTAATTATTTTTCGAAAATTAAAGTGTATAGAGTTTTTTATACATCTTTCCCCTGCCTTCGGATTTCGCTTCTTATCGCGGTTTTTATTTGGCGGAATAGTTGTCAATCACATTGTATACTTAAATACATACATATAAATTTTACTAAAGCATTTCAATTTCATATAAAACTTAAAAACTGATAAAAAGGAATACTTTTAGTAAACCATGAATGCAGAAACGTTCATTCATTGCTTTGGAATTGCACTGAATAAAATGCAGCTCCAAGAACTTTTAACTTTCTATCATGTGATGCTGATGTAAATATTTGTAATGTAATAACAATGTAAATAACGAAGACACTTCTAAGTTTTTATCAACATTTGTCCGATGATACAGAATAGAAAGATATACAACTGCAGTTACAATTACCAATAAAATTATTTTTATGGTTCAGGTTCAAAGTCGACGTCAATTATAACCGGTTGTATCCGACACTCTCGCTTTAATCAAACATTGTTATTTACAATAGCAGAGCAATGAACGAATGAACTCTCAAGTATTGTTACTGCTATGTAGATAAGTGCATTTTATTATTGGCGCGATAACATTGAATTTCGAAATTGAATACATTTTTAAATAAGAAAGCGGAATGGATCCCGAGGAACTAGCTCTTTTTCAAAAGGTTGCTGATATATTTAATGGAGCGATGAGGCTTTGCCATTGAAGACCATGAAGACAATGTATGTACGAATTCCGTACATTCTTGAAAGACTAACGTCGCGTCGGTACTTCTGTAGGAATCATCAAAAGAGAACTTGTGGAGTCCGATCACTCCCTGAGCGGCATTTCTATTTTAGACATCGGATGTGGTGATAAGGTTTTCAATTTGAAAACAAGAAACAGTTGCTCTCCCACCTAAGTCTCTTAAATTTTTGAATTTATAAAAAGTACAAAGTACATTCTTCCGAATGCTGTTAGAAAAAAATTGAGTCTTTGTAATAAGCTGAAGATATGCTTGTTAAGTTTTTCTAAGTTGTTAAGTTCTAATCGGCCATTTCATTACTTAGTAAATGATATCTTACGATATATAATGCCCAGAAAATTGAGTAAAACTGAAGTATTTTGTATTATATATGCGGTAATAAAACAAAGAAAAAAGAAAAAATGTCACTGGGTTCATCAATTAAATATGAAGACCTCGGTGCAAGAAGAGGACAGCTCCACTTTTTAAAATTTTTCAGGAATCACAAAAACCGTTTTAAAAATTCATTTAATGTCAGGTTCATATGTTAGAATTTGCCTCTATGAAACCAATTTCAATGATATTTGTCCCGTTCTTGTACAGAATGAAAGAGAATATTTTTCTTCATATATTTCAATGTAAAACACAAAATCGGAAAAAAGTGGAGCTGTCCCCTTCTTGCACCGAGGTCTTCATATGATGCGTCTGACCGTAGGAGAATTTCAGTGTTTATACAATGACCTACGAAATTACCCAGAAAAATTTTCCGATTACTATCGAATGTCTACTCAAAGTTTTGATGAATTGGTTAATTTGGTCCGTAACATTCTCAAAAAAGAAAATACGAAATTCCGTGAATCTATTAGTGTTAAGGAACGTCTAACTGTGTTGACTTAGACGTTCGATTTAATATGATCCCAAATGTAAAACTGAATTGGAGTTATATCTGGCGATCGTGTGGGCCAAGGAAAAGGACTACATCTCCCAAACCAGTGATTGTCCTTTTCCTTTGACTGTACTACCCCGAATTATGATTCCAATTCATTTTTACATTTGGGGTCATATTAAATACAACACTTGTCAACATAGAAGAGGAATTAGTGGCTCGAATTATTATTACTTTTGATGCCATTCGTAATCATCCTCAGAAATTTCGAAGAATTCATCGTTCTATCATACGTAGTCATAATTTATGCATCCAAAATAGTAGCCCTTCCCCATTTTCCTTATTTCGTTCTAACTTGACGCGGAAACATTTCCGGTCACGACTTTAGCAATAAAATTGCTTTATTATATGACCTCTACTACTTTTGAAAGTTAGGAATAGGTTTTCTGAGACACTGCGACGTGACGGCACTCAGTTTATTTAAACGGAAGCTGGGATTCGTGAGTTCAAAATAAAATCTAAACTTATGTACTGAAAAGTATACCATATGAAAACTTGATTGAATTGAAACGGGAAATTAATTATAATTAGGGCGCCACCCAAAGTCTTTGATAGCAAAAGAAAAAATGAATGGAAGACTGGGAAACCATATAAGGAAAATATTAGCGAAAACACAGTTAAACTGTAGCCATAATAACACAAGAAATTCAGTGTAAATATAAATATATATTGTAATAAATATGTTGGACTAGATGCAGTGTCATAAATTTCGTGAAGGTACTGTTAAAAATATTGTTCTTAAAAAATTTAAAGCGTTGATGTAAATTATTAAATTTGACAATTAGTTCGTACTTCATGAAGGCTTCATTCAGTTCACAGTTTTTGACAATAAATAATATTGTAGTTAAATAAATGTTTAACTTGATAATTACAAAAATTAGATGATAATTAATAGTAAATTAGTAATGAAAGTTAAGTAATAACAATTATTTGAATATTGAGTATTGAAATTAATTATTAATAAAATGAAAACATTATTGAATGAAAAGCAGAAAAAAAAACAGAATATAAATTAATAATTGAAATAGAGTTGATTGAAGTTTACTGAAGGTATCAAAATTCTAATTGCGCACTGGCGAGAAGTTACCAAAAAAATAGTTGAACTTAAATTGTTGGATCATAAAAACCTGCGACACGGCGTCCAGAAATCCAACGCATTCAGTGGGGAAGACCTTGACCTACCATCCTCGGGAGATGATCCAGGCAAGACCCATCCAACATAAAAAAAAAAAAAAACGGTAGCGCTTCTCACCGGAATCTGTCGCATGCGATCTCGATGCGAATCGAAACGTGATACGTTGAAATTACTTTGGTCAGCAAAATGGAATTTAGGGGGGCGGTCATACGGCCCATCCGGAACGAAAGTTTCAAAAAGGAAATTCGGGAATTTCTTCTCCACAAAAAATTACATTATTCCAAAAGTTAACGAATTAGGCTCCATCATAAAATTAGCCTCCACCGTAAAACCCTAGAACAATTTGCCTAGCATAAGGGGCACGATCTCCTCGTGGAATGCGGACATCAAATACAAAAAAAAATATCGGTAGCAAGGGAAAAATAATGCTAGGTAACAAACTCACCTTGCTCTCAAGGGTGTATACCAAAGTTTACGTTGGCATTGGAAAGTGGATGATATTTGATAACGCACAAAATTTAAAAAAGGTCACATGCCGATATGGCTTCAACGAAACACCTCAAGCGAATAATCCACGCAGATCCGGTCCTGCGATCAACGGATGCGAAGCGGAATTTCGACCATTACCGGGAAACTTTAAATGAGATGCGATCGCGACCCCAAATAAGTGCGGACAGATAAAACGAAGGATGACATAATTTTAGGAACTTCAAAAGAAAAGAAAATCAAATTGAAAATGTTGTTATTGGATGAGATAAATTTGAATATTTGAAATAAATACAGTTAACCACTGAAAGAGTTTAAACTATCCTCAGCTAGATGGCGGATTCAGTACCAAATCAATTTAATTAATACAGAAAATAAGGAAAAGTGCATTGTTCATGTGCGATTGTCAAAACAATTGTCACACTACCCCTCCACGAAATATAAAAATATGAAGCAACTACATATTTTTCAACCATAAACAACATGCAGAACTAGAAAAAATTCATCTAAAGAATACACATAGAAAAACTTAACAACATTAACGCTAACATGGCAAATAGTGAAACTAGCTATGTCAGTGAATCAGTTAATGAAAATGGTGTCCTCCAGGAACAAACATGATTCAACTAACTAATTAAGGGGTTAGAGATAAAAGCGATAAACAAATTTCGAGGGTTCGAGATATCTCTTAGGGACTTTACGTAGACTTGGGCATGATAGGACCTTTAGAATAGCTTTGTAGTATCTGTCGTGTACTAAACGCCTAAACAGGTACAAAATCGGGAAGTCAAAGCCGAAACACTCATCATAAGGTTAAGTCATAATCGATAAGTCAAGCTACTCTTCCTATCTAAGGAGAAATCATAGATTTCTAAATAAGTCTACTAACAGGGTAGGATTCTAAGGAGATTCTTAAATACTACACAACTGTGCCTCTGGAGAACTAAACTACGTAAATGATTAAGCTTAACATGCATAACAATAATAATAATACGAAGAAATTTAACATCTAGAAGATAAACTACTTAACTTCTGAATGGGATAATTCCACATTAGAGCCAAAATACTCTTTCAAATCCTTGACATGCCAATTACCAGCATCACTGCCATCTTCATTCTCTAATAAATAGACTAAATTGGATACCTTTTTCTTAATAATACAAAGAACAAATTTGGGTGCTAATTTTCCTGAAAAATTATCAGCTGCACTCGATAGGACCTTATTTCGCCTCCAAACCTTATCACCAACAACAAAGGCAACATTCCTTTTCCGTAAGTTATAATTGTTTGCATTTCTCTGATACGCAAGTTTGAGTTTAGCCTGTACAGAACCATAAACTTCCTTAAGATGACTTATATCTTTGACATAGGCATCACGATCATCCGGGAGTAATTGCAGATTGCCTGAATCCGACAAGGGGTCATAGAAACTTCCATCCACTGGAACAACACGTCCAAAATTAATAAAAGACGGACTATAACCGGTCACCTCGTGTGTTGATGTGTTAATGGCAAATTGAATTTTTGCAATCTCTTTGTCCCAATTACGATGATTCTCCTTTACATAACATCTTATGGCTGTACCTATCGTTTTGTTAATCCTTTCAACAAAATTACACTGGGGGTGATACTTAGCATTGTACCAGATTTTCTGCACTTTATATTTTGCAGCTAAGCTCTTAAATTCCTTACTTACGAATTGAACCCCATTATCACAAATCAAAAATTGCGGTACCCCAAAGGTTAGGAAAACTTCCTTCTCAATAAAATCGCAAATTGTACCACTTACAGCTTTTTTCATAGGTAAGAGGAGAGAATATTTGGTAAACCAATCGGCAACTACCAGTAGGTACGAATTTCCCTTAGACGATCTGGGTAAAGGACCCATGATATCTACGGCAACGACTTGCCAAGGAAACCTGACATTTTTCTCCTTTCCCATTAAACCGAATCTACCAGAAGTAGGTAATTTCTGTGATCCACAAACCTTACATGAGCGAATATACTTGAAGATATCTCGTCTCATCTGTGGCCAATAGTACAATTCTTGGACTTTCTTCAGGGTTTTAAAGAAACCAAAATGTGCCGCAGTTGCTCTATCGTGAAAATCGTGGATGATCTCAGAACGTTGATGACTTGGAACTAAAAGTTTCCATTTACTAACATTCGAATCCAAAGGTACTTTAGAGGTTATGCATTTGAATACTTTTTCCTTATCAACCTTCCAACTAGGATATTTTTCAGGCTCTTGAAGAATTTTATCCCTTAACTTAAGATACCAAACGTCTTTGATTTCCACAGCAGCTTGTTCTGAAAGGTTGGGAATTCTGGATAGAGCATCCGGAACAACATTGAACTTTCCTTTTCGATGAACTAGATCGAAGGAATATTGCTGCAACTTGAGAGCCCATCTAGCGACAATACCTGTCGGCTCTTTAAGACGTTTTAGCCACAATAACGAATAATGATCAGTGATAACGTTAAAATGTGTTCCTTCTATGTATGGACGAAATTTTTCAATACAAAAAACCAATGCTAGTAACTCCCTATGGGTGACCGAATAATTTCTCTCTGAGCGAGATAACGAACGAGAACAGAAAGCGATGACGACTTCTTCACCATCAAAATCCTGAGTTAACACTCCGCCAAGACCACTGTCAGAGGCGTCACATTGCACCGTAAACTTTCTTGAAAAGTCAGGGCTTCTTAGGATAGGAGCGGAAACTAAAGCAGCTTTAATCTTACAAAAAGCGTCTTCTGTCTCATCTGACCACGTGACCAATTGTCTCTTACTTTTCCCTTTTAAAAGATCATTAAGTGGGGACACCAAAGTTGAAAAATGGCATATAAATCGACGGTACCAAGAACAAAGTCCTAAAAATCGTTTAACTTCCGTCACAGTTCTTGGGCGGGGATAATTAACCATTGACGCAATTTTATCAGGATCAGTATGAAGACCATTTTCATCGACCACATAACCAAGATATTTTAGGGAAGATTTAAACAGCTCGCATTTCTTGAGATTCACGGTTAAGTTTGCTTCTTTCAAACGCTTTAAAACTTCTTTAAGAAGACTAACATGGTCCTCGAAGGTATTAGACGTTATAACAATATCATCAAGATAGCAGAAAATATGGGGTTCGAATTTTGGTCCAAAAAGAGCATCCATCAAACGCTGTTGGGTTTGAGCTGAATTGCATAAGCCAAGAGGCATGACACAAAATTCAAACATTCCCCTTCCAGGAATAGAAAAACCTGTTTTCTCTCTAGAAGCTTCATCAAGCGGAATCTGCCAGAATGCACTTTTCAGATCGATGGAGGAAATATACTTAGCATCACGCAGCATGTTTAAAATTCTCTCGACTCTTGGTAATGGATAACGATCGGGTTTTGTTAAAGAGTTCAACATCCTACCATCAAAACAAAATCGGAAATCTCCGTTGGATTTTTTTACCAGGAGTACAGGAGAACTCCAAGCCCCGTGGGAGGGTTGTATTACCTTGAGTTTTAACATTTTATCCAATTCGGTATTTAAGTGATTCATCATGTAAGGGGACATGGAATACTGTTTTTGCTTGAACGGCTTAGCATCACCCGTATCGATTGTATGAGTCAACTTGTGAGTCCTACCCAGATGTTTATCTAATCCTATTTGATCGAAACGTTTTTTAATATCATCAATTTGTCTTAACTGAAGATCGGAGAATTTCCTTGAACTTAAAGAAGATGGTGGAAACTTAGTTCGAGGTTCTTTCTGAACATCAAAATTAAGACAACTAACTTGACTATGGATCTTCCAATTTCCTTCCTTATAGTCGATTGTGACCCCAAATTGTTGACAAAAGTCACTTCCCAGGATAACGGAATGCTCTAAAGAGGGAACAACCAAAAATTTGACCACTTGACAAATTGAACCTACGCAGAGTGGGATGTCAACACTGCCTAAAACCTTTTGGACACTTCCATCAGCCGTGGTAACCTTGAGTTTCGTGGGATTATAACTACTGTGGTATTTATACAATTTTAAATTGAATTTGGACAGAAAATTCTTATAATCTTTTCCCAGGACAGAGTGCGTCGCACCGGAATCAAGTAAAGCAACAACTGGTTCTTTTAGAACACTAACTGCAACGTAAGGTCTGTTATCTGAAGATTTCTTCAAAATGAAAGGGGAAAAATTGACGGGATTTTGCTTCGACTTCACATAATTATTCCTTTTAGATGATTGCTTAACAAGATTTTCCTCAGAAATAGAAAAGGTATTAATATTGGATTTCTCAGAATAGGAAAATGAAGAATTATTTCGTCCAGGAGTACACACCCCTTCCCTTGGTTTTCTAGGACAGTTACATTGAGAGGCTATGACATTTTTCCGACCACAGCGGTAACAAAAGACAACTTTTTTCTGAAGACAATGACGATAAGTGTGATTAGGTTGATCACAATTATAACAAAGAATCTTTTTACCTGGTCCTATGTTATCATTCTCAGGTCTCTCAATAGCATAGTTACGAACCTTGGTGGTGGGCTCATTTTTCAAAGATGACAATTGCGATAAATTCTTAGATTTCCTATCAAATATCCGTTCATCACCTAAACTGTAATTATCTTTACATGCTGAATTACGATGGACTGAGTTAAACTGTGCTGTATGAAAATTAGCGACATTCAAATAATGTTTTTTGTGGGCCTTTGCCTCATCAATTTTCTTGCAAAGTTGTAAAAGACAAGGAATATTAGTGATTTCAGTTAAAGCTAATTGTGAAGTATAATACGGTTGAAGATTTTTGCGTATATATTTCAACTTAGTTGATTCAGCCACATATGAACCTAATCTGCTGAACAGATTCTCCATAATAGCAACGTAAATAGGAACAGACTCCTCTTTGGCTTGGAGACGGGTTCTTATTTGCTCCCATAGATCATCGATATAATCCGCTGGTAAAAATTCTTGCTTTAATACAAAAACTAAGGAATCCCAATCAGTTACACGTGACTTGACAGACCTAAACCATAACAACGCGTTACCGGAAAATAGATCAATTGCTGATTTAAAAAGCTCAACTTTAGAAACATTTCTGGATGTACTAAGTTCTTCACATCTTTCTATAAACTCAAAAATATCAAGACCTTTCTTATCACCAGAGAATTTAATACCCCACTTATAAATTGAAGTTGGTTTAGTATTGACAAGATTAATATTTGAAACACCGGGTGTTGCATTTTGAGATGTTATTGATGAATTAATATTTTCAGGAACATCTTTCGTTTTAACTTTTTCACAGAGTAAAGCTTCTAGTTCAAGGCAAGTAGCGTAAGCTTCATTCTTAAATGAAATTGAAAGCTCCTCATCTCCTACTATACGTTTAATTCGATGAGTTAAATAAATGATCCGCGACCTAGCCCTTCTAAAAGTAGAATCAGATTCGGGACCTTCAAAATCCTCAATGATATTTTTAATTGATTCAATCGTTTGATTAATTACCTCCTGCTCAGTCTGAAAATTATAAAGAGGATCTATATATTCTAAATTATGTCTTGACCTATCTCTATCTAACAGACGAGTCAAAATTTTTCTTTTACTGCTAACATCTTTTCGATCAGTTAACACTCCTCTAATTCTTAACTCATAACTTAGCTCATCATTCACAAGATGCACAGCTCTCATATCTTCGAAATTGAACGTCATTTTGTTTCACCCTAGCCACTACACAAAAGAGTAAAAGGGTACTATACAACACTTTAAAAAAATTGATTCGCTTGAGACAAAGAAAATGAAATGTAAAATTTTCAATGATGCTCTTATTCTATGGAACATAAACTCACTTTTCTTAGAGTAACAGTTGATAAAGGAAAATTGCAATATCTTAAATTGTCAAAAATAGAATTATACCAAATAGTAAAATCATAGAAGAAAGAGGGCATTCGTACTCTCACGCGATCAAGTACTCCTGTTTTTCCCACAGTTTCCACAAAAATACTACAAGGTCGAACGACAAAGTTGTTATTATGATATGTAGCTCCTAAAATTTTCTGTCACAAAGGTTAACTTGTTTATGAGCGCCAAAGGGTTCCATAAAAAAATCTAAAACTTTAACTATCATTACCGAAATAGACAAATGGAAATTTTCTTTCTGAAGCCTATTCTCAAACAATTTTTTCGAGGGCCCCACGTTGGGCGCCAAAAATGTGCGACGTGACGGCACTCAGTTTATTTAAACGGAAGCTGGGATTCGTGAGTTCAAAATAAAATCTAAACTTATGTACTGAAAAGTATACCATATGAAAACTTGATTGAATTGAAACGGGAAATTAATTATAATTAGGGCGCCACCCAAAGTCTTTGATAGCAAAAGAAAAAATGAATGGAAGACTGGGAAACCATATAAGGAAAATATTAGCGAAAACACAGTTAAACTGTAGCCATAATAACACAAGAAATTCAGTGTAAATATAAATATATATTGTAATAAATATGTTGGACTAGATGCAGTGTCATAAATTTCGTGAAGGTACTGTTAAAAATATTGTTCTTAAAAAATTTAAAGCGTTGATGTAAATTATTAAATTTGACAATTAGTTCGTACTTCATGAAGGCTTCATTCAGTTCACAGTTTTTGACAATAAATAATATTGTAGTTAAATAAATGTTTAACTTGATAATTACAAAAATTAGATGATAATTAATAGTAAATTAGTAATGAAAGTTAAGTAATAACAATTATTTGAATATTGAGTATTGAAATTAATTATTAATAAAATGAAAACATTATTGAATGAAAAGCAGAAAAAAAACAGAATATAAATTAATAATTGAAATAGAGTTGATTGAAGTTTACTGAAGGTATCAAAATTCTAATTGCGCACTGGCGAGAAGTTACCAAAAAAATAGTTGAACTTAAATTGTTGGATCATAAAAACCTGCGACACGGCGTCCAGAAATCCAACGCATTCAGTGGGGAAGACCTTGACCTACCATCCTCGGGAGATGATCCAGGCAAGACCCATCCAACATAAAAAAAAAAAAAAAACGGTAGCGCTTCTCACCGGAATCTGTCGCATGCGATCTCGATGCGAATCGAAACGTGATACGTTGAAATTACTTTGGTCAGCAAAATGGAATTTAGGGGGGCGGTCATACGGCCCATCCGGAACGAAAGTTTCAAAAAGGAAATTCGGGAATTTCTTCTCCACAAAAAATTACATTATTCCAAAAGTTAACGAATTAGGCTCCATCATAAAATTAGCCTCCACCGTAAAACCCTAGAACAATTTGCCTAGCATAAGGGGCACGATCTCCTCGTGGAATGCGGACATCAAATACAAAAAAAAATATCGGTAGCAAGGGAAAAATAATGCTAGGTAACAAACTCACCTTGCTCTCAAGGGTGTATACCAAAGTTTACGTTGGCATTGGAAAGTGGATGATATTTGATAACGCACAAAATTTAAAAAAGGTCACATGCCGATATGGCTTCAACGAAACACCTCAAGCGAATAATCCACGCAGATCCGGTCCTGCGATCAACGGATGCGAAGCGGAATTTCGACCATTACCGGGAAACTTTAAATGAGATGCGATCGCGACCCCAAATAAGTGCGGACAGATAAAACGAAGGATGACATAATTTTAGGAACTTCAAAAGAAAAGAAAATCAAATTGAAAATGTTGTTATTGGATGAGATAAATTTGAATATTTGAAATAAATACAGTTAACCACTGAAAGAGTTTAAACTATCCTCAGCTAGATGGCGGATTCAGTACCAAATCAATTTAATTAATACAGAAAATAAGGAAAAGTGCATTGTTCATGTGCGATTGTCAAAACAATTGTCACAACACTCTGTTTATAGTGATTGAGTTTTACTGTATTAGTGTTTTGGTATTTTAAAATTGAATGTCACAAACAGCTCATTCAAATATCAACACATGTATTATATAATTTTGAAATCAGAAGAAAACGATTTTTCATTTTAGGAAATAATATACAGAGTGTTCCATTTAAAATAATACAATTTACATTTTTTTTCTCGACTTTGAGATATGCTTGTTTTTTTGTAATACCTCTTAAAGGTAATACGTAAATATAAAATCCTACAACTTTTGCATTTACAGATTTTCTCTAACTTCTAAAATATTTCCTCCAGATAGTGCGCAAAATATAGAAAAATACTCTGTATAATAATTATAATCGATAATTTTTTTAAAAAACTTATCTTAATCTAAAAAGGTTGGCAAACTGCATGCATTTGCGCAAGCAAATTTGTATACGCAAATGCTTGCACAAGTCAGTCAGAATAATGCAGTCGTGCTAGCTGGACGTGTTGCTGGGTGTGGTGCGCAAAATCTTGTATTAAATCTCAGCCGTTTCAACTAGTGTAACTTTTTTGGACTGAATTTGCTTCTGCTAAATACAACATGCGTTTTACACAGTTACAATTGGAAGAAATTGATGACATGGTATCAAAAACCATAAAAACCATGTTTTCCAGTGAAGCATTTTTAAATACTATAGCGAAAAATCTATCTAAATTTATATTAACTGAAGTGGAAAATGAGTTAACTGAAGCAAAAAATAGTATTAATACGCTGGAAAGTGAGAATAAAAAAATTAAAAGAGAAATTGAGGAAGTTAAAACTCAAGCTGATATACAGGAGCAATATAGTAGAAGATGGTGCTTAAGAATTTATGGTATTAAAGAAGAGGCCAATGAGAACCCCGTTGATTTAGTTCAAAATTTATTTAACAATAAAATGAAATTAAATATTGTGAATGAGGATATTGAAAGAATTCATCGAGTTGGCGATCCGACTAAGAAAACAATCTCAAGAAAAAGTCGTCCGCTGATAGTAAGATTCGTTAACTATAAGAAACGGTACGAGGTCTTCACCAACAAGAAAACGTTGAAGGGCACTGGTATTGTGATAAAAGAAGATCTGACAAAAATTCGTTATTTACTTCTACAGAAGGCAGTAAATAATTACACGGTGAAAAATGTATGGACTTTTGATGGGAAAATATTCATCGCTACGAATGGATCAGTTATCAAGATTGAGTCGGAAGAAGATTGGTCGAGGCTGATGTAAATAAAAATTTCGCGTTGCTGCACGCCTACCTGCTTACAAGTATTTACTGTTTTTCTTTTTTTTTCCTCTCAAGTTTAAAATAGTATTCAGTAATACAGATTACAAAATTTGATTTAAGTTAGTTATTTCATTATTCACATTTAATAATATTCAATTTACTAAATTTAAGAATTATAGTTATTATTTTTCTTTCCGAATAATTATTTACTATACTTTATTATTAGTAGATTCTAAAATATTGGAATTAGTGTTTCGTTAAAGAATAGTAACATTAAAGGGAATTATTAAGTATTTCTTAACATAAAGAATTTTTAATTTTATTATAATAAATAGTAAATAGTAAATTTATAATATAGTTTTGCATGAATTCTATAAATGGTAAAGTGGGTGATTGCGATAATGATCATTTACATGAAGAAATTTTATATCATTTTGAGAACTTTGATAAACCACTTGAATTTTCTTTACTTCACTTGAATATTAGAAGTATTAAAAAAAACTTTGATGAATTTATTCTTTTCTATAGCACACTGAATGTAAAATTTGATGTCATTATATTGACAGAGGCGTGGTTAGCATCTTCATTAGATCATTATAAAATTGTAGGATATAACTTTTATAAATCACAAATTTTAAATAACAAAAATGATGGGATTGCAATATTTGTAAGAGATGGTTATGAAGTTCATTTGACTGATATAACGTTCACAAATGCTAACTGTATAAAACTTAATATTGCCCAAAATGAAAAAAAGCAAACAATTACTTGTATTTATCGTTCCCCCTCAGGTAACATCGATCTTTTTATTGATGAACTTCAGGATTATTTGAGTGATATCCACGATAAACATCAAATAATTGTCGGTGATATTAATATCGACCTATTAGCAAATAATTATGCAGTTACTAATTATTTAAATGTCACGCAAATGTTTGGTTTTACCAAATATATTCTACAACCTACCAGGATCACCGATAATTCCTCTACGTGTGTTGATCACATTTTTGTTAAAGCTAATAATATTGATGCGTATCATACAAAAGTTTTACAGTCTTTCATAACTGATCACTTTGCTACTATTTTATATAAAAACATTAATGAAGAAAAAGTTATTGAACCTAATTATAGAACCTTTAAACGCTTAAACTATACACTTCTTGTTGATAAGGTTAATAATGTTGATTGGCAAAAAATATACGACACTAAAGCTCCAAATTTAGCCTATGATATATTTAAGGAACAGCTACAAACGTGCATTGAAAGTGCATCCGAGATTGTAACATACAGATTTAAAGGAAAGAAACTCAAACCTTGGATTACTGAGGGATTAATCTCTTGTATTCGTCACAGGGACAAAATTGCTAAACAGTTATTAAACAGAGCTGATGATGATAATCTAAGGACATATTATAAACATTATCGAAATACTTTAACTATGCTTATTCGTGAACAAAAAAATATTTATTTTTCAAATAAGATAAATGAGGCTAGTGGAGATTTAAATAAGACTTGGAAGGTTATATTTGACAGTTGTGATATTTCTAAACAGAAAGGTGACAAGATTATTTCCGTAAAGATGGGTGATTCTGAAATAAATAGTTATAATAATCCTTTAGAATTAGCTACTCAGTTTAATAATCATTTTACAGAAATAGGTACTACAATATCCAATTCTATTGTCAAAACGACTGAAACATTTCATCTGCCAAGATTAAATACAAGTATTTTCTTTTATCCTATTTCTCGCAACGAAGTACTTAATTATATTTCTCAACTTACTACTAAATCTGCACCAGGAATTGATGAATTTTCAAATCGCACTGTTAAGGTAATAGCTCAACAAATATCGTCACCTTTATGTTACATTTACAATCTGTGTCTAAATGAAGGGATTTTTCCTAAGGAGTTAAAACGTACAGTTGTTATTCCTGTGTATAAGTCAGGAGATAAAAAGATACTTACTAATTATAGACCTATTTCTTTAACCTCAGTTTTTTCTAAAATAATTGAAAAATGCATTAAACATCGAATTCTGGAATTCCTTAAAGTTAATAACATTTTACATAGTGCACAATTTGGATTTAGACAGGAAATGAGTACTAATGATGCCGTGATTAATTTAACCGAAAATATTTATACAAAATTAGATTCAAGAAAAAAAGTATTAGGGACATTTTTAGACTTAAAGAAGGCCTTTGACACTGTACCCCATGAGATGCTCTTGAATAAACTTCAATGTTATGGATTTAGAGGTAAAGCGTTTGATCTGTTGAAGTGTTATCTAATAAATAGAATGCAATGTACAAGAATAGGATCGACACTGAGTACAGAAAAAAATATTAAAGCGGGAGTACCTCAGGGAACTGTTCTTGGGCCAATTCTTTTCTTATTATATGTTAATGATTTGTTTTCATTGGATATTCAAGGTGAAATTACTGCTTTTGCTGATGACACTGCGATAATTTTTACATCTGACTCTTGGGAGACAGTTGTTCAATTTGCCACTATTGGTTTACAAAAAGTTAAAAAATGGTTAGATTTCAATTTATTATCATTAAATATTGACAAGACTGTTATTATTCCATTTTCTCTTCAACACTATAATTTTGAAAATATCCCCAAATTTAGTTTCTGCAACACCATTTTAAAATATTCTGAAAGTACCAAATATTTAGGATTAACAATTGATTCAAATCTGAGATGGCATCTACATGTTCGCAACTTGGTAAAAAAAGTTAGGAAAACACTGTATTTTTTTATGCAATTAAGACAATACTGTAATATCAATTTATTAAGAACAGTTTATTTTGCGGTAGTACAAAACCTAATTTATTATGCAATCGCAGCCTGGGGTTCCGCCAACTTTACAGTAATAAAAGATATAGAAATAACCCAGAAACTAATCTTAAAAATTTGTCTGCGAAAGCCTAGAACATATCCGACTAATCTCTTATACTCTACTTTTGATGTTTTAAATATTCAACAATTACATACAAAATCTATAATTATATATACACACTTAAATAAACATAAAATCCCTAACATAGAATACGATAATTTTAATACGAGAGCCTCCAATTCAAGTAATTTACTAGTCCCTCATTGTAGTACTTCTAAAGGGCAAAGACACGTAAGATATCTTGGACCTTACTTTTATAATCTACTACCTACTGATTTGAAAACTACTTTATATTTTCCTCATTTTAAAAAAAAATTGAAGATATGGATGAAAAATTTCTTTAAACAATAATGTTAAGTTGTTGACTTTTACAGGAAAAAGTAGCTAATATAAGTAATAAACTATTTAAATGATATTTAAATTGAATTTCACTTTTGTTTTATTCTCTTGTACATGCATACAAAAATTACAAAGTACTGCTGCGCTTGAACTCATCATAATCTCAAAATATTATCGCAGTCACCCACGAGCCTAGCTCATGTGACTAATTTGTATGAAAGTATGAAAAAATTTTGTGATTTACTATTATTATTATTGTGATTATATGTGATTATTTATATGAGATTAAACAATTAAACAATTAAACAATAAAAAAAAAAAAAAAAAAAAAATCCATTTACGCAAATTGCTTGAGCGTGAAAACGGACCATAACACTAATAGATTCACGGAATTTCGTATTTTCTTTTTTGAGAATGTTACGGACCAAATTAACCAATTCATCAAAACTTTGAATAGACATTCGATAATAATCGGAAAATTTTTTGGGTAATTTCGTAGGTCATTGTACAAACACTGAAATTCTCCTACCGTCAGACGCATCATATTTAATTGATGAACCCAGTGACATTTTTTCTTTTTTCTTTGTTTTATTACCGCATATACATATAATACGTGAGTAAAACTTCAGTTTTACTCAATTATATGTTTTAATAAACCTTTTGACCTATAATGTTATGTGGCTGTTATGTATTTAATCTTACGTGTTAATTTTACCAAAATAATCAATTCAATGCTCTGATGAAGCAAATAAATTTTAGCGAGAGCTTAGCACTGAAAAAAGGGTTTTCAGTTTGCTTCCTGAACGAAATGCCTGATAAAACACAATGGTTAATGTCTATAATTTATATTTATGATAAAAATATTACTTTTTTAGAAATGTAAACACCGAAGGAGCGGTGGTCAAAAATTACTTCGTAAAAATAATTTACATACAATAATTTAAATGTAAAAAAAAGTTAAGCATGGCATAAGAATTAAGCCAGGGACCAACGAATTGCGAGTCACTCTGAATAAGTGAGGACGCTGTGTAACTACTTTAGGGGAAGGCACCCGGTCGCACTTCATAAGCGACCGACGGAAAAACGGAGGCAGCCAAGCACGCTGTTCGAAACCTAATGTAAGTAAGGTATATTGGTGGTTTTGTGAAAAACCGACCAAACGTATAAACTTCGTCTCTTTAAAACTCCGAACTTCTTTATGATATAAATTTGTTTGTGCAACTCGTTGAAATTGAATTAATAAATTCTCGTTTTCTGTTTTATTCTACGAAATATCTTCTTATTTATTCACCCACACACGCGCACACACTCACACTGATACAGATAATTTTGAATGTGAAGGCTCGTGAGTGCCATCTACATCCATAATTTATCACACAACAAATACACTCTACGAGCAAGAGTCAGTCTACGAGATACACTGCAAAATACATCATCGGAGCAAGAGCCGTCGCAGTAAAAACGAAGTAAGAAAGCAAATAAGAATAACAATAAACAAAATAAAGATTTAGAAAAAAATTGACAAACTACCCTGAGAGATCTGAGCTATAAACTAATATACAAAAAAATAAAACAAATACCCAAGCCGGGGCATAACAGCATAAAATTGGCTTCATCGACGTGGGACCAGAAAGAGAAAATTTGCAACAAAAGCTAAAATCTATAAGGGCCCAGATAACATTGCAATATGCACATCATAGATGTATTATGTTGTTGCCCAATGTTACCATGTACTTCTAAGAGTGAATGCACTCTAACAAAAAACATATCAAAGTGTATAGATAATATCTTCCCGAACGTCAACGCATCGAACCTCTTGCTTATATGGAAAATCCACACATTTCCGATCATCTGGCACAAATTCTGACAGAAACCTCGAGCGTACCACTTCGTTATATACCTACAAAAATTGAGACAGTCAAAATTAGAATACAAAATGAAGCAAGTACTTACCACTTTAGAACACTTGTGCAGAAAACAAATTGTAACGATGTCTTTAGGTGCATAGACGTTAATGATACATGGAGCAGGTTTCTGGAACGTTTAAAAAATGTTATAACGTAGCATTCCCTGAAAAAGAATTAAAAAAGAGAAATACGCAGAGAAAAATCAATTGGTACAATTCAGATCACAAAAAAATAAAAAATAAAGTAGATGTTTTATATACAATTTGGTCAGTTACCAAATCTGATAACTAGGGATCGGAAAAATTTAAGTCGGCGTCATCTCATCAGCGGCGCGCCTGGTGATCGCAGGCTCGCAGCTCGATGCGTTATTTTAAATGAATAAGTTATAAATTTTTCTTCGTAATTTTGCCAGGAAATTTTATTCTTCTACGCCTATATGGTTTTGAAGCAATTATACGGCAAATCCAAAGGTCAGGGTACAATTGATCAGCACTGTGAGTTACGAAATCACTCCTCTTTGTGAAAACTAAATTTTACTGTGCGACTGTAATTGTTTCATGATACTAAACGAGCCACATTTATGACTTAGTTCGCATCATTATTTTTTCGCGGCAATACTCAATTAATACGCTAGGAGTGTCCGCGGGACTTGTTCGCTGCAGCATAACAACTTTGCCGTTGCATTTGAACCACGCAAAATATATGACACCTATCCGTACTGATAACGATGAAGAAAACTACAAGAATCTACGACAAATTTATAAAAATGAATTGAAAAGGGCGAAACAAAGGTTATACAATCAGTTTATAGAAAATGCGTAAGACAGGTAAAAAGCAGTGTGAACTATAATCAAACAAGAAACAAAAATAAATTCTATCAGAAAAGACGAAGAAAGTTTGTCAGAGTGTAACAAAATAAATCATTATTTTGCATCAGTCGGAGAAGAAATATCAGACAAAATCAAATGCACCGTGAACTTGAAAACTCTTCTAATGAATCATATAGTAAAAAATGAGAAAAGTTTTTGGAGGCTACAAGCGAAGAAGAAATTCTCAAAATCATAAGGATAAAAAGTAAAACAACGCCTGATGTAACGAGCGTTTAAATAGAAACCTGGTCAAGTATGTTGTGATCGAGAATTTATTCATTGCATTTATCTTTTTACATAACAGAAATACTAAATGTAGTCTACTTGACCAGAATTTATTTAGACACGAATTACTTCTTTATTATGTAACTAAAATTTCTGACGAAGCTGTCGAACGACGGTGAAACGTTAAGTGTGTAGTGTCCGGTTAAAAGATTTTGTGATACAAATTTCATCGGACAAGAATCAACTTTAAATAAAATTTCAGCAAAATATCTATGACACGAGGGATTATGAAGTGGTTGCCTATTTGAATTTATTGACATAATATTGTTCTTCATTTTTTAGTATTACATAATCAAAGATAAAATGACTTCAAGGATTCTTGGATTGAAACGGTATGATGATTGTTTTATTTATTTCATCGGTGAACTGTTGTTCTTCATTCGATTCACATAAACTTTATCCGGTGCATCGAATGGAATGACCAAATTTGCTTACTGTAGACTTGCCCCGGGGTGGTGACCTGAGCTTTTGGGCCGATGGAATTTTGCAAAGTCGTTGGGCAACATCAATTTAAAAAGGTTCTTTGCTACATGCCGTTTCGCGGATAATTGTCCGATTTAATTTACAATCATACGATAAATGAAAGTTGACAGGCATTTGACAATAGTTGCAATCGTATTCGAAATATTTGTAATATCCATGTTATGTCTTTCACCGAGGGCTTTTAATTTGTACAGGACGCCTCTTTGATAACGAAATTGGAGATGTTCTACCACACCTACACAAAATTAAATTTTTCAATTACATAGTGTTATTAAATTTTAGTCATCTATTAATACTCTTGGGTTTCCCATTATACCTAATTTATTTTAATTTTTGTTTGTTAATTTCAAAATGTGTTTCTACTTTGAAAAGTAATTTGTTGTGAAAAACATTTATTACAAGAAGGTATTAATTACACGACGATTTCATTAGTCCGAAATACATGCAGATTTTTAAAATGCAAGCTGCTGCCTCCTCTTCCAACACCTTCGTCGCCTTCGGCCGCCGTTGTCATTGCGGGATTTTCTTCGCCTCCTGTGGCCTACACTTTTTCTGCGACGCCTATGCGACCTGATCTTGTCCATGGCTTCCCCGAGGAAATAGCGACCCTTCATTTTTCTGATTGCTCCGAAGGCGACACCCTTATCTATCGCTTTAGTAAGATGCTTTCTGAACTCGACGTTCGGAACGGCAAACTCATTCTCGATGTGGTGTGCTATGGCGTCTATTGTCAGTCCTTGCGAGTCTTGTAAATCACCAATTGCTGCCATGACCAGTTCAGCGGTGTTCAAAGTCTTGGTATTCGGACGGGCCATTGCAGTTTTAACTTGAAATTGTGACTTAATCCAAGCTCCGAGTTTATAATTCAGGAACAAAAATTTTGCAACTTTCGTGAACTTTTCGTAAATGAAAAGTGGATACAAACATATTTTGTTTCAGTTCACTTGCTTTCTTAGATGCTACTGTTTATCTAGGCTTGCTTCATACTGATTACACAGATTAATATATTGATTGATTGAAAATATTTTGCATAAGCTCATATGGTAAAGTTTTCCGTAATAGGACTATTACCTTTCCAAAAACTAAATAACGAAGTGATTTCTTCATTTCAGTTTATCACATCGTTTATTACTGCATAGCATGTAAAAAATATCACATTAAAGGTTAGCGTCAAACTGACATACAAAGGTGACTTGTTAAAAATAACCAAATCGGCATAAACTAAATTATTTCCAATATTGGTTGAAAATATTGCAACGCCAATAAATGTCTTTGATTTTTTAGAATATTGTGGGGAAGTAATTTCGCTTTTTAAATAAAATGAAGTACGCAGTATTTGTTTATGTTTTGGTAATAAGGGTGGTCGATAGGAATGTTTAAGAGAAGAATAACGGTCACGGGTGAAAAGGGAATGTCTCAAGACGGGCGTTTCTTTGCAAGAACTTTAATTGAGCCTTCCCACATTTTCTGAGTTATCTGCCTTGTTACACTAATAAAATAAAATATCTGTATCTCGTATTATAATCTAAAAATTAGTAAAGGAGACTGTGGTTTAAGGAATAATTGAAACAAGATATGGTATATTGTACAGTTTTTTCTGTCATTTCATTTGATTTTTTGACCGCTCAAATACGACAATAAACACCAACGCTATTCGTGTAGGCGTTTTTTTGGACTCAGCCTGTATATGTATATGTATACACCTATACAGGCTGTTTCAGTGAAGATGCACCAAACTCGGTATGTAAAAGAAATAAAAGTTTCCTATAATATATTTTTTTTAATGAATAAGTTTTGAGATAATCGAAGGGA
This sequence comes from Dorcus parallelipipedus, assembly GCA_958336345.1. Lineage (NCBI taxonomy): Eukaryota > Metazoa > Arthropoda > Insecta > Coleoptera > Lucanidae > Dorcus > Dorcus parallelipipedus. Next base: position 29,994,253 of record OY284479.1, on the reverse strand, counting down.
AAGGAGAATTGTATATTTTTAAAACTTACAATAGATGAGAGCGGCCCGAATTCTTAACCTGCCTTAACGTTCGGTTTTTTACTTTATTACCCCATAAACTGTGGCGCCTCAAATGATATGATGAAACACATTCCGTTCACTCCGTTCTAGTTAACGTTGTAGTGAGGAGTAATTAGTTGGTGTAGTTTATACTTTTCATTTTGAAGTTATTATGTAAGTGTGATTGTGGATGTGTCGGTGTGTGCGATTGGCGATTTCACATTTCGAGAATACGCAGATTATTCGAACGCATGTTGTAAGATAATTGTAGTTTTCGTAATTTGCCCGCTTCCGAATTTGTTTCTACCTCATGTGACCAAGTTCAGTCTGATAGGCAAATAATTTAGCAGACCGGCACGGCGCGGCGGAACCAATGATTGTAGTTACTAATTTTCCCAATTTATTAATTGTACATAATTGTAGTAATTGTTGGATACAGGAATAAATAAAAACCCGTTACAAGCGTTAATTATCGTACATTATTAAGACTCGGCAAATTTGATGTAATTACGGTTTGCGTAAATGTTAGTGCGACGAAAACGCACGCTTCTTTCAAAGTGTTCGCCTTTAACACGTCTTGCGGTCAAGGGCAAACTTAAAAGCCTCTCATAAATTTTTTCGTTTACGATAGATATTTATTGTCTTCTTGCAGCCGCGTGCCATTCATAAAACAATTTAAATCGCTCGTCTTGTTTCACGGCGGCAGAAATTTAAATCGCTACGGTATTTATAAAAACATCGGCTCCAAATTATGCAAATTTCAAGTTGAACCGATTAAAAAATTTTATTAAGATATTTTGTTTGAAATAATGTCAGAAACGTGTCCTTCTAGTATGGTACATCTTGAATGAAACACCCTGTATACTATAGACGGTAGAGAACCGTAGACCGTCGCACTCGGTGGACGACACTCGGTATATGAGACTAAATTTGGATTGCTCATAAAATTCTACACATTTTCTGTATAGCATTGCCTAAACCTAACCGTTCTTGAGATATTTAACATTTTGTCTAAAAAGTGACATTTGCAGTCACTATTTCATTTATTCATATTTTATTTATTTTTAACTATAAGAAAAATATTTTTGGTACAGATGTAGTTGATACATAAGTTTTTTATAAGCCATTATTAATTGTATTTTTATCGCTACAGGGTGGTCATGGTAATAAACAAAATATCAGAAATTTCAAAATGACAAAACTCAATCTTCTTAAATAGCATGCCCTATATTTTTCTATCCTAAATTCTTAGTTTAATAAAGTACTTTCATTTTTGTGAAGTATGTCTTACACCTATACAGGGTGTTAGGTTATTGCTTGGACAAATTAAAACTGTAGATTAAGGGTGTCCAATGGGATCAGAAAGTACCTAGACATGATGGATTTTCGGGACATTTTGAAAAAATGCAAGAAGAGCGAACTATTGAGGACCGCTGATAGTACTTATGTAACGAGCGCCTATTAAAGCAGATATCTCTTGCAGTGTCTCTTGTCCGTTGCACAATTGCAATAATTGTTAGACGATTCGACGCTGGGGATACTGCCGCCGATATCTACGCACACTGCAGCACGTGCATTGCACCTACATTCTCCGTACGTTAGAATAATGTCAACAATTTCGTTATTTGTGTAAGCTGACTCTGACCTGGCACTGACCCGGACACTTCGAAGTCTGTTGAGACACTGAACGTACGTTATTTGCTTGTCGTAAAACAATAAACCATCTGGGAATTTATGGGAAGGGATCGCCCGCCCGGATGGCGTTCGGCGCGTGGGTATAACAGTAGATAAGAAAGTCAGTGGTTTCCAAACAATTTTTATCGATTTTTGTTTGAATTTTTTCCTGAAAAACGAAAGCCGCAGCACCCTCGAATGTAAAAGCTTAATTTGTTCATTTATATTTTCTATATGGTTACGTTTTTGTTTTTGATGACTGCGTTCTTTATAATGCCTCTAGTGTTTGTATTATATATAAATTATGTTTTCACTGATCTGTCATATATCCTTTCATGTTAGCTAATTTCATCATCTGCCTAGCATTTAAATTATTCAAATGAAGGTTGAACGCCTTTCTGTAATGCATTTGAATGTTCGCTCACTTCTTGCTCATTTTGGTGTAGTTAGAGATCATATATTAAACACTAAACCTCATATCTTTGCAGTAAGCGAAACATGGTTATTGTGCACATAGATGGTTAGAAAAAAAAAGTGCGTACAGGATCTCCTGACCCTCGAGAACATCTGCGCAGACGACAAAATTCCACCTGCTGGAGCCGGCCCACAAGTAAAACCCTATCTGAAATGTACGACTACAACAGGTTGTAATTGTACCTATGTTTTCGAGGGTTATACTTGTGGGCCGGCTCCAGGAGGCGGGATTTTGCCATCTGCGCGGATGTTCTCGCGGGTCAGGAGATCCTGTACGCACTCTACGACTTTTATAGCGACCGTTTAGGACGAAGTGGAGGAGTTGGAGCATACATCATGAGCAATTTTCATAGTACTTTTGAATTATCTGGATCTGGTGTTTTGGAGCTTAAAACAAAGATAAACAACAACACTTTTGCTGTTGGTGCTCTGTATCTTTCCCCTGGCACTAATCTTAGTGATTTCTTTAATACTTTTGAAAATACGCTTAGTGAACTCATTTACACCTGTGATAATTTGATTTGTTTAGGTGATTTAAACATAAATTTGTTAAATTTTAATGACCTATATGTCATACAATTATACTCCCTTTTCGATGCCTTTGGTCTCAGATAGATCGTTAGGGAACCTACGCGAATCACCTCTTCTAGTCGATCTATAATTGATGTCATTATTCTGAATACTTCTTTAGATTGTTCAACTACGGGTACTCTTAATTTGCAGAATGTATCTGAACATAATCTTGTTTTTTGTGACATTAATATCTCAGTACCCTGCACTCTCCCTAAGCGGATAACATACCGCAGTTTCAAGTATTTCGATCGTAATGCATTCCTACTAGATTTGGAAAATATTCCTTGGGATATTATGCTAAGGTTAACTAATATTTATGATAAGCTGAAATTCTTTAATGACAATCTTTGACAATTCTAATAATTTAAATGATTTCTTTGCGAATATAGAGATTGCTAACAACCCCAACAAAAATACTATTATGGATTTTTATCAGAACACTCGCCTTCCAAACGTATCTGGCAAATTTCAGTTTCAGCTTGTCACAACGCTCGATGTTGATAAAATTTTAGACCAAATAAGTAGCAACGCAATAGGTGTTTCAGAAAACCTATTCCTAACTTTCAAAAGTAGTAGAGGTCATATAATTAAGCAACTTTTATTGCTAAAGTCGTGACCGAAAATGTTTTCGCGTCAAGTTAAAACGAAATAAAGAAAATGCGGAAGGGCCCCTATTTTGGATGCATAAGTTATGACGACGTATGATAGAGCGATGAATTCTTCGAAATATCTGAGGATGATTACGAATGGCATTAAAAGTAATAATAATTCGAGCCACTAATTCCTCTTCTGTGTTGACAGATGTTGCATTTAATATGACTCCAAATGTGAAAATGAATTGGAACCATAACTCGGGATAGTACAGTCAAAGGAAAAGGACAATCGCTGGTTTGGAAGATGTCTTTTTCATTGGCCCACACGATCGCCAGATATGACTCCAATTCAGTTTTACATTTGGGATCATATTAAATCGAACGTCTAAGTCGAGACAGAAGCGGAATTAGTGGCTCGAATTATTCTTGCTTTTGATTTTGCCTCGTGATCGACCTCAGACATTTCGAATAATTCGTCGTTCAATCATACATCATTATAACCACGGATCGGTGCCATATATTTTGCGCGATTCAAATTCTAATGCAACGGCAAAGTTGTTATGCTGCAGCGGACAAGTCCCGCAGAGTATTGCCGCGAAAAAATAATGATGCGAACTAAGTCGTAAATGTGGCTCGTATAGCATCGTAAAACAATTACAGTCGCACAGTAAAATTTAGTTTTCACAAAGTGGAGTGATTCCGTAACTCACAGTGCTGATCAATTGTACCCTGACCTTTGGATTTGCCGTATGATTGCGTCAGAGCAGTATAGGCGTAGAAGAATAAAATTTCCTGGCAAAATTACGAAGAAAAAATTATAACTTATTAATTTAAAATAACGCATCGATCTGCGAGCCTGCGATCACCAGGCGCGCCGCTGATGAGATGACGTCGACTCATATTTCACCGATCCCTGATTATAACTTATGCATCCAAAATGGTAGCCTTAATTTTGAACATTTCTTATTTTTTTTCAAATTTTCTAAATAAATTGAAATAAATTATAATTGTATAGCTACCTGAAATAAATAGAAGAATTACTTTTTACATCGAAATTATTTGTAGTCCTTCTAGTCTTTATTTCGTTTTAGCTTGACGTGGAAACATTTCCAGGCACAACTTTATTAGTAAAAGTTGCTTAATTACATGCCCTCTACTACTTTTGAAAGTTAGAAACACTTTTTCTGAGACATTCTGTATATATATGGTCAAGAACTAAAAACGTAGAACGAAGAAATATAATTGCGGCCGCGCCGCAAGTCTGAACTTGTCCGTAAGAAATAACGTATCACATTGCATGCGACGAAGCCGCATACCGCGGCAGGGACACTGCATGTTGCGTCTGCACAGCGAACAGGTGCTGTTGCGCCGTTGGTGTGACATCTCACATAAGAGAACATGGAAAACAAAATCTGCGACGTGGCCGCGGATCAGCGTCAAGATGCGTTTATGCCACTGGTTTGACATCTCACATAAGAGAACATAGAGAACAAAATTTGCGGCGTGTCCGCGGCGGCGACGCCGCGCGGCCAAACTGCAGGTGTGTGGCCAGCTTTAAGCTACATTTATATTTAATTTCATGCCATGCTATGAATGCCTTGCTATGAATTCGTGCTAGCACGAAATTGAATATAAATGTAGCTTAATGCCTAGTTTACACGAGCTTAGTATTTGTCATTAGTACTAAACCGACTTAGGCCCGATTTTACAATCGTCGGATAAGCATTATTATTGGTATATCGTGACGTAGGTGTGACGTAGATATGGAGGAACATTAAAGGATATTTGGCGAACAGTTATTCCGTTCTTATTCCACGATTGTAAAACTGGGCCTTAGTGATAAGTGACAAGTATTCGTTTACACGGTGGTGAAAGTAAAAACAATTAGTAGCAAGAATTCCGTTCAGAATGGAGCGTGGCCGCCGCCGCGTTTTTTTGAGAAATTGTTGAAACACTATTCAAACATTATTTTATCATCGATGATAGAAGTAGTTGCAGAAATAGTTGTTTCGGAATTACATCTATCCGTACCATAATACCTTATATTAAAACGGAAGAATAACTTAATAACTGCGGTATTAATATTAAGTTAAATATTATATTGTTTAATATTAAAAACGTACTGTTTAAAAGAAAGAAAAACAAACAATCAATGAATTGCACATGTGCTTACTTCTCACTAAGCACCTGTTGTGGCTGTTTACACGACGCAGCTTCGCAGCTAACAACTGCGTAGCAAAATCGTGGTGGGGGAGCTACTTGTCACTTAGTAAATAGCAGGGTATCCTATTCACTTGCACTTGCACATTAACTAATCCCTTGCACTTGTGTAGACTGTTTACATGTGGGTACAAGTGAGAGTGAAAACTGCGAGTGACAAGTACTAAGCTCGTGTAAACTAGACACAACTCTGATTGATGATGAAGGAAAAATAAAATCTCCCTGCCCCTGAGTATCTCATTCGATTCCAAAAAAATTTCACGAAAAAAAAGAGGTTAGTATAGTATAGTATAGTCTTTATTCACAATCTGATTCTTTACAGAATATTGTTTTGTCAAGTACCTACAGCATTGTGCTAAAAGGTAAAAAACTACTTTTGTCAGAGAAATAACAGATACAATACACAAGGTTTAAAGATATACATATACTTAAAATAAATAAACACAGATCAACTTTTAGAGTCATTCATTCAGAAATTCATTTACAGTGTAATAGGATTTATTCAGAAAAATTTGCTTGATGTCTTGCTTAAATGAATTTCTGTTTGAATTAGTTTTGACTAATTGTGGGAGTTTATTAAAGATTTTAATTCCCATAAAACTAGTTCCTTTTGCGAAGAAAGTGGTTCGATGTGCAGGAACTCGTAAAGCTTTGGCATTTCGGGTATTATAAAATTCATTAACATCATCATTAGTTAAAAATTTGTCATGATGATCATATACGAATAGAGCAAGTTAATACTTAGAATATTTTTACATCTCTCGAATGCTGTCTAATAACAAAAAAAATGAGCGTCCTGTTATTTATCGAAGTTTGAATTTAGGTTAAATTATCTTCAGTTTAACAGAACACCTGTATATTCGAGCGTAAAATAATTGAATTGCAAATTACACTCCAGCTTATTTTTTTTTACTTTCCTTAAGTACATTCTTATAATAAGCGAATGATCTACTGTTAATTTTAGGACTTATCAATTTCTTCGTCTTTTGACTTTTAAGAAGATTACTGAATTTTGAAAATTATTGAATTTCAGGTGGTTTCGTAACAGAACCTTTCGCAGAGCTGGGGGCAGAAGTGACGGGTGTTGATGGTTGCCCCCAATTGATTGAGGTGGCCAAGAAACATGTCCTCCAAGAAGGCAAAACGCTACCAAATTTGACCTACTATGCCGAAACCATTCAGGACTTTGCCGAAAAGCATCCCAAGCAATACGATGTAGTTCTGGGTCTCGAATTCATAGATCACGTCAGTGATAAACGTGGGGTGGTGGAGGCGATGGCCAAGTGTGTGAAACCTGGAGGGTCGATCTTCCTCTCTACGATGAGCAAGTGCTGGCTGTCATGGATTTTCTGCAAAATCGTGCCGGAATACGTGTGTCGTTATTTCCCCATGGGCGCACATGATTTCGAGAAGTTCATCACCGCAGAGGATATGGGGAAGATGTTGGAACCTTGTGAGTTGGTTAACTAATGGAATTCATTTCAGGGCTTTAGTTTGGGTTGGTTTTAGATAATTGCATGACGAAAGATGTCAAGGGATTGTACTATAATTGTTTCGGGGGTTACTGGTTCTGGTTGCCCACAACGTCCATGTGGTATATCATGCACGTGGTCAAAAATACTTCGCCTGAAATTTAAAACAACTTTTTTATGTTAATTTGAAATAAACCAAATGTAACTCAACTAATTTTTAAAAAATATACTTACATGTAAAACTACCGAATCTGATTTATTTTTGATATTAAAAACTTACTTAGTTAAATGCATTGTATAGAACAAATTATTTTGTATTTTTTGACATAGTACTACTTCTTGCGTCTCATATTTTGTATCCTGTTATTCATTTTACGAGATCTCTGGAAAGACGCAACGTAACACCTAACAACCTCTATGTATATCTACGAAGTTCTTTTTTTCGATAAGTACTGAAACATTAAAACATTTAGACCGATTGCAGGTTTCTTGTCATTTGTGTGTCTTTGTCATCAAAAGTTAATAAATTTCGTTTTTACAAATAAAATTGTTTTTTTTACTTTCATTTGTTTGAAGTTTTAATTAAATTAACCTTAGGTTGAACACGATGAAGAAATCGGCCATTAGGCCCGGTTTCTTCACCTCCAGTTAACTTTATCTGACGGTTTATTGCCATAGAAACAATTGTGATCACAATGGTTACTAAGGGAATTAATCGCCAGATAAAATTAACTGGAGGTGAAGAAACCTCTTGATCCATCTCTGGATCAACTAACTGAGGGATAACTGCCATGGAAACAATTCATAAAAATCAATCAACATTCATAAATATCAAGTTATTCGCCGGATAACTTTAACGGGAAGATGGAAAGACCGGTCCCTCAAGAACGATTTGTATCAGTTAGTTTGGTAGAATCATTATAGTTTTGGATAAGATCTGTTCTTTCATTCGTAATTATTACCATCGGTGTATATACGCCAACCAGACGTGTTTTGAGTAGTTTTTCAAAAAGTCTATTTTTTTATATATTTTCACAACAACAAACAGTTACCGTCTCTCCTAAAAATAAACGTGGCAGCACGTATAATTAAATTCATTTAAAATAAAAGTGGAAAACTAATTAATAACGCGAAAATATCAATAAAAGTTAGTAATGCTACCTATCTGAAGGACAGCAATTTGTGCGAGTAACTTCGAAGTTCTCCAGCACCGTCAACTAAACTCCTGGAGAGGGGAGGGTGCAACGAAACCCCAAAAAGCAAAGGGTGGACAAACTGAATAAAGTAAGTCACCAGCTAGGCACACTTGCTTTTATTTGAATTGCTCACAAAAATGTAATAATAAGGAAATAAATAATTAATTAACAAATAGCGAGTTCGACCCAGAAGGGGTTGAACAAAAAGTGAATCTAGATAACTTTGTTAACAAGCTCACGAGCAAGTTAACTTTATCCGATAAACAGATCTGCTTTTCGTTCACAGCAAAAGTTTAAAATAATTAATGAAAATCACTTGATTAAAAATAACGTAACGCTGCGTTTAGGTGATGCAACCAAATAATTCCGACCTTGTAACTAAAATCCAGCGTATTGACAAACAGCTGTCAATAGTGAGAGAGCGCCCTCCAACGGAGGATAGTGCTGCCATGACGTAAATCGGCGTAAGTATTATGTTAGAAAATGGCGTCAAGTCTGCAGGTCAGGTCCAATTTTCCCGGACGACAGATGGGCCGTGATTTCTAATCGTTACAAGCTCCGATTACGGCCTTTTCTTCCACAAAAAGGGATGTCGATAATTTACACAAGGGGTAAAACTACCACTGGAAGCCTGTTCTTTGTCCCAAAAACTGACCTTCGAGAAGAAGCTTTATAATGAGCTTGAAAATTTTACTCGACGTACACAGTAAATTCCGTTTCAGGCTTCAATCACAAGATTCACATGAAAAGAAGCACAAAGATCGTAATCACGTATAAGCAATAGATACGTACGCTGAAAAATCTATCGGCAGAATGAATGCGACGCGGAAAGGACACGTTCTCCCCAACTACGCTGAGACGGGGGTCGTTACGAGATGAAAACATTTTTAGCCGTGTGAAAGAGTGAAATAGATAGATACCGTAAGACTAGGTAGTAGCGTATGGTTATCTGATGCAATATTGTGCAATGTGACGATCGTCATGTAGAGCCAGACTGGCCGTTTGATTTCTGTACAAATACAGGGTGACTGACAAATATTGTGAATAACTTAAATGAATTTTTCAACACCGTAACAGTAATACAGAAATTAAAAACGTTTAAAAGAAAAAGCGTATTAATAAGTTTCCTACAACAGGGAAAAATAGGAAAGGAAAGAAATTATATACAGGATGTCCCAACAGTGTGTTCTCGGGCCATATCTCCATAACTACTGAAAATACAAAAAATTTTCAACACAATTTCTTTTTTAATTTAAGAGATCTACAAGATAAAATTATTTTCATCTATACAGAGTAAATCAAAACAGTGGTGCCGGACACAACTTTCTTATTTCAAATGGCATGCCCTATATATGAAACCAAATTTGCATTGCCATAAAATTCTACACATTTTCTGTATAACATTGCCTATACCTAAACCTAACCGTTCTTGAGATATTTAACGTTTTGTCTAAAAACTGCCATTTGCAGCCACTATTTTATTTATTGATATTTTATTTATTTCTAACTCTAAGAAAAAGATTTTTGGTACAGATGTAGTTGATACATAAGCTTATCATAAGCCATTATTAAATGTACTTTTATCGCTACAGGGTGGTCATGGTAATAAACGAAATCTCAGAAATTTCAAAATGACAGAACTCAATTTTCTTAAATAGCATGCCCTATATTTTTCTATCCTAAATTCTTCGTTTAATAAAGTACTTTCATTTTTGTTAAGTATGTCTTATACCTACCTGAGATATTTTCTGAGATTTTTAGATTTATTTGAATTATTTCTTTTAAAACGAGTTATTGTCTAAGGTGGCCGTGGAAAATGGCAAACAAATGAACCTGTTGACTTTAATAATTAATTTTCAAGCGACAATAATGTACAGGCATTAGTTGAAACAGCTATACATTTTTTTTGTACTTACGCCATACATGCCCCAAGCTCTCTATGAGCTTGTCAGAGATGCGTTAAGCTGAATATTGTAATATTGCCCACTGCGGCTGCGACCGACCTACTAGGTGTTTTCCATCGGCATTCGTCTTACAAACCGGGAAAACGCAGAAAACCTAGTTCGAAGGGGCCGAAATGAATCCTGAACACAATCCGACACATAAGTGTTCCATTTCTCACATAGGATCCATATGTACCAGGAGGGGATTCGAACACACATCTATAATTGCCCGACCAAGCGTCAAGCCCGTTGTCAGCAGATCCAACCAACTTTGGCTATGCAACCATTTAGTAAAGAAATAATTCAATAAATCTAATAATTCGTATCTTAACAAGTTCCCTAACACTTTGAAAAATAATTATTAATGTCAACCGGTTCATTGTTTGCCGGTTTTCCACAGCCACCTAAGACAAGTGTTCGTTTTAAAAGAAGTAATTCAAATAGATCTGAAAATCTCAAAAAATATTGCAGCTAGGTATAAGACGTACTTAAGAAAAATGAAAGTACTTTATTAAACGAAGAATTTAGGATAGAAAAATATAGGGCATGCTATTTAAGAAAATTGTGTTTTGCCATTTTGAAATTTCTGAGATTTCGTTTATTACCATGACCAGCCTGTAGCGATAAAAGTACATTTAATAACGGCTTATGATAAGCTTATGTATCAACTATATCTGTACCAAAAATCTTTTTCTTAGAGTTAAAATTAAATAAAATATGAATAAGTAAAATAGTGGCTGCAAATGGCAGTTTTTAGACAAAATGTTAAATATCTCAAGAACGGTTAGGTTTAGGTATAGGCAGTGGTATACAGAAAATGTTTAGAATTTTATGGGCAAACCAAATTTGGTTTCATACATAAGGCATGCTATTTGAAATAAAAAAGTTGTGTCCGGCACCACTGTTTTGATTCACTCTGTATAGATGAAAATAATTTCGTGCTGTAGATCTTTTGAATTAAAAAACAAATTGTATTGAAAATTTTTTTCTATTTTCAGTGCTTATGGAGATATGGTCCGAGAACACACTGTTGGGACAGCCTGTATAAAAAAGAATTGTTTACGAGTATATTATGCTTTCTTAAATTGTTAATTTTGAATCGTTTCAATCCTTATTCGCAAAATTTCAGTTTGAAGTATTTTTGACCAAATGTATGATATACCACGTTGACTTTGAGCTCATCCAGAACCAGTATCCTTCGAAATAATTGTAATACATTCCTTTCACGTCTTTGGTCGTACAATTATCTAAAATTAACCCATGTTAATAATTTGTGTACACACTATACACGTATGAAAAAGAAACAAGTAGAGGAGAAATGCAGCTTTGTGCTGTTCTTATTTTTAACAAACCAACTCACAGAAAGTCACTATCCTTTCCAACTCCTCATGGGTGATGAACTTGTCATAATCATGCGCACCTTTGGCTACACAGCGGCACACGTACTCCGGCAGAATTTTGCAGAAAATCTACGACAAGAAGCATTTACTTATTGTGGAAAAAAAGACTGATCTTTCAGGTTTTATACATTTACCTATCGCTTCAACCGCCCCATGTTTATCACTAACGTGATCTATGAATTCAAGCGTCACAACGACATCGTACTGCTTAGAATATTTTTTGGCGAAGTCTTGAATCGTTTCTGCATAGTACGTCAAATTTAGTTGCGTTTTTCCTTCTTGGAGAAGGTGCTTTTTGGCCACTTCGATCAATTCGGGACATCCGTCGATGCCCGTTACTTCTGCCCCGAGCTCTGCGAGAGGTTCGGATACGAAACCCCCTAAAATACATAATAATTTTCAACATAACTCTTAAAATCGGTTGCCTTAAAAGCAGGAAAGTTTCATTGGTAAACTAAATACATCAAACATGGAACGTAGAAAATCAAGTAAAAAATTAATTTGCTTTAATATTTTTCGTAAATTTAAAATATGAGTGATAAAGAGGGAAGCGTCGTTTTCAAATTAAAAAAAAATTACCACCACACCCGACGTCCAAAATAGAAATGCCGCTCAACGGGCAATCAGTTTCTTTGGATTCCCCACTGATGATTCCTGTTGACTTCAGTCTTTCAAGAATATAAGGAATCCTTATTTCGTTCATGGACTTTAACGGCAAAATCTCATCACTCCACCAAACATCGGCAACTCTTTGGAAAGTCGATAGTTCTTCAGGATCCATTCTGCTTTAGTTGAACTTGTTTAGATGTAAATGCGACTGGAGTTGAGGTCAAAATGCAGCATTTTTCTTTCAGAAATATAACGCTTTATCAATTTGTTATTATGAGGCGAGTCAACTTTAATTTACTAAAATAATTCCATAATAATTCACATAATTCATAATTCGCGATCAAAGAGGTGTAAGTGCAACTTTTGTGATTTTGAGAACAAGAGGTTCAAAGTTAAAGTCCTATAAAAAATCATTGTCCAATGAAAATGAATGAGATAAAAATATCTTACCTTCTAATATCTGTTTCTGAAAATTAGATAAATTTGTGTTTATGCACATTAATCGATTTGTATGAAAAAGTCACTTACACCCCTTTGCTTCTAACCGCATCAATTATGAAGCAATTATTTTTAAAATACGTTAATCTTATCTAAGGTGGACCTTCCCGGTTTTTAAAAATTTGTCTTACGTCTCGCAGAGTTTTAGAAAAGTCTCGCTTTTTGTTGGTTTACAGCAAAAAACTATAAGATATTTTAATTGACATCGCAGCCTTTTAAAAAAATTCACTGACGTGAAATATAATTCGAAAATATAATATTGTTTGCATTTTTAATATTGTTCATATTATTGTAACGGGTCTTCAAGAAAAAAACACCTCGAGTCAGCCTTGGAAAAAAACGTATGTCGTAACTTGCATAATTAAATAATACACCTCGTGACGAAGTAACCTTAAAATCTAAAGGCCAGTTTTTCAATTACAACTTAATTTGAATATCCCCAATGATATGGATGTAGCTTGAATTACATTCAAGTTGGGAGGGGAGACGGATGTGTGGGAACATCCCGTATAATGAAAAATAATTTTACAATATGTGAAGTGTGATTCAAATTAAATTTATTTTTCTTTTGCGTTATTTCTATAACAGTTATAGAAAAAAATAAGATCGGTTTATTTCGGTTAAGTTTTATTTAAAAGAAAATTTCCAATGATTAGATTTAAATAAAAAATTACCTAATAATCTTCTTAAATACGACATCCGTTCTGGCCGTGTGTACTTTGGTACATTTCTCATTATCTCACTAGAATGTAAATTATAAAACAAATATAAATAAGACTCATGTATACTACCTACTACATAATAATGAAGTTCTAAGACGATCGAAATGTTAAGTCATTGTGAAGGAAGTGTGAATTCAATGAAGTGTGAAGTAACACTAATTTTTTAACTAAAAAAGAAAAAAAAGATCAAATGAAATTTGTAACAACAATGAAAATTAAAAATAAAACGTTAACGAAAATGAACAAATTCGTTTTGTTTGAATGGGTGCACACAAAAGACATTTCAATCATATAGCTGTATACGAATTGCTCAAAATTAAAACAATGTTCAGCAGTGCCATAGAAAAATCATCTGAAGTAAATTATTCAGTACAAATTGTGTAAGATAAGGATCACAACGGTTTGCATTTTGAAAACCTGCTTTGATAGGTAAACAAATAAAGCTCTACAACACAAAAACAATTCAAATATTCGTGTTAAGGATTCATGGTATTTCTTTTTAATTTTAATTTTATTGTACTATAAATAAATAAAGTTGTAAATGTATAGTTTATTCCAATGAGTCAACTCTCGGCATTTTACAATTTCAATGAAGTCCGAAATCATAAATAATTGATCATATTTTTACGGCCCGCATGTGTGTATTTACCAAAATTGTTCATTATTTATTTATAGCCGGAATCGTTTTTTCCATTTAAGTCTGCCTGAATTTGGAGGCAAAAAAAATTCGTTTTGTGTATGGCGTTCAATGAAAAACAAATTTCATTAAAAAAAAGAAAAAACAAATAATTAACATATATCTATTAAAAGTTTAATAAAATTCAAGACGCGTTTGCAACTCTCTATCTTGTATTTTTTAACGCACTTTCATTTCATCGTAAGCATTATTTTTTTCGACTTTGAATAACATAATCATTTATGTTAATTAATTTCATAGTTCATGCGTACGAATACCGCATTGCTTTTGCATCAACTGGTAAACAACGTTATGCCATTTCATCTATTATGTGCGACGGTCAAGTTTTACATCTTTATCATAAAACGTTTATAACGCATTTACAATCGTGAATTCGGCACACACTGGCATAACAATTTTTGAGTAAATTTAAATAATAAACTATACCGTAGAATTTTTTTAACATTTTTTCCATAATCTGTGACATTCATTCTCTTAGTTATCCTGTATTTCATTTGATTTTCGTTTATACATTTCGTTTTGATATTATTTCTAATTTTTCAAACGCTCTTTTCAATTCGCACTTGGTTCTTACTATAATCACCATATCATGTAAAAGAACTCTTTTACAGTAGCTTCATGAATATTTTCGTAGAATTTGATGATTATCGAATATCGATTATAGTTACTCTGATTCAAAAGTAGCTTGAATACAATTACTTTTTAGAAAAACATAATTACTTTACCAGCGTAACTAGTTATTGCCCGGCTCTGATTTTTAATTTCTATGAAAAAAAGGGTCGTAAAGAATTTAGTATGCTGTTATTATTTACATAGAAAGATTGGCTACTGTACACCTAAGCATGATTTTTGCTTAATAGTGCGTAGTTTTTTTTTTAATATATGTTTCATTGAGTCGTAAATTACAAAGCAAATATTGTAAAGAATAAAAGGTTCACTCATGCTAACACGTACTGTAAATATGTGTGTGGAATTAAAACTTCAAATAAAATGAAAGTCAAAGAAAACAATTTTGTTTGTTTATTAACTTTTGCTAACAAAGACACATAAATAGTAAGAAACCTACAGTCGGCCTAAATATTTTACTGTTTCAATGTGTATCGAAAAATTACATACGGAAACGTAGGTGGATGCTAAGGTGTTATGTTAGGACTTTCTTAGTCTTTCAAGAAATCTTGTAAAACGAATAACAGAAGGATGTCCTAAACCTCCAGAATAGTGGAAAAATGCACTTTTATACAGTTTGTTAAATGGATCTTTTTACGCACGTCATTGATTTTTTCCGTAAGAAACACATCAATACTCTCAAAGTAACTAATAAACCGCAAGTTTTACTTTACAAACATTCGTTGACGTTTCCTTTTCAATCTGAACGAGTGGTGTACCTAGATACAATAGCTAGCTAAAAAAATTGGTTTTACAAGTGCCGTTTGTCAATGACTTGCGTAAAAAGATCCATTTAACAAACTGTATACATTTTATCAAAAAAATTTAATTTAATTTATCTTTAACTATACAAGGTCGTTCATTTAAGAGTTACAGATTTGACTTGTGATTTCTTTAACGGAACACTATATTTTATTTTGAGTATTTATCGAGTTATTTTTAGTTTTATGCAAAAATTGGGGCATAATAATCTATTGTATTAAAAGAACTCGGAAGATCCGGAAATATTTTTGCTACTAACCCTTATTACCAAGACGGGTGATATCTGTAGTTTTAGCAAAAACTGACAAATTGTCTACAGCTCTACAATTTTTGACATTTGTGAAGTCATCCTTTTTATGTATTAAAAATATTTTGTTGTTTTTTGTTTACCTTAATATCTGAACTAATAAGGTTCTGGCAAGCTATTTTTAAATTTTAGAAGCAATGTTTACCTTCAAATCAACAATTTGGAAGTTTCCCTCATTTTTTTTTGGAAAAAAATGGCAACGATTTCATAAAATTCTGTGTACAGGGAAAATATTCATTAAAAATTTATAAACTTGCCATAAGAATTTCTATTTTATGCATAATTAAATGTTCTTTCGTTCGAAATCAGTGTAAAGGACTAGGATTAAAAGATAAAAGGAAGGGGATGAACTATCCAAGACGTTTGAATTTATGAAATGAAATTTTAGTCCTTGCCCGTCACTACATATATTTTTCGGGACTGTCGAAATTACACCTCTTCTTCTCTTTTTATATATTTTTTTCTTTCGTGAGAATTTTAGTTGAAAATAAAAAGAAAAATATATAATTATATCTAATCAAAATAAAGAAAAGTAATTACAAATTAAGATAAGATATTTGAAAAAACGTAAAATTTAAAGTAGCACAAAAAGTAACTCAAAATCATATATATCAGTAAATAACATCAATCAATCAGTATTTTATTTCTGTAGACAATGAATACATTGTATAGGATATGTCAATAGAGTACTTGATAACAGTAACATACAGAAATAGATGTGTAGGATGGTGCAACTTAAAATATTTTTACACTCATTTACGAACACAAACTCATTAAAATTAAAACATATTCCATCAAACAAAAAGAGATCATTCGAAAAAAATGTTTATACGAATATAGACATTTGCGTATCAGGTATTTAAAAATTAAGAAAAGTTTTAACATTCATTGTAAAAAATTAGTTACAGATATGAGTACCACATTCTCACTAGAGTTTCACAGCGTACTCCGATAACAAATAGATAAGGAATAGATTATAATACAAATTGGCAATTAAATTAGTTCTGGCTCGTCAAATTCCGATTCTGAATACAGAAAAAAGAAATAGAACTTGGACCTTGATCACATTAAGGCCCGATTTTACAATCGTTGGATACGCATTATTCTTAGAATAACGTGACGTAGATGTAACGTAGATGTGGAGGAATGTTAAAAGACATTTCGCGAACAGTTATTCCGTCCTTATTCCACGACTGTAAAACTAGGTCTAAGGCATTTACCGAAAGTCAATTCTGCCCGATGTATTTATATCTGAAACACGTTTTTAAAGAAACCGATTATCTAGTTTTAATTTTTTCCGATTTTTCCCAGCACTAGTTTATTATAGGTCTGCTCCAACCACGCTTTGTGACGGTTTCGAAACCGTCACAAGCATGCACTCATCAAAGTTTTACACTTGACAAAGTTGTCAAAATCGATCATTATTTCTGTGGGCAACTGATTATGACAGTTTCAAAACCGTCACAGAGTGTGGTTGGAACAAAGCTTATAACACGCCATCCATGGTAAATGCAGTTTGCGGCAAGGCGCAGTTGTATATCATATGCTGCTTAGATCTAAACTAGACGAGCATTGTTTTCTTGCGTTCATCAATGCAGTTTATAAGGCGCTCGACTAATTCAGCCGAAGAACAAAGAGATCGATGAGGAATACGTTTCTTGTTATTCTTTGGTGCGATGTAAGTTAATAACTATTAAAATTTATAGTACAGATTTACTCTGCAATTAAGAAACGACCTAGACAATGTTGCGACATGGTTTATTAAATAGATTTTTTCTTCCTTTTGATTTTATTTTGTTGGATTTATTAAAAATTACCTTGAATGACGTATAATAAGGAAATATCAAAGCTATCAAAAATATACTGCTCAAAATTTGAAGTGGGACACTTATTTGTTGTTTGTAAAATTATGTTTAACTCGAAAATGAGGCAGAACTTTTATTATAACTTTAATTCTGCATTTAAGTACATATTCATTAAGAAAAATGGCATTAAGTATAACAAAAGTTGAATAATTAGCATAAAAATGAAAACGGACATAATATTGCTTGGGAATAAAATTATTTCAAAATGTAATTCTGTTCTTTTTAAAACTTCCCGATCATTATTAATATCTAGTGGGACCTCCTCGAGACCGAATTAAAGCTTGACATCTTCTTGGCATACTTCTGATGAGAATGTCAATAGATTCTTGTGGCATTGCAAGCTATTCTTCTCTCAATGCACCATCCAATTCATTCAGTATATTTGGCCGATGTGCCCGCTTTGACAACTGTCTTTGAAGGTAGTCCCAGACATGTTCAATCGAGTTCATATCTGGCGAATTTGCTGGCCAGTCCATTCTGGTAATACGCCGTCTTTCAAGAGCTTGGTTTACAAAAGTTGCTCGATGTCGCCTAGCATTATCATCAACAAATACAAATTCTGGGCCTCTTCTGATCGCCAAAGGTAGTACAATGGGCAAAATAATGTCGTCATGATATCTTTGCGCGTTAACTGAACAATTTCGATAAATGATTAATTCTGTGCGTCCTCCTAATAAGATGCCACCCCAAACCATAATGGAGCCTCCTCCAAAAGCGACTCGTGGGATCATACAATTTTCATCATATCTTTCACCTTGATCTTCCATTTTGATGATTTATTAAAAATTTTGATTCATCGGCAAAAAGACAATTCGTCCAGTGCTCAACTTGCCATTCAACATGTTCTCTCGCCCAATGAAGCCGTCGCCTACGATGTTGTGCAGTAAATAGATATTCCAAATTGATATTCCAAATCTTCTGGAAATTTCTCTTTGAGAGGTTCCCATCTCTAACATTGTACTAATCCGGTACATATATTCATTAGTAAGTCGTTGATTAGGCATTTTTTAAACAAAATATCAGAAAACTAAATATAGCAGACTCCTTGTTGAAAATTACAGGACTTGCTGGTATTAGTAAGCAATATAAACTATGACGCGATAATTAATAAAACAGTTTTGACAGTTGCAATAAAAGGAGAAAATTGGCATAGGCGACTCGACTAATACGCAAAAAACTAGGTAAATTATAATTATAAACATCTAGAAAAAAAAACGTTTAATTAGAAAGATATACAAAAATTATTAAGTGTCCCACTTCAAATTTTGAGCAGTGTACATTTACTTTCGTAGTCTATACATATTATGTAGAGGAGGAAGTCAAAGGAGGAGCTTGAACTCGCCAAGGATTTTCAGTATTCGCTCGCAGTTTGTAACAAAACAAGTGTAACAGAAAGGAGAATGGATTCTAAAGAGCTAGCGACTTTCCAAAGCGTCGCCGATATATGGTGGACCGATAAGGCCTGGACGTTGAAGTCCATGAACGAATTAAGGATCCCTTACATTCTTGAAAGACTGAAGTCAACAGGAATCATCAGTGTGGAGGCCGAAGAAGTTGATCGCCCCTTAAGCGGGATTTCGATTTTGGATGTCGGTTGCGGTGGTAATTTTTTACTTTTAATTGAAATTAAGGAACGGCTGTCTCTCCCGCCTCCCTCTCGTAGTTTTAAATTTACAAAAGATGTTAAACAGAAAAAACGAACTGTTTTTACCTTTTACCTAAAAAAGAAAATAATTGCTTTATCATATTTTGAACTGAAGATATCATTTATTAAATTGAATATCATGAATCCTATTACATTGTTGAATTACATATTAATTACCTGATTGATACCATATACCACGTCATAGGTCTATTTGTAAAGAGTGATGAAATCACTATCGCTGACGAAAGACGACTTTTCAGGTGCGCCATATTGGTAGTACACTTCTGTCAAATCGTCTCAATTCTTCAGATAAAAACAATTTTAGACAGTTTTGCTCCTTTTAAGAGAATGAAAAAATAGTCTCCTAAATATATTTCAGGTGGTTTCGTAACCGAGCCTCTTGCAGAGCTTGGGGCAGAAGTAACGGGCATTGATGGTTGTCCCGAATTGATCGAGGTGGCCAAAAAGCATCTTCTCCAAGAAGGCAAAACGCAACTAAATTTGACGTACTATGCAGAAACGATCCAAGATTTCGCCAAAAAATATTCTAAACAGTACGATGTCGTTCTGGCGCTTGAATTTATAGATCATGTTAGTGATAAAGATGGGGTGGTTGAAGCGATAGCCAAATGTATAAAACCTGGAGGATCAGTCATTTTTTCCACAATAAGTAAGTGCTTCTTGTCGTGGATTTTCTGCAAAATTTTGCCGGAGTACGTGTGCCGCTTTATACCAAACGGCATGCATGAGTACGAGAAGTTCATCACCCCCGAGCAAATGAAGAAAATATTGAATTTTTGTAAGTTGTTTCGATAGAAAGCACTCATAGTATGTAAAAACAGTTATTAATTTGGGTTAATTTTAGGTAATTGTACGACAAGAGATGTGAAAGGGTTTTACTACAATTGTTTCCGAGGTTACTGGTTCTGGTTGAGCTCCACGTCCACGTGGTATATCATGCACGCGATCAAAAATGCTTATGAATAAGAATTAAAATGGTTTAAAAAAAATGAATTCAAAATCATTTTCAAGAAATTATGATATAAATAAGTATATAAATGTAAATAATATTTTCATGTAGATAAAAACTGTAAAGGATTTATGTGGTTTGAATGAAAACTATCGTATTGGTTACTTTTGTAGATTTATAATGTTATTAATTTGTTCGTGTCTATTCAATGTTTCATGTACGAGTAACGTCTAATATTTTTTGTGTTGGGACAGCCGGTATATTTATATTTAAAAGGATGTTTAATTGTTTAATAGAAAAATTACTAATCGTGTTGTTATCCGTGAATATGACGTTCATTCCAGACTAGTGCATTTTGGCGTAAATTTCTTATTTAAATGTAAAGAATTTTGTAGATTAAAAACTTAGAGAGGAATTTTAAAAAGGCAAAAAGATCAACAAAATTTCAAACATTAAATAACTACAAAAAGTTAACGAAAATCAACAAATTTGTTTAGTTTGTCTGGATGTATGCAAATGAAATCTTGACGGTATTTCAAATTATCTTGCATAAGAGAAAATTTCTAAATAGGGACAAATATTATTTAATTAATAAAACCGGAACTTCTACTTCTGGCGTCCGGCTACCAAACTTTTGCGATTAACTAATTTCCTAACATTACCGAAATGCCTTGTTAAATATGGTGCAAGTATTTAGAAACATGACTTATGAATTCGACCTAAAAAAAATGTATGAGACTGAGGGAGGGTGGGGAACGAAGTTATTAAAAAAAGCAAAATGAAGATTGCGGGGGCAGTTTGTGAGTAGTTTTGGAAAAAGCTTCAATCCACAGTGACAATAATTGACGTTAAGGAAGCAGGTAGAAATTTTATCACAAACGTTTTAAAAAAGAGATAATTGTAAAAAATTAAAAAGTTTAAAGAACTTTAATTTAGAAAAAAATTTTCACCTTGTTATTGTTCAACAAATACGAGGTTGTATTTTTATGTTATCTAGCTAGCCATAAAAAACACCATGTACCACATTAATAACCTTTTATTTTTCTACATTTACTTCCTTTAACACTTAACGCACTTATTCCACCTTTTTCCAATTGTCCCATACCCTGAGAAAAAAAAATCATTCAGTAACTTTGCAAAATAATGTGTAACAGCTTCTTTAAATGCTTCATCAGATGCAAAACGCTTTTTTAAGTTTTTGAATAAAAGGAAGTCTGACAGGTCAGGGCTATAAAGTGGATGCCTTAATTCCATGAACTCATTAGGTAAGTGATTATCTGTTGGACTTTGTTTGCCTTATGAACCCGACAATTGTCGTGCAGCAACAAGTTCTTTTTGCGAATAAGAATGTGGTTGTGTTTTCATATAGGTCTTTTCATTTACATTAAAATCCATCGGCATATACAGAGTATCTCCAGTTTAGTGGCCTATAAAAAGTTTTTGGGGAAGGGAATACCCAAAAATCTTGAAAATTAGTGCACTCCCCTAAGGGAAAGTGTTCTTTCAGATTAAAATATTTTCACTTTTATATCACTTCCACTTATACCGGAAGTCGTCGTTAACTTTCTTATTTTAAATGGAATGCTATATTCTTATTGCAAACTCTGATTCTACACATTACGAGTATTCTAAATAAAAAGTGTTAAGACGTCCCTACCCCTAAATGTAACCAATTTTGCGTTATCTTGAAATTTATTTAAAAAATTGTTTTGGTGACCTTCCATTTAAGAGAATGTATTTACGACACTTTGAAATTTCAAGATTCAAGTGGCATGTTGTTTGAAAGTATAATATATAAGGCTTTCAAATCGTATCCTAATTATCCCTGAGAAATTCATAGGCTGGTCACAATATGATGTCGAAGCTCATTCTGTTTAACTGCCCAAAACTCAGTTTTCGTAAATGGAACACCTTGTACATTTTTACATCATGAAATACAGAATCAAATTCTACATCGATTGGTATTAGCATTCCCTGTACCTATTTCTTTTAATTTTCTTATTATCATTGATTGTTTATCGTATTCTGATAATTAATGGAACTAATGCTTTGAAAAAAGAAGCAGGTATTGAAGTGTTATTTTTAATAGGCCACAACTTGAGATACCTGTATATGTACAGTCCCACGCACCTTAAATGCACCTCCTGTACGCAAACCTCACACTTAAAACCTTGTAGTACAAGGTTCACAGAACTGTCAAGTTGTAGCATTTAAGCTGCACACGACTATACATAATAAGCAAGACTCTTTCAGTATCCCACAAAAGTGTTGCCACCAGTTTTTTCCAGAGGATTATGATTTGGCTTTTTTTAATGGCGGAGAGCCTTTATAAACCCACTGCACCAATTCCAAATCTTATCCCCAGCTTAACATCGTCGCTTTTTTGTTTCATAGCTAGGTAGATAATATAAAAATATGCCATCGTCCAAGTGCTTTTCGATAGTTCATTAAGTAATTAATAGAAATATAATCTATTGTAACACAAACGACGGTTTTAAGACATCAGTGTAGTATTTAGATCAATTTGGGAATCTATATTTTCCTTTTTTTTAATAATATCTTAGCCACGAAAAATTGTATATAATTAAATGGAGACCGATGAAATTAAAAAATTTAGAAATTTGGCGAGCATTTGGTGGGATGAAGATGGACCTACGAAGAGTCTCTATGCTATGAATTCGTTGAGGATTCCTCATATACTCGAGTGTTTACAAAAGACTGGTATTCTTAAGTCAGACAGAGTCGACACCAAATTTCCTTTAACAGAAATTTCGTTCTTAGACATCGGGTGTGGGGGTAAGTCGCAAATTTATTAATTTTTTACCAGGGACTTACAGAATCAGTTTAATATCTACATCAATGCCAATATCTTTTCTAGCTGGTTACCTGAGTGAAGCTTTGGCACAATTAGGTGGTGAATTAGTTGGAATCGACGGCGTCCAGGAAATGATAGACGTGGCTAAACGGCACGCATCTTCTTCAGACAAATCCCTCTCTAATTTAACTTATTTATCGCAAACCGCAGAAGAATACGTTCAGAATAGCTCTAAGCAGTTTGACGTAGTTTTAATGCTAGAGTTACTCGAACACTTGGTCGATCATAAAGCCCTGGTAGAATTAGCAATTAATTGCTTAAGACCTGGGGGTGTCGTTTTTGTGTCGACTTTGAATACTGGCTTGATGTCGTGGTTGTTCTGCAAGATTATCCCTGAATACGTACTCAATTTCATTCCGAAAGGGACGCACGATGTCGCTAAATTCATTAATTTGGATGACATTAAGAGACTGCTAGAGACAAGTATTTCATCTTCTCTCACGTGTTTTGCTGTAGATTAATTTCTATTTTTTTTTTTTGCAGATAATTGCACTATAAAAAGTGTGAAAGGATTCTATTATAATTGCTTCCGAAATTATTGGTTTTGGTGGAGGACAACGTCGGCTTTTTACTTTATCTATGCTGTGAAAAATTGAAGTTTCTCCTTTCTACAAATTCATGTAGAGAGTGTACAGAGCATACTCAAGTTTTAATGAATAAAAAACGGAAACGTGTATTAAATAATGTATGTATTTAAAATAGGTAATAAAATAAAAAATCGCTGGAAATATAAAAAATTGGGGAAAATCACTTATAGCTTTTAAAATATTTTTATTGCGACACTGGCTTATCCTCTTATCCATCCGCAAAATGGCGGCAAGGTCAAATATCTTGCCCCGCCAGATCAAAGGTGCCGACAAACAGTTTCCATGCTGGTTATGCTGTGCTTTTGCCTTAATTTCTAAGGTTATATTTACCTTACGACATGAATCAAAATTTGACATAAATTTAAAAATTAAAATGGATTATTTGGAAGACTTGTGAATTTAGTGATTATTTTGAAAATGTAGAAAATAATAGAACACTTCGATCTCGACGATACATTTGTGATGGCCAAAATCCTCTTGAGTTTTATTCAGAGAGTAGGTATATTTAAACGAAGATTTCGGTTTTACAAGGAACAAATTAGAGATAATTTCTTACTTCTCGTTAGAGATAGATGATAGGTAGGCATAGACGGACACATTTACTGACACACTTGCATGCCATGCCGTAAGTAAAAGTGACACCACGTTGCCCACCACGAGTAAATACTTGTGGTGGGCAACGGCGAGCATTTTTATGACCGACACCATAAACATCCACGCCGATCATACGAATTATTTATCAGTCGTCCAGATCCATTACGAGTAAATTTGCCTGTTTATGGAAGAATGTGACGATTTACGCGACGGATTTACATGGCTCTTGGCCTTTTGGAAATTTCAAGAGATCACGAGCCACATCAACTGCATTTAGGTTCACACTTTTGTCGGCAATAAACGCACGGATTTATCCGTTCCTTTGGCTCTTCGCATGCAAGTGTGCCAGTAAATGTGTCCGTCTATGCCTACCTAATTAAAATAGATCACGAATGAATCGTCGAGGTCAAAGTATTCCATTATATTCTACATTTTCAAAATAATCACTAAATTAACAAAAGTCTTCCAAATAATCCATCTTAATTTTTCAATTTTTATCAAATTTTGATTTATGTTATAAGGTAGGTGTAAACCTTAGAAATTAAGGCAAAAGTATACCCCGTATTATGTATTAGTATTATGCAGGTGACGGGAAGTCCCTAATGAGGGAAGATCACTTAACGTAACGTAAATTAATAGTTTGAATACACTGTTTGTTAATGTAAACGAAGTACTTCTAAATTTAAATGATTTACTGTTCATAATTAAACACATTAATTAGTTTCAGTTTAGAATTTTAAGTATTTACATTAAAACAAAACGCTTCAAACCTGTATTTAGAGGTTAATTTTGTTACGTTAAGACATTGTGAACGCCGTTTAATAAACCTTTATTTTGAAAAATTTCCAACGCACAATTTGATATGAAGTTAGCTTTAAGTACAACTTTTTCTTGAAGTTCACCTTGAGATTTGTCTGTGGATACGACCCTAAGGTTCATGGTCAACTTTGATTATAATTTTATTCGATTATAGGAACCATGCACATGCGAAGTTGTTTCAAATTATTAGTGTACATTTGAACTTGAATATTATAATGTATATCAATACCAGGAAGCTCAAGTATTATGTACTACAATCGTAAATTGTCATAAGAGTGATATTATTCCCATGTAATGAGTCTCAAGAAATATTTTCATATCACTAATTCACAAGTCATCACGCCAGGCGGCGCTGAACGCAGAGATGTGCTAGAGTGCCTTAAAAGAAGAGTGTGGCCAACGTGAAGTCGATTCCTATTGGTCGGGAGCAATTTTCGACTTTATATATACCAAGGTCGGTGGCCATATTTGTGCTAAATGTGTGTTTGGCGCGGCCAGAGAAATGTTATTCATTAACCTAACCTACTTGTGACGGTTGTGATTGTTTAATAGTGCTGTTGATTAATCAGTTAATTATTTTCGTTAATAGTATATATTGTTGTTGACTTACAGTTTTTTCTGATCCTGCAAAATAGCGCTGATGAGGTTTTAGAAGTAAGTATCGAAATATGCACTTACGGTATTTACAAAACAATTTTTTGCTGTACAGTGGTTGGGTGTGCTGCAATCGGTTGTTCCAATCAGTCATCGCAGGGATTTTTGATGAAAACTTTTCCTCCTATAAGGAGGAAACAATGGAGGAAACAATGGACTGACCAAGTTAATCGAAGGGACTGGGAGGCCACAAATTATTCATGGCTGTGTGAATGTAATAAAAGTAATGAAAGAAAACTGATGATACATGTGCAGCAATAAAGAACATTATTAATTAATTAATAGATTAATAAAGTAATCCTGGATGTAAACGTAAACAAACAGTATTTAGCATAAAGTACTTTTAAAACAAGAATGTTCTAAGTGCCGATTTACTTGCGTAAATGTAGCAACTAGCAACGTCAACAATTTCATTATCTCCTCTGCAATGCGGGATAAGTGATAACTGAATCTTTACGATAAGCACAGTAACATACTAAAAACATCAAACTAATTAGAGTGTGTATTTTTTAGGTACATTTTGCACCTGAAATGTGGGAAAAGCCCAGAGTCGATGGCAAGAGATTAAGAAAAAAAACCACGCAAGCAAGTCAATGATGGCATCACAATTGTAATAAAATGTAAATGCTATTATATTTGTATATAAATGATGTTTGCTGTAAATTTATTATTTATTTATTATATGTGTTATTGTTTTGGGGCTACATCACAGGACATGTTAGCATAAATGTAAATTTTATTTTATAATATCTGTTTATTTTCTTTTCTTAGTTATGTAATTATGTTCTATAAATAAATATACTTAAAAGTATACTTATGATTTTGTTACTTGAAATGCAGTCATGCTAATAATCGAAGGGAGAAAATGGCAAATTAGGATAAACCAACAGACGACAACCTACTTTCAAATTTGCCTCCTAAGTTAGCACAAATATGGCGTCTGGTTGGCCACACTCTTCTTTTAAGGCACTCTATATACTAGAGTGCCTTTAATAAGAGTGAAGACATACGTGAACTCAATTTCTATTGGTCGCAAGCGATTTTCAACCTTATTTACCAAGGTCGGTAGCCGTTTTCGTGCTGGAAATGGGCATATTTCAGAATTTGGTCTACCGGTTTAATTTTTCAACCACTGGAGCATTCCAAACTTCACTGGTTGTATATTTAATGTTGCGTTGGTAGGAGCCCCGGTTTAATATACCGATTACATTCGGTGAATTGTGAAATGGCCTACGTTTATAGGCATTTTCGGAAACTATGATCTCGGGTCAGTTTGATCAATTGGATCACTCACGGTTCATACAAGTAAATGTGTAAAATTTCTATTTCGAATGTCAAGATCACTGAACTTACTAATCGGTTCATAATTTCCGAGAACGCCTTATGTTGCGCAATATGAACGTCGACGGATATTTTGAGCTTAGTTCTTTATCTTGAGGTAGGTTAATTAAATTAGTTAAACTTAATTATTCAGTTTATATGTATATACAATCCGTCTGCTTTTTATTTCAATACGGCTTTGTAGTTACAGAAAGAAAATAGTAACGATAAACCGGTTGGCTAATTTGAACCACCACCACCTAATTTTGAACTTCCCTCCTATCCCTTCCCATTTAGCACTAAAATGGCGCCTATGTCTTCACTCTTATTAAAAGCACTCAGACCTTTTCGGAAACTCGCTCGGGTTACTCCGGTTAATTTATTTTCTCACTCTTACATGCACGGGAAACAGAGTCATTGGCCGTGTTCACCAAACGCACTTGATTGCAATCAGCTTGCAAGCTGCTTATGATTATTTTTAAACGTAATTAATGAAAGATAACTAAAGCGTTCACTAGAAAAGTCGCAAGCAGCTTGCAAGCTGATTCGTCTGGTGAACGTGGCCATTGGGCGCGTTTAGCGAACGTAGCAACTGAGAAGCAGCAATATGCTTTGCTTAATGTGCTTACAAGTAGCACAAATGATTTGCTAAACCGTAAATCCGCTGTTTCTGACTTACGAATTTACCGTGATTTTGTTACGTACCATTATTTATTATTTTATTCAATATGACTTGGTCTTTCAGAAATAATACTGTTTTCGGAGGAGCTTGTGCCATGTTTATAAATTATAACTAATATTTTAGGTTAGAAAATATTCAACTTTTAGTCAAAGCCACTTATGCAGCACATTTAGCTTGAAAGGCAGCGATGTTTTAGAACGCTAAGTAAATCTATAAGCTGCTGACTGGCAGCGCAGTACAGCGTAATCGTTTAGCGAATGCAGCAGTGGTAGCAACTCAACATGTTGTGATTGTTGTGTTCGTTAAACGCGCCCATTGTTTCTCATATTTCTACCCGGGTTGTGCTCCAAGCGAGTTTCCGAAAAGGCCTTAAGATGTGCATGGCGCCTACCCGTAGAATCGAATACGTTTTTGTTGCGCTATTGGCAATCCTGATGTAGGTTCTCTGTTTACTACCTAGGAGCAAAAATTCTTAATTTAAAGGTATTTAATATTTATATGATATTCAAATGTTTCTGTTGTTGCACCCCTTTTAATTAAAAATCAATTCTTACATTTGATTTAATGCAAATTGTTTAAATTAAAACTTTCACGTTCAACAGTTGGCAACATTCATCTTTGTTTAATAAATGTAAGTTAATAAATTTCTATTTAAATCAAAAAGAAAAACTAAAGCATATTAAATATAACAGAAGATTGTTAAGAGATAAGTTTAAAGGAATTATGTTTGCTTTTATTTATATTTTATTGATCATAACCTCAAATATTTTGGCCGAGATGTACAATGCCAGTTTAACTTTAAGCCAAAGCTTAAACCCTTAACAAGTGCTGAAATAATTGTTGTTAACGCTTTAAGCTTCCACTTAAATTTAAACTGGCATTGTACAACTGGTCTCTGGTTTAAGAACACTACACATTTCATTGTGGTTTACTTTTGTTGAGTTCGGAAATTCACGCAGTGCAAGCTCGGAGAGAAAAGTAGAGTGAGAGCGCAGCTGTTTTGATATACGTAAAAGTGAGACAAGAGTGCTCGAGGAATAAATAGAGTGAAAGCAGATAAATTGCCAAACTCAGCATTTATTACATATTTAAGGAGAATATTACTTAATTATTAACAAAATTGGAGCCAAATTTAAAATTTTAATTTACAATTTTACTGCATGTAATGCGTAACAAATAGAAGTGTCCTTCATCCACATCCACTTATTTGTAAAATAGTTGTAGAACATACCATGTATTATTTTTATCCGGCAGTTACCTGTAATTTAAATTACAATCACTTTATTAAATGCAAAAGTCACCTTTGCAATACTTACTGTTCTCTAAAAATCTCTGCAGACCATGCGGTTCTAAAAATTTATTATAGTCATGTGTTCCCACAGGTATAAATTTAAATATGTACTCAGACAACAAAATGACCCCAATTTGTGATAGGCGAGTCTTATTAATGGTAGTAAAAAAGATTGAACCACCCGGTTTTAAGCAATGCACACATTCACTTATAAATCGGGATTTATCATTGACATGTTCAATTACTTCAGATGCGATGATAGCATCATAAACTTCTTTGTTGTTGTCAGCATGTTCTTTCACAGAAGTAACTAAGTAAGTCAAGTTCGATAAACTCTCTTGAGCTGCATGTTTATTTGCTATTTCTATTAATTCCTTCGTTGGATCAATACCTGTGATATTGCATCCTAATCTAGCAAGGGGCTCAGTAAGTAACCCACCTAAAATAATGTAAAGGAAACATTTCTTTCTTTCATCTCAGTTTAGCACAAACCCCCACATCCCACGTCTAATAACTTCAAGCCTTTAAGAGGCTGCGGTGTATCAGCATATTCTTCTTTTGCAATCTTCAAATTAATCAATCCATCTCTTATAAATGGTACTCGCAGTTTATTCATTGAATGCAGAGGCTTCATTTCACCCATCTCATCCCACCAAGTCGACGAGTACTGTTTAAAGTGGGACACTTCGTTGTTGTCTATGGTTGATGTATAGTTGGAGAGGCATCTGAAAATCTGTCGTTAAATAACCTTGCATGTAGTATAAATCTTATTTTTTCTTCTACATACCGCACGATGACTATCTGGATTCACAGTCGTAATTAAATTACTAATTTTAAAATTTCTCAACATCTTGGTTACTTTCACACATAACCTAGAAAACGAGTTCAATGGCCGCGTTCAGGTAACCGCAGGGTTGCGTTCAAAAATGAACACCCCGGTGTGAGGTGTGACCCGGCGAGGTGTTATGACCTTTCATAGTGGAGTGCACACAGTATATGAACGCTTGGTGTGCATGTGAGGATAAGTTACAGTAAAGCTACCTACTGAGTTACGCGGATAGTGTTTTGCGACTCTCGTGCGGCATTTGTGATTGGCTCATTCAAAATCGTTTAAAATTATAGCCAATGCTGCACGAAAGCCGCAAGCCGCTATCCGCTTAACTGAGTAGGTAGCTTTAAATGTACATATTATCAGTCATCACTGTCAGTGATTTTAGTAGTTTTTAGTATTTAACGGTTAATAAAATATTTTGATTACTAAACAGAATTTACAGCGGATTTAATAATAAGAAATTAAGTAATCGAAACTGATTTTCGCACGCTTGCTTCACATTGCGCATGACGGAAAATTTTTCCCCTGTCGCGACCGAGGAATGAGTTTCCTTTAATTCATTTTTGAACGCTTGAGGTTCGCCTAGGTATCACTTTTACCCCGGGGTACGCCATTTTTGAACGCACTCCAGCGCT
Organism: Dorcus parallelipipedus; assembly: GCA_958336345.1. Classification (NCBI taxonomy): domain Eukaryota; kingdom Metazoa; phylum Arthropoda; class Insecta; order Coleoptera; family Lucanidae; genus Dorcus; species Dorcus parallelipipedus. The sequence goes on along the minus strand of OY284479.1, from coordinate 29,963,639 downwards.
GCAGGGCTTTAATAAAGCGTAAACCTGAACGAGGTGCATGTGACGTCATTGTTTGCAGCGCTTTCTTCAAGCGGCCGCCATTTATCAAGCGGGGTATTTATATGCTACATCTTTGTTACAAACTTTATTTTTTCTTGTATTATTGTTACGATAATAATTGAATTAAGGTAAATGAGGGACGTAGCTTTATAAAACAATACATTTAATAGGAAATAGACAATCAACTTACATGGCACTAATAACAAAAGAACCGTTCACTCTAAGCTGGATGACGATCGAATACTAATCTGTGCGACATGATTTACCATTATATATAGGGGCGAAACTATTTTTGGTTAGTGCGGGTTGCGATGTACGATTCATTGACAGATTGTTGAGGCATTGCGCTTATATGGTAACGTTAACAAAAGCTGTAGTTCTTGCCAAATGAAAATTGTAAATTAAATTGATAACGTTAACGTTGCCTTTCTATATTTATTTCTGTTTTTCGCGGAACCCTGATGAATCGTTTTATGCAAGTTCAATCTCGAAAGTTCTGCACTGGAAGCTTCTTTTGTTACATTATTCTGTTTTTATTAAAAAATAGTTAATATTACTTGATTGAAATTTGTTTCGTTTCAAAGTCAAGATTCACATATTAAAAAAAAATGTTTTTCTTCATCTCTTATAACAACAATAAAGGCATTTCGTATTTGAATCTTGATTACCTAATATTATTAGAATTCTGTTTATCAAGACAGGAGAGTTGTACAAAAGGAATTTATAAAGAAATTTAAATAAGCTTATTAAAGACTGATAAAATGGGTAAATTTATCAAAAAAAAAGTAAGTACACTATCACCAGCGGAGTTTAAGGCTAGGCGTTCATTTGTCCGCATCTTACGCATCGCACGAATCGGATTTTATCTGACGGATTGCAGAAGCTCTCTCGAGAACGCCGAGAGGCGGTCCGTCCGATGCGAAACAGTGAACGCAGATACATTTAAAATAATGAGAAGAATAAGTTTTTATGATCCGTTCGCTGCGTGCGATGCGTACGATGCGGACAAGTGAACCCCTAGCTTAACGGGGCTCCGTCTGAGCCCCAAATATTAACTTCACTACTTGTCTATTAGACATAATAAAATACTGTGAATCGGTTTAAATTTAGGAAAGCTCTATACTTAAATAAATTACATGGCCATTTATTTCGTAAAAACTTCGGAGCAGGGTTTTTTCGAGATCTAAAACTGTGCAAGTGAGTAAAACACAACATACATAAGTAATGTATTGGAGCACATTCTACATCGGGGCCGCTAATAGTCAACAAGTACAGAACACAAAATACAAGGAATGATTCCCTGATCCCTGATAGGGTATAGACAATGTAGACTCTGCAGCAGACGACATCTTTTAGTAGCTTTTCCTATAGGGTTCTTTTAGATCGTCCCTCTGAGGCTCTAGGCCAAGGGACTTCTTTTTTTACACCGATCTCACAACCCAAACTAGGAATTTTTAGAACTCGAGCACCCGCTCGCGAAAAGAGGTCGGCTACTATTTTTATAAACATTTTGGAGATGAGCAAGAGTAATAGAAGAAATAAAAGAAAGGGAGTAACGACCTTTCAGGAAAATGGTTCGACGGGCATTAACTATGAATTTTCTTCCCCCGCGGAACTCTACTGTTTAAAACTTAAAAACACTTTAAAAATCAGAGCCTTCACCAAGTTTTGTACCTCGCCATAAGGAAGTGGCGACGTCTACCCGGGTCCCCTTTTTGGTCCCGCTGATTTAGGTCAATGGAATGATTTAAGTTGCCTACTCTCCAGGGAAGTATTAGTCAATTCGATCGATCGTTTTTCGCCGTGCATGGGTACAAATTAACCGTTCTCACGCGTCAAGAGATCCTCTTTATCGACTGTAACGAATATCTAAATAAAAAACCGGTCAAGTAGGCTGGGGAAAGATTTCCAAATAAGTGTGTCTTGGATAACTTCGTACTTTTAGTAAAGAAATAAACCGCCCAGGGTAATCTGTTAAACTTTCGATTAATAAATGACTATTCTTTTTACTATTTTGTAAAAAACTGGTTTTAACGCAATGAAATGATAATTCATCAACAAATTTTGACGTTAGAACAGCTTGGACGTAGAATCGACGTGCATGCAATGAACAGATTCACGGTCACAACCTACTTGATCAGATTTTTATTTAGACACTCATAATTCACTTTTTGGTACACACCGCAAAATGGTCACAAGAGGCATTGTACCACTCGTTCTGTTAGGGCACTCCGAGCTCGCTGCGCTTCGCTCGTCGTACCCTAACCACACTCGTGTTACAATAAGCCTTCTTGTGAAACTTGTAAAATAATACAGTGTGTCCCAGATTGAGTAGGCTACCATGGGTAACTTTCTTATTAGTGAAGATAGAGATTTGGTTAAAAGGGAAATATTTTGCAGTTTTTATGTGCTGAAAATAAAAATATGATTTTTTTAAAATAATTTTTTAGCCGCCATCTTGAATTTTATTTTGACAGTATTTTCAGCTGTATTTTATCAAACATAGTAACTTTTATATGAAACATTTTTTCATATTTTTATAATTGCGAAGTTATTGGACATTAAAGAAAATAGCGATTTTCAGTTTTTCTGCGATTATATCTGAACTATTCGGAATTTTCAAATTTTCTCAACGGAATCTGAATCAGCACATAAAACTGCAAAATATTGCCCATTTAACCAAATCTCTATCTTCACTAATAAGAAAGTTACCCATGGTAGCCTACTCAATCTGGGACACACTGTATACTATTACCATATCTAAATGGTCACTTATCTGAAGGAGGGTCAGTATTTTGGCTAAGGACTTCGAACCCATTATCTCGTGAGGAAGTTTACGTTTAAAATTATTTTGTGGATATGTCTAAAGGCGATTTTTGTTTTAATTTAAAAATTTAGAGTTTAAATTTTCTTCTTTTTACACTATATTTAGAGTTGACAATTTATTCTGCTTACACTTATTCTGTTTAAGTGACTTAACATGAAGTTTTTCGTCGCAATCTTTATACTGGCATCAACGGGTAAGTACGAAAGACAGGTATTTTCAATTTTGGGTTCATTTTGAATAAAAACAACATTCTAGCGCATTTCCTTGTAACGTCTCAAGATTGTTCGAAAAAATTTTTCGGAAGAGAAAATATAGTTTGCGTCTGCAATGTCAATTATTGCGATTACGTAGACCCCATCATTAAAGCTAAACCCAATAAGGTCTTAGTTTATACATCAAGTGAAGCGGGGCTCAGATTTAATAAAACAAGCATTTTGCTGCGAAATAACTCTGATAATATAGGAGAAAAATTGTTGATCAATCACGATGAAGTATATCAAACCATAAAAGGATTTGGTGGGGCCTTCACCGATTCAGCCGGAATAAATATAATGTCGCTGAGCAATCGTACCAGGGAACATTTATTAAAGTAAGCGCAATGCACGGTTTCCCCTTTTTAACTAACGCTTGGGTGTTTTCAGATCCTATTTTTCCGACAATGGAATTCAGTACAATCTTTGTCGAGTACCCATTGGTGCTTCAGACTTTTCAACTCATGCGTACTCTTATGACGACGGTGAAGTCGATGTTCCCTTGAAGAATTTTAAATTAACTGAAGAAGATCATAAGTACAAGGTAGTGCTCGTCTACCTTTCCAATGAGCCAAATGAATAAAACGAAGCAAATGCTTTTACTTCTATTCGAATTTTTTTAAAAGTTTAAATACGTGAAATAAATTAAATTGCTAATCATTATGCAATTCCTTTTATTAAAATTTTTACTATGCTACAGGCAGAATTATTTAGAATTTCATTTTTCTTCAAATATTTGTAGTTTTTATTGAAAAATTTTAAGTAAAAGCATATGCTTCATTTTATTCATCTAGCTCAATGTTTTTTTTTAAGGCAGATTGTTTAAGATCCCGTTAATCAAAGCAGCTCAAAATTTAACGGGTAATCGATTGAAATTAATATCTTCGGCGTGGACAGCTCCGAAATGGATGAAAACCAACAGTGCGTACAGCGGTTTTGGATTCTTGAAAACGGACATGTATCAGACTTGGGCGAATTATCATATAAAGTTTTTGGATGCGTATGCTGAAGAAGGGGTGGAATTTTGGGGAATTACTACAGGCAACGAGCCGAGTAATGCGCTTTTCCCGCTTGATAAAATCAGTACAGTTGGCTGGACTCCTTCAGAGATGGTATAAAATATTTCGGTAAGAAAATCCGAAGAGTAAAACCTTAACTTTGATTAGAGTAAATGGATCGCGGAAAATTTAGGACCAACGTTGAGGCAATCGCGTTATTCTGCAATGAAGTTGATGGTCCTCGATGATCAAATTTTCTTTTTGCCTTGGTTTATTTCATGGGTACGTCTTTAATATTAAATTTTATATTTTTTCCTGTGAATATCGAGCTTAGGTTTTTCGCAACAACGCCGCTCAGAAATACGTAGATGGTATCTCTTTTCATTGGTACTGGAACAGCTTATTTCCCAAGGTTTTACTGACACTGACTCACGAGAGATTTCCGGAGAAATTTATCTTGAGCTCAGAAGCTTCGGCAGGTACTTTCCTTTTTCAATTTGACTCCAGGGAAAACCGTAAAAACTTTTCAGGAAGCCACATAATAGATAAAGGAGTTAAATTAGGGTCGTGGTCCAGGGCTGAAGAGTATGCTCAAGATATAATACAAGTAAAACTTCAACACATTTGTAAGTTGTAGCTAATAATTTATGTAATTAATTGAAGGACTTGTTACATTGGGTAACTGGATGGGTGGATTGGAATATGGCTCTCGACTTAGAGGGTGGTCCGACCTACATAAAAAATTTTCTCGATTCGCCGATAATAGTTAATGCATCTTCTGATGAATTTTATAAGCAACCAATGTTTTATGCCCTTGGTCATTTTTCTAAGTTCATCACACGAGGCTCTGTACGAATTGGCATTGGATATAGTGGTTGCTTGCAAGTGGCAGCCTTTGATAGATTGGATAGTGCTACTGTAATCATAATTTTAAACAAGTGAGTAAATTTTTTAAATAGTAAATTACATCATATATATTTTTCAAAAATAATGTATTATACCGAGTGATTTTTAAAAATTTTTTATTAACTCTTGCCATGGAATTTGGTCTTAGCTTTACTGCAAAATAGCGTCAAGAAGTACAATGACGCATTTTTCACTGAAGCCATCCAGATTTCATGGCAAGACTTAATACAAAATTTTAATTTCATTTCAGAGAAAATCGAGACACCATCGTCCATCTCGTAGACAATGTAAAAGGAGAGGCAACTTTAAATATTGCAGCAAAATCAGTGACAAGTTTGATTTATTGGTAATTTTGTGACATGTTTATGTTTAGATCGAAGAAGGAAGAACTAATCACATAAGTTAATTACGGTGTTTTGTGTTAATGACTATAATAAATATTTTATAATTCGTTTGTATTTCGAATCAATAACATTAACAGTCAGTGTAGGATTACTAAAAAATTGTTCTAGATGTTACTCTTTTTCTTTTTCAGACCAATCTTCATCACTATCTTCATTACTACTTGTATCTGAATCACTTACTATTGGTTTTAGTTTTTTCTTGCGTATTCCTACCACACCATTATCGGAATCTACTGAATTATCAGTATTATCCTGAATTATCAGTATTATCACTATCACTAAAGAAGTCATTATCACAAAAATTTTCATCAGAAAATCTTTTAAACGGACACTAAATAGCGCATAAACACTTAACGTTTCGCTGTCGTTCGACAGCTTTATCGGAAGTGAAAAATATTTTCACTTCTAACATACTGATACATATGTATTTACATGTTATAAGCAAGTGTCGGAGCACGTTCAGCACCGCCTCGCATCGAGTATACGGAGAATTAATGAAAACACAGCGGTTTTCAAACGGTGAGGGTTGCTTTTCAAAAATTCTTATCTCGGTAACTGAGACCGAAAAAAAATTATTACATACCTTTCTTACTCTGTAGTGTCTCTAATATTATACCCCGAAATTTGTCGGAAAGGTCGTGAAACAACCGGTATAATAATAATAGAACCGCATTAGCTTCTAACGTTGAAATACAGCTACTTGTTTATCATAGTTGACTCGTCGTCCCTTTTGGAACTCAGTCAATTGGTATTGTGCATGTGTATGTGGTTATCATTTGTTAGAATATGACAGGATGTGCAGCTCCTAATTGTTCACATCATTCACGCAATGGTTTAAAAATTTTCAGGCAAGTAATTTCTTTTCATCATAAAAATAATAACGTATGTACACCGATGCTTAAAAGTTTTCGGAGTACTAGCCCGATCACTGGTAGTAGTAAATTTTGTGTTTTGCAATTATGAACCTTACAGCTTTTACAAGCGTATCTACCTGCTGTCCGAATAATAAAACCGACCATCGCAAACACAGGGTTTAAAATAGACACGAACATATTCAACCAACTTGATTAGTTACTTATAGTATAGTGGTAGGAACGCATTCATTATTTTGTTAGTAAATTTAACAAAATTTGTTTCCGAAATATTATAACATGTAGATAAAATAAATAATGTAAACATTATGAAATAAAAATTTCTGAATCTTTGATAATTATATTGAAATGAAATAAGTAAATGGCATTTCTCGTAAATAAATAGATTTTCTGGTTTTATGTGATATACATATGATTTGCTTACTAATTACTAATACCTTTGTTGAGCAGAACTTCATTATACGGAGAGCGCATTTTATATTTTATTTATTAATTTATATTATTAGAATAGGAAAAAAAGTTAAATAATATTAATTAATGCAAACTTGCGAAAACTTTATTGATTCACTTTTCAACTAATTTTACTCATGTTACAAATGTTTTTATTTCACTTCTAAGGTAAGAAGGCTAAAAATAATAAAGAGGTTGCAAGTTATGAATTTTCAGAATTTTTAAATTTAATCCATTACTTCGAATGCTCTAATCGTAATCGCATGTTCTAAGTAAACAATAGTTTCACTGATATCCTCATCCTCAACAGTGATTTTCGATACAGTTACTTTAATTGTTTCCAATGATCAACATAAATTTTTTTCTTGCCAATCACATTGTAATTTTGGTATTACGCATAATTTTTATATAAAATTGCATAGGTTTTTTTTTGTATATTTTGCAGTGCGGTTTCCTGTGGTAACTCTACAAGATAATATGTAAAAAAACTATAATTTTTGTATATAAGCTTTTTCTCAAGCTCCTAAAATACAAACTCTATTTAGAGTGTAAAGCCCGTTCTACATATGTTAAATTTGATACCAATTTTTGTTACAAAGTCAGAGAGATAGGCTACCACACAGTGTTGCCAACAACACGGTAAATACCGTGTTTGTACGGTATTTAAGTTGATTACACAGTATACGGTATGCAAGGTGGAAAACACGGTAATTTATCTCCAAATAAGTTGATAATGGGTAGAAAATCTTTGCTTATATTATTTTATTTGAAGTTGATATGTAGTATTTTTTGTTACTTTAAGATGAGAATTTGCGCGGAGGGCCGTCTCTGTAGTCTATAACCCTTAAGCTAGATTTACATGGAGCGTTGAGCGTGTCAAAACGCCGAGCGTACTCTACTCCCATTGGTTAGTGCTCGATACGTAAACAGCAATAGCCAATGAGAGTCCAGTACGCCCGGCGTTTTGACGCGCTCAACGCGCCATGTAAATCCAACTTTAACCTCATTTTTTACGGTCTGTGCCCAGTATTGCCAGTTTTGTCAAACGAGTAGTCGCCAACATTTCAGAATGAAATCGCCCATTATATGAAGAATGAAAAATTTTAGTCGCCAAATACAAAATTAAAAATTGCCCACTAATGGAGTTTATATGGACAAACCAAAAAAACGGCGATAAATCGCCCATACTGGCAACACTGTCTGTGCCCTGTGATTGAGAACTGAGAATGAGACGTTGAGAGAAGGAGCAGAGAAACTGTTTTAATGTATTGCCCAATAAGTCTGGAATATTTATTTTGAAGTAAATAAAATGGAAGGTAACTGTAAACGTTATTTACTAGATACTTCACGCTAATAATAATAATAATAATAACGAAGTTTTATTACGGTTAGAATTTCAAAAAGTTAATTTTTTGAAACGTTAAAAAAAGTTCCGTTTTTATTTTGTACGTGTATTTTACTTTTTGTTTTGTTTAGAGATATTTTGAATTATTGTTTGTTTTTAGGAAAATTTTAATAAATGTACTATTTTTAGTATTACCTCTTATTTAAACGTGTTATTTGGGTAACAAGACCTTATGATTTGATAACACGATAATTTCCCCTCAGCGACACGGCAATGTGGTTTATTTACTAGGGTTGGCAACACTGCTACCATAGTGAATTTTGATTGGTTGGCAACACTGCTACCACAGTGAATTTTGATTGGTTGAATTGGCACTTCTCACGCGCTTTGTAAGAAAATGTCATAGTGTAAAACGGCCATAACATAAAAAAAAACATCTTGCCCAGCCCATTTCTACATGTTTCACATTTACCAAAAATCTCTTTACTTTTTTCTCGTAATTAAAATTTTAGAATAAAAGTTTCGATAAATTAATAAAATTTTAGTGAAATCAAAAATTAAAGAACAAAACCAAAAATTGCGTATAATTAAAATTTTTCAAATTAATTTACATCATCGATCCTTTATAGTAATTTAAAATTTATGTATCTATTCTTTAAATTTATAAAGATCTGTTATTTCAGAAAATAAAATATTCTAATTTAGGTAAAAAAAATTGTTGTTAAATTTTTAAGTTACATTAAATTACGTCGAGGAATAAATGAAACCAAATATGTACTTGCGTTCCCACGAAATTCAACGCATCATAAACATCTGCACCGGCCGCGGCAGTTTAACAGGATTAACAACCTTCTTATCGAGGTGCGGAGAAAGTACCCTCCTTTCTTAGGGTTCTAAATAAAGTAGGTCCGTTTCAATAAGGGTCATATTCGAACGGTTTTATTGCTTTTCATTTCGAAACTTTTAAGCATCGGTGTACAGTTGAAAAAGAAACCGCAGCAATCCATGAAAAATTAACGTGTGTCTTAACTTGATTATAATGAAATAAATGCAAACCCAGCCATGTTACAGAACGTCATGAATGGTTTAAAGGGTAGAGTTTTAAAATGTATTGAACCCTTTTTATAAATTAAAAATAAAATTTTAATTAGTAACATTGCATTTTTTCAATGATATAAAATAAAATTGAGGTTATTTTCTGTGTCAAGTGACATTTGTAAATAAAATAAGACTACTAATACCGTGATTGTCATTTCAAAGCATGCTAGTTTTTTTTCAACATACGTTAGGTCTGTTCCATCATTTTCTGATGGTTTTGAAATCGTCAAAAGCATGCACTCATCAAAGTTTTATACTTGACAAAGTTGTCAAAATCGATCATTATTTCGGTGGACAACTGATTATGATTAGATTATGACGGTTTCAAAAAGGTCAGAAAGTGATGATGGAACAGAGCTAATATATTTATATAACCTCATATTGGGCTCCAAAATGGTGAAGGAGTCAGCTATCTTGTATATATAGTAGTATAGTACTTGTAGTAGCTATAATTTCCCCCCTATTCTGTAACTTATAACGATATCGTTAGATACCGATAATCGTTAAGTGACATATTTTGACCAATCAGTACACAGAAATGCGTTGTATCTAAGCACTGATTGGTCAAAATACACCACCTAGCGAATATCGGTATCTAACGATGTCGTTATGAGTTACAGAATAGGGGGTTGAAAGGGTCGTGAAAGCGCAATGTTTTGAACATTTCAATCTATCAGTGTCGGCTGTTATTTGTACTGTATAAAACAGTTTACTTTTCTTCAAATTAAATTACAAACGTTGTATTATTATAAGATTGTTTTCCGTGCACTGAAAAAATGAATTTTGAGAAGTTGATAAAAAGAAATCAGAAATGTCAATTGTCAAGCCCCCACCACAAATACGTTTTAACTGTGTTGTTAAAGATATATTTCTAACGGTATCTAGATACAGATACTTTCGAAAAAATGTATTTAGATGCAGATACAGATACTTTCTATTTGCAAGTATCTAGATGCAGCTACAAAAAGAAGTATCTCCAGTTTATCAAGATACAACTGTAGAATTGAATATCATGCGTATGATCATATTTATTCCTTTAAAAAATAAACCTGTTAAGTAATTGCGTAACGTGCGTACCGTAATTAGTAAATTGTTTGTGGTTGCAAGATTATTGAAATTTGGTGGTTTCAGCAGCTACCACAGTCATCACTATAAAAGCTTGATGTTTTCTGGTTGATGTAATTATTGCTATCTAGATGTTAGGTTATAAAACTGAATACTCAATTTTTAAATGGAAAGCAAGGTGAAATATACTTTTTTTATTATATATTTCTGGTTTTTCATTAGGAAAATTAATTCACAATTACATGTCACTTTTTTTCATAGGAAAAGAATTATAATGCATTAATAACAATAAGTAAACTATTTGCAACCATTTTGTCTTCAGTGTTATAAAAGTTGTATTTCATGATAAAAATAATTCTTAAAAATAAATTGTTCGCAGATTTTTTGGTTATGTTAATAGTTAATACCAATTAAACCACTGACTGTCCCGAAATTATTCAGTAATCGCTAACAAACTCAAACAACCTTCAAAAAATCACAACCAACCTTTTGGTTACTATTTGATATTTACGGTACATACCCTAAGTATCTCAGATGATTAGATACTCATTTAAATGTATCTAGATACTTGCATAGAAGCGAATTTTAGCGACGAACAATTATTCCTACATTTTTAACGCGGTTTATGTTATGACGTCATTAAAAACGATATTCGCCAAAGTGGGCTATTCCATCGCATGTATAATCGCATGTTATTGTGAACTGTCAATCAATCAATTTATTGAGGTTGTTTTCATATTTAAGTGAAAATGAATGTAGAAATGGCTATTATCGTAGCAAATGAAATCGTATTTGACGATGACAGTACTATAATAGAGAGATTGTTACAAAATATTAACAAAATATCATCTAACATAACCTAATCTTCTAAATTCAAACTGTTAAAACTTAAAACACTCTTCTTAACCATCATCCAATAGTTCCACAAACCGCGTTCAAAATATATAACAATGACGTCACGTGTTTGTCGATAAAGTATTTAGTTCCATAACCACTATAACCTGATTCGTCGCTAAAATTCGCTTCTAGATACTTAACAACACTGCGTTTTAAAAGTGTCATCACAGAACGCTTCAAAACAGAATGAATGCGGTTCAAAACATTCGCCATTTGTCGGCACCGTTTCAACGCGAAAATTTCAATACTTTAAAGCAGACGAAACTTCTTCTTGGCGTTGCATCGCAAAAATATCGGTTAATTTTCATGTTTCAAAAACTTTCCGCCATTATGATTCTGATTCGATGGGAGCAGAGGGCGCTCACTTAGAAAGTCACTATTAGGAATTTCTTAATTCTTTATTATAATTTAATAATTAAAGACGAAAGTGTAAGATAATTACCTATATCTTTACACTGAATTAATCACTTTGACCATAACTTAGAATTGTTTTAAATTGTATTAAAGAAGTGACAATAGTGACATAGGTTGGTACGCCTGCCTTTAGTTTGTTTTTGGAGGCATTTGGAGGTAAGTTTTTGAGGTTACGTGTAGTGTCCATACATGTATTAGAATAGTTATCTATCGTATTAGATGACTCATATTATCAGTAATTGCTTCAAAATGCTGAGAAAGAAGTTAAAACTGATGCCAGTCATTGATAGTTTAGGCGCACAGGCTTCAACTTCGACCGATGATGACGAGCCTTCATCTGACCCGAGCACAAGTAGTGTTGATTCTACTAAGTCTAAGTTCTTCACCGATACACTTGCAGCTACATTTCTCCAGTATGAGCGTGATTTAAATGAGAGCCTACGAAGTCTTACCTTCAGGGACCCTGTGCGTTACGTGTACAATCCAGTAGAATACGCTTACACCCCACATTCTTTGTACATAGAAAAATACTGTCAGAATGAGAAGAAACTCCTTTTACTGGGCATGAACCCTGGCCCTTGGGGCATGTGCCAAACTGGAGTACCTTTTGGTGAAGTCAACTTCGTAAGGGATTGGTTCAAAGTAACAGGACCAGTCTCAAAGCCTGACGTAGAATGCCCCAAGAAAGAGGTAGTTGGTTTTGAGTGTCATAGATCAGAAGAAAGCGGTAAGAGACTCATCGGCCTCTTCAAGAAAATCTGCGGTACACCTGACAATTTTTTCAAAAACTCGTTCATGCATAATTACTGCCCATTAGCTTTTATGAATGCCACCGGCTCAAACGTTACACCTTCGGGATTGAAGGTATCTCTTATGAAATGCACAAAATTATGTTAATAAATTTGGATTGTTTTCAGGGTCAAGTAAGGCAAGACTTGGAAAGCCTCTGCAATGGAACAATGTTCAGTATTATCAAACTTCTAAAGCCAGAAGTGATCGTTGGGATTGGAAGATATGCTGAGGGGCAGGTGAAACATATTTTGAAGCAGAATGATGAGAAAGGCATTCGAGTTGTTTATATGCCGCATCCGAGTCCACGGGTGATAAACAATGAAAATTGGCCCGAAAAAGCCGAGGAAATGCTGAAGAAGTCTGACCTTATGAAGTACTTTCAATCTTAAAGTATACAACATGGAAGGTGATCAAGTTACAGCAACATATTTGAATGATGCAGAAAAAGACTTTATGGATCTTGCATTTAAGTATGCGTACAAAGCCCTGGAGCAACAGGAGGTTCCTGTTGGTTGTATTTTTGTTTTTAATAATGAAATCATTGCTGTAGGGTGTAATACAGTCAATGAAACTCGTAATGCAACAAGGCATGCTGAAATGAACTGTATTGATCAAGTTGTCAACTTTTGCAATTCAAATAATCTAAATATACATGAGACATTTTCTGAAGTGACTGTGTACGTTACGGTTGAACCGTGCATAATGTGTGCTTCTGCCTTGTATAATGTAAATATTAAATGTGTAGTGTATGGTTGTAAAAACGATCGTTTTGGTGGACAGACTGTTTTTGATGTTGCCTCTGTTTTAAAACCGACTACCGTTCTTAAGGGCGGTTATTGCGCCGAAAAGGCCATGGATTTGTTGCGGGAATTTTATAAAGGGACCAATCCAAGCGCACCCCTCACAAAAGTTAAAGTGAAGGGTAAGAAAGGACAGAAGGGTGATGATAGCCCTTGAGGAAGTGAAGTTTATTTTCTTATTTGTTCATACATTTGTTTTGTTTTAAAGTTGATATTTTCTAGAAATAAATGTATTATAAGATTTTACTTTTATAACTAAAAGATTTTTTTGTATTGTTTATAACATTGGTATTTATTACAAATATACATAAGTTGTATTCTTGTAATGTTAGAGAAATGGAATGTTGGAGAAATGAAAATCCAATGTAAATGAATTAACTTAAAGTTTGTTTTATTTAACATAAAAAAAAGTAAAGTTCCCAACTAAAAACACTTTAATACTTAAATTATAAATTTACAAAGTAATAGTTCAGAACTATCTAATAAAACCAAGTGACCTTGTTGCCAAACATGTTCTCGCCAGCTATGATTCTTTTTCCTTTTTCAGAATTTTTCGACCTAACATATCGATCTGCACCTTCTCTGAAACTTCATCATGATCTGAATCTGAACTTGCATCAGAACTGGAGTCGTCATTATAACAGCCCAAGCCAGGTAGAATACCAATGCAAGTCAATCCAGTGTTTTCATAGATGATTTTGCTGTCAACCTGGTCACTTGTATCATCTTTTGGGGCTTCAACACTGTTCAAATTCCCATTCAGTTTGTCATCTTCCTTCTGTTGCGAAGATTCATTAGCATCATCATTCTTCACTTGTTCATCATCACTACGCTTTCGCTTTCTGTTTTCATTTTTTACCACGACACCTTTCAGAAGCTTAACCTGCGAGCTCCTATTCGTTAGAGCTTTTGGTTTACGCATATTTACCTCTGCATGCAACTTCTGTTCGAGAGATTTCTCTTGAAGATTAGCCACACGATTTCTATAATCGTTCAGTTCTTGTTCTTCCTCGATGGTGATCTTACGATCAGCTGCCAGCTTTGTACGATCCACAAGATCCAGGAATTCGATTTCATCGTCATCGAGGCCTTTAATCATGTTTTCTGTGAGACAATACATTTTTTTTTAATTAATGAAAGTTAGGGATGATTTTGCAGCTGCTTACTCAGTTTGTGGGCCTCTTCATATTCGAGGTCTTTCTTTTGCTTCTGCTCCTGCAAACGCTCGTACAGGCTCCTAGAGTCGTACGGTTCCTCGGGACGTTCTGAAGATACGAAAGTAATTTTTAAAAGGAGATTTAGCGCAAATGGGGGGTGGTGGCAAGTGTTTATTTACGGTTTGAGGTTCGGTCGTACTAACCCAAAGGATCCGTTGCCTTGCGTACTTTTTCCCATTCTTCTTGCCGCTTTTTTCGGATATCAGCCGCTTCGCTTTCTGTTATAAATCCAGAGCTCATGACAAGTAAACTCGAATACAAAATTAACACAACCATACACACTTGTCAACTGACACTTGACACTAGTGTGACCATCTAGTGACATTTGAGCAGTGTTGCCAGGTCACAATTGGTGGAATTACAAGTTCCTATATTAGACTGTTATTTTATAAAAGTAAAACTTAGAAAAATACACGTGACTACGTGGAATTTAAATCATGTAATGGTAATATTCATAGCATGAACCTCTATTCTGTACGAATTTCATACAGAATACGAATAGAGGTTTAAGTAGAGTTCCCACATGCTTGGCAACACTGCATATGAGAAACTTGGCCATTTGTTAATGGTTTAGCGAAGTAATCGCAACGTAGTTTAATACCTACTAAAATTCACTTACACTGGTTTGCACCGCTTAGAATTAACATTTGGATTAACTAATCCTGAGTTATGTTTAATTAGTAATTAAATAAGTGCATCATTGCACCGAATAATACTTAACTTTAAGTTAACTTAGTTAACTAAGAAAATTGTCAAATATATGTAAGGTTGGTACCTACTGAAAAGATATATATTTTCATTGCAACTGACAATTATATTGGGCACACTGTGTCAATTAAAGTAAAAATGTCTGTGGTCCTAATCTAAAATCACAAACAAATAATAATTGCATATTTAGCCTGGCCTATTTTGAATTATAAATTAATCAAAATGCAAATTTAAAACTTTTCTGCTAATAATAAAAAATCTGGAAGTATGAACTTACAAGTTTTAATCCTACGAAAATTTGTGAAATTCTAAGAAACGCTCAATTTCCACCTAAAATATTCAGGACAACTTATTTTGATAAACGAAGTCTTCTAAAGGCAACATCGTTATTCAAAATAATTAACTCTTTCATACGCATGCCTAGGAATTCCAAACTAAATAAAGTTGAACATGAGCTGAACACAATTAAATCATTTTCGTCAAGTTTTTGTATTTCCTCGGCATGTAATGGACAATTCACGTTATTTTCTGTCGTTGTTGCTGTTTTTGACGACAGATACCTATGCATACACAGACATTAACAAACAACTTAAACTCTACCCGAGGTACGGCTTAACAATAACTAATAAATTAAACGATTAATCCTTAATTATTTGACCTGTGCAAAAAAATTTCAACTTTAATTATGGTTAAATTTTAACTAGAACTTAACCACAAGCGGTGCAAATGACCGTTTGAATTATAAAAATTGTGTTATTTTTAGTATCTCTTAATTTATTTCAGGGCCGAGCAAGGTAGGGGAAGAGTGCCACCACCACTTATACTTCTCCGCTGAAATGTTTCGCGCTTATTCCCGTTTAAATTGAAATCGGCTCGGTGTCGCGTCGTTGCTAATGGAAGGGATTGACTCACCACGACTCTTTTGCCCAGCATTGAATTTAATTGAAAAATAAGGTCTAGTTTATCAAACACAAGTTAACTACAAGTTAAAGTTAACCTTCAGTTAATTACCATAACAACAATTGTCTTCACTGGTAACTATGGGAACAAACTGAAAGTTAGAGTTAACTTTTGGTTGATAAATCGGGCCTAAGTCTTTGATTATATACATCTGGACTGCTAGCGGTTTTGAAAATGTGTCTCCAACATGAGCGACATGAAGTTGCCAAGTGCCGACTTTGGAAACTACATCAGAGATGCGAAACTACTGTAAATTCGGTTCCTTGGACCGGTTCTCTTGTGCTTTAAGTACAACTGGAACTGAGGAACAGTTTCGGTTACGTGTTACATCCCTGAACCACATACAATGCAACTTGAAAGTTCGAAATTTTAACACTGGTTGTCAGAATAGGTTGGTAGCATCATCCGTCATAGTTGATTAATTATAACCTCTGTAAACTTTTCGTCAGATTTGTTATTTTTTTCAAGTTGGAGTGTTGCGCTATTTAATGGAATGGGTCGCAGATGCTACTTTGCTGCGAATTGTGATGCAATTGCTTATAGTAAAACAAGACCGATGAAAAAGAATCGTTTTACGGGTAAGTACTAGTTTCGATATTGCTCGTCAGGCAACACGATGGCGTGGTTGATGTTGCCGACATCATGCTACATTGTAAATCATATGCTGCTAGCAGTCCAGGGACCCTATTCTCAACTCGTTCGAAAAGATTCGCATGCGAAAATGACGTCAAAATGACGTAGACTCTCATACAAAACTATACAAATCGTTCGGAAAATACGTCATTTTGACGTCATTTTCGCATGCGAATCTTTTCGAACGAGTTGAGAATAGGGCCTAAGTCATTCAGAAATAATAAGTGTTTTTCATATTTCATGTTACTGCCAACTGTGAAGATCTCAAATTTGAACCATCTGGCTTACCTGGTCCAATAAAATATTTCTGTAGAATGTATTGTTATTTAATAAATAAACGTTTCAAAAACTGTATATTTATATTATGTTATAAAATAAAAAAGTAGAATTTATAAATAATTTGTTCAAAACGCACATTTCCTTAATGTCACCAACCCAGAAAAAGTTCAACAACCGGCGGCGCTTAAGATGGGTAAAATTAACATAAAAATAAATATTCAAATTCAAGAATAAATAATGGATAATATAGAATTTTTTCTGTTTATAATTTTTATTACTTTCGCTATGAAAGATTCGTTACATTTATTTAATACGATTAAAAACAAATTGTGCCCACAACAAAATTCAAATTCTTTTCAGTACCAGAAGGAATATTGTATGTATTTTAATTTGTTGTGAATTTGGGAAAATATTCCTGGGGAGATTCGTCATCACCCTCTCTGTCAACAACACAACCCTCTAGTGCCCGAGGTTGCAAACTATCATATTGATTAATTTTCCAGTACACTCTGTGTGGAAAATTTCAAAAAATAAGTTTACTCCTCCAGGAACGTACTTAGTTATTATGCGTTAAATTAAAAATAATTACAACCTAATAATTAAAAAATATTTGTAGAAGTAACTTTTTTTAAAAAATTTAGTTAGAAGTACAATAGTTATAACTCTTCTCAGTAATTGTCTTTAAAATAGTAGTTTTTATGATTTTAAAAATATATCTGATCTATCTTGCAATTAATGACTCCTAGTGATTTTTCCTAGTTTAAATTAGATTCTGATTTACTTTTCAAGCTAACTTAGTGCTTATTTATCGACTCTGGAGGACGAAATGGCTGAGTTGGCAGTGAGCTTCCGGATTTTGAACTCAGGACCGCATTAATCATACATGCCAAAAGTATACTGTAATCATAATTACGGTTTTATAATATGTACTTTTTTGAAGGAAATACTTAATTTGACCAGGCCTTAGTTTTTGAATATTTCTAGAAAATATATAAAATCCTTTTTCTCGTTAAAAATCGCTGAGTTTTTCGTTTAGATCAGAAAAATATAATTTCTAATTCATTCGAAAAGTAAAATAATTAAAGACAAGTTTTATTTTTTTAAATTTGCTCGGCGAAGAAACTAGTTTGAATTTAATAGAATGTTGTTGATGTTAGTACGGTCCTGTGTAAATCTCGGAGTGTACAAGGATGCTGCTGTAAATGTACCAATTTTCCGAAGGTCTCCCGCCGTCGAGATGGAAAACGTGAAGCCCTAGTTTCGGCGAGGCGCGTTCGTGCAGTGGTCGATAGATTTTCCGACAAAATGACCCTCAAAGACTTACCGGAAAAGTGAAAAAGACGGCGGGCGGGCGGCAAACAAATTCCTCGGTGAGTGAAAAGTCGGTGGTAAATATTGATTTTCACCGATGGTTTTTGCCTCGACTCTTTAAAGATCCATCTCGGCGGTTATTGTGATATGTAAACTCAACCAATGTCTTCCAGTAAGTTTAATGGTGATATTAACGAAGTAGTTAATTTTTTATTAAATTTTTGATAAAATCCGCCGTCTTCCAAATTTTTATTCGAACGTGAGAAATGAATCGTTTGGGTAATTTACGCATTCCGACTTTTGGCGCCGCGATGAACGTGGCGTTGCAGACCTTGAGGCAACAATTTCCGGAGAAGACATCTTTGCCCCAGCAAAAGGCCGAAAAGGTTCATTTCGCACAAGCAAACCACACGGGTGCGGAACACCATGAGCTCAGTAGTATGGAAGCGAAATCCCAATGGTCACCTACCGACGTTACCTCTCAAGCTGAGGATAGTTTCAATCAAGGATATCAAAGTTCCGCAGGGGATTTTTCTAAAAAGCAGCAATCCATGTCTTCCATTGACTTCTCAGAAGACGATTTCGTCGAGGGAAGAAGTACCGTCAAGATTAATGAGTACCAAGCAGCATGGAACGTTACAAATGCAATTCAGGTATTTCCTCACAACTCACAATCATTCAAGTCAAAACTTTGTATTTTTTCTCTAATTGATTTGCAGGGGATGTTTATAGTTTCTCTCCCATTTGCGGTCCTTCGAGGAGGATATTGGGCGATAGCTGCCATGGTCGGCATCGCGTATATTTGCTGTTACACAGGCAAGATACTCGTTGATTGTTTGTACGAATTCGATTTGCAGACGGGAAAGCAAGTAAGGGTGAGGGACTCATACGTGGGGATAGCAAAGGAATGCTTTGGAAAAAAGTACGGGTCCAAATTGGTCAACATCGCCCAAATCATTGAGCTGTTAATGACGTGTATTTTATACGTCGTTGTCTGCGGTGATTTGATGATTGGGACTTTTCCGGATGGTGTCATTGATACCCGTTCATGGATGATGCTCATTGGAATTTTACTGATTCCTTTAGGTAAGTTTTTTTTGCCTTTGATATTTCAGGCGATTACAAATCTTCTTTCGAATTTAATTAAAGATGAGTTTACCTTTTTGTGAAATTTTCTCGATTTCAGGTTTTCTGAAATCTTTAAAAAGCGTCAGTCTTTTATCATTCTGGTGTACAATGTCCCACATCCTAATAAACGCGATAATCCTGGGCTATTGCCTTTTGGAGATAGGCGATTGGGGTTGGAGTAAAGTGAAATGGTCGGTGGATTTCGAGAACTTTCCAATTAGCCTCGGTGTAATCGTCTTCTCCTACACGTCGCAGATTTTCCTGCCCACTCTTGAGGGTAATATGGAGGACCCGTCCAAATTCCAATGGATGCTGGATTGGTCGCATGTGTGGGCCGCCGTCTTCAAGTCGATCTTTGGATACGTCTGTTTCTTGACGTTCCAGAATGATACTCAACAAGTGATCACGAATAACTTACATTCCGCAGGATTCAAGGGCTTCGTTAATATGTGCCTGGTCGTCAAAGCCCTTCTGAGCTATCCTCTACCGTATTACGCCGCCTGCGAGCTCTTAGAACGCGCTTTCTTCAAGGGACGGCCGAAAACGATTTTCCCGTCGATATGGGCGTTGGATGGTGAGCTGAAGGTGTGGGGATTGGCCTGGAAGATCGGCGTGATCGTTTTCACGATCTTGATGGCCTGCTTCATCCCGCACTTTTCGATTCTGATGGGTTTCATAGGCAGCTTCACTGGAACAATGCTGAGTTTCATCTGGCCGTGTTACTTTCACCTGAAGCTGAAGAGGAACGGAATGGACATGCGAACGATTATGTTTGACTATTTCATAATCTGTTTGGGGTTATTATTTGGCGTGATTGGGATATACGACTCGGGAAATGCGCTTATAAAAGCATTCGAAATTGGCTTGCCCTTCTAAAGGATAATTTGCTGATTTGGGTTTGTGTAAGGAAAATTAATATTGTCAATTTGCTTGCTGAACGTAGATGTTAGTTAGATTACAAACAAGAAAATGCTGTAAAATCACTGTCATAGATAACCATTTTTAAAGTAAAACAATAGAAAAGTTTTGTTGTTTTGCTTTTTTTATGTTGTAGAATCAAATTATAATGTGATGATGGTGAAATGAGTTGAAACCTGGTAAAATGGACTCCAGTTGTATTAAATTTTCTATTCAAGTTGATGATATGTTTGTGATTTCAGGAGTTGTCACAAACATGAAAATATTAGAGTCTCTTGGTTATCTATGACAATGATTTGTTTAACGGTTAAAACTTATCTTTGAAATAACAATTTCATTGCGAAAAAGTCAATTTTCAATGAACGTGTGCGTTGCTGACTTGCTTGAGGGCATCAAAATTGTATACGTAAACGTAACACAAAAAAAGTAATAGGTTTTGATAACAAAAGTTGAAATTATTCGAAGGAAACTTTGCCAGATGGTCGCAGATATTGATCCCAAACTTGGTGAAATTAAAAAAGATTCCGTGTGAAAGAAAGCGTCTCTAGTGTTAAGCATGTGCACTCAAATTTGTCAACGAAGTCTTCCATTGTTACATTATTGCCTTTTTGAGAAAAAAATATTTTTTAGTGTACAGTACGTACCATAATCGATGTCTTCCACGAAACAAACTACCAAAAAAGAGATTGTTTATTAAAATGCAATACGATCTCTAGGTCTAGCGCATATGATGAATTCATGTAATTTTTCAAGTAACAAATTAAGCTAGCGATTAATAATAAATAAATGTCTTCCAGAAAACAAATTATTAATTCGGTTGTTCTTCGTACATGTCGTTGTTTGTAAATCGGTGTAACAATTGTTGGGGCGCCGTAAAAATGGTTAAATTGCGTATTCTTACGGGGTCACCTTACGGAGTAAATTTATAAAGATAATTAACTATTAATAATATTGTTAGGATATTGTTATAATGGATTGTTATCGGCATTAATTGAGAAAAGCAAAACGCGTGCTAGTTTATAATGTTAAGTGCATGAAACGAGTTGAAATCATCATCAATAGATATGTCTGAATACATATCCAAGTACAAGTACAATTTATTTAAAACTCGTTGCGTTTAAGATATGTTTCTTAACCAGCAAATTGTAGCGGTATAAGTTTAGGGACGGACTTACGAGATGCAACCTAAAACTGTATAAAGTAAGTGCGCCTCTGCGTAGATCTCTAACTTATTTTTCCAATTATTTGTTTATATTTTATACATATCATTAATGATAATGTCTCAGCTGGATGCATACATACAGGCCAACAGTATTTATTGTTAGTGTATTCTTTAGATGTTGCAGCTGTAAAAAGTGTGCAATTAATTAAATGATAGAAGTATTTGCGTTGCATTTATATGTTTTCCTTTTACTTGTCGTTAATTTTTAATTCATTTTCCGCACCGAATTTCTTGTTTGTCCACGTCAAGTATTTTGTATTTTCCTCGTTTATTGGTCATCCGCATTTTTATGGTGATCTTTTGTTAGTTTGACTTTTCCTACAATATATTCAAATGCGCAGCTAAAAAGCATCTACGACAGAGTAGGATTCTTTTTTGTTTGTCTCCTGAAACCATTATCGGGCTAAAGTGAAAGTCTTCAATCTCTATACAGCCGTTCAAACTTAAGTCGACACTATTACTAACTTTGTTATAGTAAAAGCTACAAAAGTCGGTTAAATTAGTAAACTAGTACTACTTTTTACGCTGACTACAATGACGCAGTCAGAAAAAACAATTGAAAGTCACGTTTATGAGATAAAGTAAAAAATACACTTTTTTTTTAATGGAACACCAGTATATTACTTTACCAATGGATAGAGAATAAAATTCTTAATCAAATTTTGTCCTTTGGAATTTTTTCCTAAATTAATAAAGAAAGAAGAAATTTTGATTTTCACAAAATCATCAAAGGTACCTGTGCTTTAGAACAAAACATTTGCAAATCGCCGTAATCAAATTATTCTGTTGACGGAGTATTGTTTTTGAAGTTTGTGCTTTATTTCTTGCTAAAAAATGGTATTTCCGCATCTAGAAAAAATGTACAAAAATTGTCAAAATCGCTGTTCACTTTTCTAGTAGCGTGTAAAAACATTGAAAAATGTTCAAAAATTGTCATCATTTTTGTTCATTTTTCGGAATGCGTGTAAAACAGTTTTTTAGTAAGAAATAAACCACAAACTTAACAATAGGCCGTCAAAAGAAAAATTTGGCATCTCAGATGTTTTTAAAAATGAAAATATCTTCTTTATTTATTAATTTACGAAAAAATGATAAACGACAATTTTAATTAAGAATTTAATTCCCTATCAATTGGTAGTATAATATACAGGCTGTTCCATTTAAAAAAATGTCTTTTTGACGTGAAAAGTACTACCGAGCGTCTAAACAAAAACCTGGTCAAGTGGGTCGTGATCGAGAATTTATCCATTGCATTTACATAGCAGAATTACTAAATGTAGCCTACTTGACCAGGTTTTTATTTAGACACAAGTTACTAATTTGCTAAGTTAACCGAATTTGTAGCTTTTATAATAACATTGTTAGTAAAGCCTTGGACACATATAGGCGATCGCGACCACGATCACGATATCGCGACCACGATCACGATAGCGATAGCGATGGCGATCAAATGCTCCCTAGTAAATAAATGAGTTCGCACATACTGTTGCGACTTGCCGATAGCTTGTAATTTTGCTATCGCTATCATGATCGTGGTCGCGATCGCCTATATGTGTTCTTCGCTTAATAATGCCGATTTAAAGCCGCTTTTTGGGGTACAAAACTGTTTTAAAAACGATTTGTGCTGTTTCAATTTTTGACGTCATTTAATGATGATTCCGCTAAAATAACTTTTCGTTTAAAAAAAAAAAAACAATGTATGCACCTGTTTCAAAACATAAGGTCGTTGTTTCAACGTTTAAAAATGCACATTTCGAAATACATTTACGAAATAGTTTCAAAATAGTGCACCGCCAAAAAACGGCTTTAGCGCACTTAAAAAAAGTTATATTGAAAATATTCCTTAATAATAAAATATTTTCTTAATAATTATAATGAAGTACACGTTGTTCACAAATTAAAAAACCACCACCTGCTGCATTACGTTGGTATAAAACATAAGTCCCCTAGAAAACATGATCAAAATAGCAATGTTGGCAAGGTATTTGAAGTTTCATGTCAAAGTAATTTGTCAAATCAATTTTAATAAAAACTCCTGGGGCCCTATTCTCAACTCGTTCGAAAAGAATCGCATGCGAAAATGACGTCAAAATGACGTAGACTCTGGTACAAATCGTTCGGAAAATACGTCATTTTCGCATGCAAATCTTTTCGAACGGGTTGAGAATAGGTCCCCTGTTTAAAAAAATATTTTATTTCAATTATTAATTAAATCACTGCGCAACTACAGTCTTCTGTAATTGAATCATTTCAAGTAGATTATGTGCTGCTACCTGTTGGTCTTCATAAGAATTAATAAGTTTAAACCTCCCTCCTTAACGATAACTTCTTCACTCCAGATAACGACGGATAGATGTAGCAGTAACCACCAAATTACTTAAAAAAAATTAAGTAAGTTTTAAAGCACGAAAGTCACATGTTTAGTTGTTTGGGAAGTGCCTATAAAACCGATATTTATTACTAGCGTTTTCTCATATTTTTACACTTTACGGTTTCAGGATGCAGTTTACGAGCTTGTGAAAGTCATAAATTATGAAAGAATGGCGAGCGTTAATGGGCGGAGGTGTAGTTTATTTACACATTGTCATCATTTGAATATTCGTGAAAGCAAGAACGATGTTATTTTAACAGAAATTCGAGCTGAACACATTTTACAATTAGTAAAAGCTAATTGTAACTGAAAAAGATGAATTAAAAAAAAACGATTTCAAATTCACACGGAAACGATACAAACTCATAAGAGAAATGCAACTACATATATACATTTATTGTTTGTAATATACAAGGTGATTTATGATATGCCAAACGATAGCCGGTGATAGGGCCAGATTCTACATAATTCTGCCAGTAACGTAGTAAAAATTTTAATAAATAGAATCGTATAATGATTTGCATTCGAAAATTTTCCACATATTTAAGCTTTAAAAAAAATTATAACAGAAGTAAAAGCATTTGCTTCGTTTTATTCATTTGGCTCAATGGGTCGTTTTGAGTAAAAAAGTGTATATAAATATACAGAGTGTTAGGCAATTGACTGGTCACCTTCAAACCACGAATTGAGAACACTCTGTAGAATAAGAAAGCCTTTACATTAGAGGGTGCTGCGGCTTTCGTTTTTCGGGAAAAAAATTCAAATAAAAATCGATAAAAATTGTTTGGAAACCACTGATTTTCTTATCTACTGTTACACCCACGCGCCGAACTCCACCCAGGCGGGCGATCCCCTGCCATAAATTCGCAGATGGTTTATTGTTTTACGACAAGCAAATAACGCACGTTCAGTGTCTCAACAGACTTCGTAGTGTGTAAGTCAGTGTGAGGTCAGGGTCAGCTTACACAAATAAGGAAATTGTTGACATTATTCTAACGTACGGAGTATGTAGGTGCTTCAGAGCGTAGATATCGGCGGCTGTATCCCCAGCGTCATACACCGAATCGTCAAACAATGGGCGCGTTTAGCGAACAGCAGCTGCTGAGTTGCTTACTCAGCAATCGTTTGTGATTGGCTATTACCTTAATGTGAACCAATCACAAACGATTGCTGAGTAAGCAACTCAGCAGCTGCTGTTCGCTAAACGCGCCCATTTATTGCAATTGTGCAACGAGCAAGAGACACTGCTTTAATAGGCGCTCGCTACGTAAGTACTAGCAGCGGTCCTCAATAGTTCGCTCTTTTTACAATTTTTCAAAATGTCCCGACAATCCCATCATGTCTACGTCTGATCCCATTTGACACCCTTAATCTACAGTTTTAATTTGTCCAAACAATAACCTAACATCCTGTATATGCAATCTGCTTTTTTTCCAAGTTATAAACTTTATATAAAAGTTTAAACTTTTAAGAAATAAACCACCCTGTACCATTATTGTGGAATTATCGCGTTACCTATGAAATAAGCTACTGCTATGTAACAAAAAGTACTTAAAGAATCTAACAAATTCAACAGAACTTGAACGGAATTCTTTAGTTTGGTAGAGTCGTGTTTGTGTATGGTTATTGTAATGGTAATAATCGACGATCTTGCTTTAAATACCATCGCAGATTTCCCAACAGACGAGTTCCTTCGCGAGCTGTGCCGTTTGGCACACATGCCACAGATCACCTTGTATAGTGACTCACACTAAGATATTGTTTTCTAGAATATTTTCCTCTTCTCTCGACTTCTCCGTTATTTTGTTCTTTAGGGTTTTTTGCAATTAGTTCTGGATGTTATGACAAGGGACGCAAAAGAAAGAAAGAGAAAAAAAGATTGTGGATTCCAAAAACTTGAAGTTAATCAATTTGGGAATTTAGGTACTGTAGCCAAATTTAATGATTTATAAGTGAGTTGTAGCAGAATTTGGAAATTTGAGGCTCATCAAATGTTCTAAATTTGACGTTCCAATTTGAAGACAAACTGGGTTTAGTTTGGAGATAGCTCATTAAATATGTGGTGGCAATACTGTAAAAATAGCAGAGTGGAAAACCGAAACTTGTAAATATAATAGTGCATTCGACTGGGACTAAATTGTGCACTGAGTGCGCACTCAGAATATCTCCATCCCGTTTCATTACATGAGGTTAAAATAAGATGAGAATATTCTGAATGCGCACTCAGTGCACCAGTCGAATGCACTATAAGTAACATTTACACCAATGGCGCAGCCAGAAATTTCTTCTAGGGGGGGGGGGGGTTCTTGGGAATTTCCATCATGGGCACCCATGTGGCAACTTCCAGGGGGAGGGGGAAGCTGACAGGCCATGGCTAAATAATTGGACTGATATAATAATTAAATTCTAATTAAAAAAATTAAAGGACATTAAAGTAGCGACATCTTTCGATCGCTTGAGAACACTCTGTAGAATAAGAAAGCCTTTACATTAGACCTGACCTGATATTGCAGTAGGATTGACAAATTGAAGCCAGTCCGCCACATAATTAGTCATCCCAATGCTATCGGGCTACGGTTCTGCTGATGAAGGCCCAACTAGGCCTGAAACAGCTGTACAGAGCCTGCTCGGGGAATCCGCTGCAATCAAAACCGATTTGCACAAAAATTTTAAAAGAATTAAAGTAAATTTTAACTAATATGAAAGTTTTCATAAAATATATGTAATTAACAGTTTAATTATTAACATAATGGTGGAGGAGGGAGCATTTGGTCCCACTGTAAATATATTTTTCAGTCTAGGGTTGGGGCTCAAGCCCTGTTCATGGGCTCCCTTGATTTACAGTATTCCAAAAGGGTGAAAAGGAAAATGTATAAGGATTCAAATATACGTTTTTTATTATTGTGCATTCTTGTCATTTTTATCTTATACTGTCGCCGCCAAAAAAAGTGGACAACTTTACTTGTCGTAAATTTAACAATACTAATACCCCGTTTACAATCACTTAACGTAACGTAAATTAATAATTTGAATGCACTGTTTGTTAATGTAAACGAAGTCATTCCAAATTTAAATGATTTGCTTACTGTTCATAATTAAACACACTAATTAGTTTCAGTTTAAAATTTTAAGTATTTACATTAAAGAAAAATACTTCAAACCAGTATTTATAATAATGATTAATTTTGTTACGTTAAGTCATTGTGAACGGGCTTTAAAACTTTTGCTGCGTAGCTGTAATTATGAACTGTCATTTACGAATGACAAACAAATTAACTTTTTTAAAGATAAATTCATTTTCCATTTTTGCCTTATCTTTATGGCTAATATGAGCCAATATTTTTCAAAATGAAATAATGACTGACCTTTATTAATTATTGTCTGTCATCCGTAAGTGTCAGTTCATAATACAGCCACCCAGCAAAATTCTTAGCATTATTAAATTAAAAGTACCATGTTTTCAAAAAAGTTAGTTTTCTATTTTTATATGAAGAGTATGTGGAATGTTTTCCACGATAGATTATTTAAGAAAAATGAAGATGACTAAGCCTCAATTCAAGTGCAGAAAAATTACATAACCCTTCTGGGGGGAAGTTTAACCCCCAACCCCCCCTCGTTGCGCCACTGATTTACACAAATTCTATAACTAGTGGTGTGATGCAAAGTTTAAAAGGAGAATTAACAGGAATTAGCAAATGGCTTGTGACAAATGTTCAGTTTTCGAATTTGTGCATACAAGTGACATCTATTGAGTAGGTATTTATCAAAACTATTTTTAGGACGTCCATTGGTTCTTATCTCGTTGGCTATCTGGTGAAGTAACGAAAGGACGTAAAATTATAAGAAACATAGTTTCCTGACTGCGCACATATTTTCGGAAAGCGACGTTCAATATTCATTATTCAAGTATATTTATTAAAGATTAAGAAGTTTTTCTATTTCAAAGGGGCAGACAGATTTGGGAATCGAAAAGAAATAAAAACTAAAATAATCAATTTAATAATGATGCGCGCAAAAGCCAGTGTTTTTAATTTCTAATTGAATCGGAGAACCTCAAATTTGAATGGGATTTACTTACATATATATTATCTTAATAAATCTCATAAGCTTCGTTTTGTTGCATAATAGGTTGATTAGTAATTTCATCGAGTTTGAATTACGCAAACTGTGGTAATAGGAAGCGAAACAAGATGAGCATGAACTAATTAGAGGGATGTAACTCGTTAGTTCCATATCTTCGTCACGTTATTCCAAAAATAGCGCTATACTCAGATTATCCGACGATTGTAAAATCGGTCCTAAATCAGAAATATCTGTAAACTTCATTTGAAAAGAGAGTAGTTAATGGGGGGAGCCGGGATTAAATTTTAATAAGCGTCACGCATTTAATAATACGTCGCGTATTTTCTAGTAATGAGATTAACAACTGTTGATTATATAAAAAAGTTAAACGAGATCGGATTAAAACCGTTTGTAATGCAAGAAAGTCTGTTAGTGAGGAGTATGGTGCAAGATTTCAAAAGCTCGATCAAAACATGACACTTACTTTTTGCCGTATTGAAAAGACGATGAGGGTTGCGTTTGTGGCCAACGTGGTAAATCAACGTCGTATAATGATGGTTCTAATTTTTTATAAGATGCAATATTGTTTAATTAATTTATTTTTATACGTTTAAATAAAAAAGTATCATTTTAAATAAGACTTGTTTTCTTCATTTAACTTTTGAAACAAGAAAATTCCTATTTATATATCTAATGGCCGTTTTACACTATAATATTTTCTAACTAAAATCTGTTACTAAGTGAGTGAGAAGTACCAATTCAACCAATTAGAATTCACTGTGGTAGCTTATCTCTCTCACTTTGTACCAAAAAATGTTATGTTATAATGTAAAACAGCCTTAACACATGCAGAAATCAAAAGAGGTTTTCGTTAAATACACAATACTTTTAAGGAAAGTGATATCATTTGTGATATCCGTGTCTAATATATTCGAATTTATTGTGAGGAGTTTGGATTTTAGGACTGAATTTGTTTGTAATTTGAATCGTGAGAGAATTAGGGTCATTCTAATTTATTCCTTCGCAATTACATTTACAGTCAAACTTGTTCTTATAGCAGTGAATTTTTTTCTAATATCAAATCTCTAAACAAAAACTCTCAACAGCTTATTTAATTAACAAAAGTTCTAGTGAAGAAAGAAACTGATAAGTACCTTCGGTATCTTTTTCGATACCTCGCATCATTAAAAATATAATTGCTGGCACATTTATTTTGCATCTGAATTTACTATCGTTCAAGGACTTCTTCAAAAAGAGTCAGTGAGTCCTTTTCTGGATTAAATGGTTTCAAAGATATCATAAGAAAATTAAAAATCTTCCTCTTCTGGTTTCTTACTCTGAGAAAGTAGATATGTAAATGTTATTTCTAGAAATGGCAATTGGGCAAAAAGAATCTGTGAAAGAACGTCGGAAAAGGGTTTCAAAATAAAAGAGCTAAAATTGGGAACTCTTAAAAAATCCTTTAAAAATCTATGGAAAGGTATAAAACGCTGTAAAGTCTCAAAATTCATTGTTTTCAAACACCTCAAAATAGCACTTTATTTCTGAAAGGTTAGGGTTTGCACATTTTAAAAATTCCTAAAAATCACTGGAGAAGTCCTGAAACCCTGCAAAAACGTTCAAATTATCTTTGATACACCTCCAAATGATGTTTCATTTCCTTTTCAATGCAATAGGTACTAAGCACATTTTGCAATCGCATTTAATCGCTCAAAAGTCATAAAGATTAAAAATTACTAAAAAATTCAGTTGTTGAAAATAGGTAAGGTCAGTGGGGTGAAAGATAAAGAGTCATAATTAATCTTTCTTACTGTGACCCCGGAATTTACAAAGAAATTTAAACCAGTTTAACGTGAATTTTAATGCAAGAAAATACGTTAGTATTTTTTATTTTAGTTTAAACAAAATGAATGAACTATGTTAATAGTAATAATTTTCTTATTCACGCTCAACAACGTTTTAATAGATTTCTTGGCGAAAATCCATTTTTAGTATAGAACCAATTTAATAAAAATTAAAACTTTAAAGAATTAGAGTCCTTTTATTCTATACACAAATGTTTACAAGAACTCGACTAATTTCGGCTAAAATGCCATCATCAGGAGTGTGAAAAATCTTTGAAAAATTTTAGAAAATTGTAAATAAACAATAACAAAACATTTTAAAATTCTTCAAAAATTAAACACAGTATTCAGTACGGCGCACTATGGGGCCAACAGCACTTTCGCGTCTCAGAAATCTGTAACTCTTTTATTTACTGACTTACGTTAATGAAATTTGGTACGTAGATTAAGAAAACTATAGGCTTTATGGCTGTGATGCGATTTTTTAAAAAATTATTTACTTCTTTATTATATATGTTATAATACCGAAAAGTGAAGATTGCTTAAGAGTAAAGTGCCCTTATTTTAAAAGATACATAAAAATGTCACGAAAATATTGTTTAGAATTAAAAGTTAAAGTCAAATAAAAAGTTAGTGGGATTAATTTGAAGGCTGAGAATTTTAGAGTTCGATGCGAATCAAATAGCGGCTACTCTGAAGCTCATTTTAAATGAACGATTACCTACATAAGACACAACCAACGTGTAAAATATTGTACATCATTCGAAAGGGCACATCTTCTAGTTTTAAAACAACTATATAAACATGTAAACTGCTTACTGCTTTGTTTAATAAAAAAAAAACATAAACATATGTATGTTTAATTTGCTATTTTAAAATTTAAAGATGTAACTGTCATCGGGATTTGCCGGTGTGAAGTTCTTGGTAGGATAAAAATCTGAGAAGCAGGATGGATGGACACAAACGCCGTAGAAGATCAATGAAGTCTTCGAACCAGGAAGTAGCAGAAATGTAGCTGGAGTGAAGCTTGCAGAAAGACCAAGGACAGGAAAATACAAAAAGAGGTTTGCAGAGCAAAACAGTCCTCGATATCTAACGGTAAGGGAGGCTTCGGATAAGAAAAGAAGCCAAAAATTTTAAAAAATGACTAACAAATTCAATGGTCCAAAATGGCTTTTCATTTCTGGACCAGGGTAATAACGTTTTCCTTTAAATCCTTTTTGCCGTTTCTTGCATTAATTACAAACAACTTTAATTTTATTTATATAAATTTCGCTTTTTAACCTTTCTATCTTTTCTACATATTCATACGTCATTCTTAATTAATTTATTTTATTATTAGGTGTATTAATTTACTTATAATTTTCCTTTATTTGTTTTCGTCTTTCATAGTAACTCATCAGTCTCTTTTTATCTATATACACTTCCTTGTAAAGCCCTGTAATTATTCGTAATAGTTTGTGTTTATCTAAATCTATCAAAATTAAATACAACAATTATTCATCGTCCTGCACTTTTTTTAATGATTGCTCAATATGTAAATATTGCATTTCTTCTGTCTGCTTGGTTCGAAACAGATTTATTTTTCCTCTAATTTGTCTAATACTACCCAATGTGCTCGAAGTTTGTCTATTCCTAATCCCTGTATAAATATGCTTAAAATTCCCTCCAACTTTATATGAATTCACCACAATGTTTCCACATTTCCTTAACTTCTGAAAAGGTTCATAAGTACGGAAAATACGGACTTTTATGATAGTGTTGAATATGTTGACACTCTTGCTCTTGTCATTGATATTTTTTATGAAGCTTCTAGTGGCGAAAAAAATTTCCTTATTTACATATTAAAAAACCCTCTTTATCTTAAATTACCTTACATCCAACAGCACTGAATTTATCTTGTATTGATATTCTTAATTAATTTATTCTTGTTTTTTTTATAGAAGCTGAAAGCCACTAGTGATAGGCAGATATCTCAAGTTTTCCTTGTTTGACCCATCTCCTTTCTTATACAGTATATTTCATTTTAAGTTGAAAACCCCTTATTACCGCGTGCCCAAGAAGTGTAGCCAAGTAGGCGTGGCTTAATGAGCTTGAGAGTGCTTGTGTTTTGCATTCTTTATTATTATTAAATAATATAGCCATTCCCGTCCCAAATTTGCTCAAATTTCAATGAAACAATTGGTACACAGATAAAAATTGTGCGGGGTTTAAGGAGTAAGTAGTTAAATGTTTCTACAGAAAAGGTAAATTTTCACCCAATGTAATAAAAATTATTTCTTTATTTCTTCAAAGTAACTCTTTTCGATGTGTATTATTTAACAATCTGTACAGGAGTTAAAAATTTTAAATATACAAAACGGAGAAATATTACACTTTTACGGTGTTATAAATTAATTTAACATATTTGTGTGTTTAAATATTTCCTGGCCGATGAACATGTTACAGATTTCACGAGGTAAATTATATTTCAACAACAAAACTGTGCTTAAAAGTTCCAAAATGTAAAAATATTTGCAAGTGATTGTAACAAACACATGAATTACAATTAACGTGCTTTTATATCTTTTGCAAAGGATATTGTGACGATTCCGGCTCCAGCCCGTCTCATGCGTCATCGTCGACGCGCCTTAGACCAGAAACTTCGGGCATTTCAAGATTATGCCAGTGGTGGAATCAACCCTAAACATTCTGTCGCGTACTCGAATGTTCGCGAAAAACAACCCCTGCTTATAAATGCACGCGGCCGGGAGTGGGATACAGTTCGGGGAAGTTTCGCATTAAAGTTCCGCGTTAGATTTTTCGCTCGGCTGTTAAAATAAATTAGGTGTAAGCTTGTAAATAAATGTTAGTGTTAATTTATAAATTAATTAGTTTATTAAATATTTCGTGTTTTGTTTTTAAAATAAAAAATTAATAGAACCCGTAAAATCGTTACAATATTTATTTCCTTCTTGAAGTAACTATTACTCCTTAAAATTTTAACATCATCGTGTTACACAAATACTTGTGTAAATGAACATGAGGGAACAACCAAAAAGAGTAAAAACGGTGTTAAAACTACGTATTTTTATTTTTGTATACGCGTATTATTAAGCCACATTTTCCACCTGTTGGTATTTCTTTCCTTTTTCTGTTTCCTTAGAAATTTTTCACATCCAATCTTTATCGATTTCTGAATCAATCTTATTTCACTTATATTTTCTGTGTATATTGCTAACCGTGTCTCTACTTCTTTCTTCTTAATTTTTAAGGTGCTAGTGTAGGACGTAGGTACGTTCTGTTCGTAATAATCTCAGTTTTCCTTGTAGTTGCTTTTTCTTTTTTTTAAACACAGGGTGACTGTTAATTAAATGAAACCATGATGAGAAGCGATGTCTGAGAGTATGGGAGAAATGTTAAAAAAAAATTTTCTACTTTAGTTTTCGAGAAATAATTTATCAAAAATTAGCCCCAAAACGACGATGGTTAAAAAGTCGAGAAGCAGATGAAGGAAATAAATTCTGTCGTAAAAGTTTTTTTTTTATGGATTTATGATACTGCGCCGTGGCTTCGTGAACTTGACCTTTAATTGGAATTTCACAACTCCGTTTTTAGGTAACGCCCGACGTAAAATACGAACTCGAAAATATTTACTTGACAAATATTTACTTGACAATGCAGCAAATTACCTGAAGTAGATTATTCCTCGCAAAGAATAACAACAGCCACACTTTGGACATCTGGGAAACAAATAAATCAGTAAACTCATTCGTAATCTGTTTCGAATGTTAATTATTATAATTTCGTTTGGCGTGTGAGGAATTACACTACTCAAAAATGTCTAAGGGACAAGCACATATCGTGATAGTGTTAAAACAAAATTGATTTAAAACTTATTATTTAGTTTTTATTTGCTACTTTTTTGTAAAATAAAACGGAAACTAATATTTTTAACAATAATAATTATAAATGAGAACAATAAAAGTTCACAAAGTCAATGTAATGAAAATACAAATCTAATTAAGTAATGTTAATACTTTTAAACAAATAAAATGTATGCAATTAAACCCAAATTATTTAAAAATTAATATTTAGTATGTCCTCCTCTGTTGTTGAGGACAGCCCTACATCGTCGTGGCATACTCATTATGAGGTTATTAATTTTTTCTTGAGGTATTCCTCTCCAGAGATTTTGCAAACAATTAAACAACTCTTGTCTGTTTTGTGCGTGACCTACATAGGATATAAATTGTCGCTTTAACATATCCCATGCATGTTGTATTGGGTTTAGGTCGGGCGAGTTAGCTGGCCATGCCATAGTTGTAATTTATGCTTCTTCAAGTGAGTCCCGAACTATCCTGGCAATATGTGGTCGAGCGTTATCATGCATGAAGACAAAGTTGGGACCCAAATTGTTTGCAAAAGGAATAACCACAGGTTGAATAACTAAATCATTATATTGAACAGCATTAACAAAATTATCTAAAAATACGAGATCTGTTTTCATATTGATACCAATACCGGCCCATACCCATAATCGTTCCACCGCGATATTTATAGACCTCCTGAACATTTCGCAGACGATTTATCTGTCCCTTCTCTCTCCAAACAAATTTTCTTCGAGAGTCTGGATGTAAACCGAAGCGAGACTCGTCACTAAACATCATGTTACCCCATTGTTCTTTTGTCCATTCAAAATGATTTCTTACAAAATCAATTCTAGCAGCTCTGTTATTAGGTGGAATAGGTGGACACCTCAAAGGTCGTCTAGCATGAAGATTAACCTCGTGTAAGCGATTTCGCACTGTTTGATCGCTAACTGTAATGCCATGTGTTTCGTGTAACCTTCCAACGATTTCAGAAGCAGTAACTGTAGATTGCCTTCTGGCCGTTAATTGCATATAACGATCTTGTTGTTTTGTTGTAACACGTGCTTTGCCTGTGTGACGTTCCGACACTTCTCCCGTTTCTCTATATCTGATGTTAAGTCGATTTATGACACTCTTATTTGTCCCAATAGCTTCAGAAACAGCACGTTGAGTCATGCCTGATTCCAGCATTTCTACAGCTCTTAGCGACTCCTCACGACTTAAATGACGCCTAACCATATTATTTTATTAATAACTTTCAAAAAAAAAAAAAACGGAACTTTCAATTTAACCCTCAAATTTATGCGTGCCTTCTAAATTTATCGGGTTGTTACCAACGCTTTCTTTGCAAAACATATGTAATATTGACACCTTTGACTGACACTAATTCAATTACTCGCTAGAAACAGTCGATTTGATATTGTTAATATTTGTAAACATGGCAACTAGATGTATAACCCAATAATAATGAACATACTTGAAAATGTAATGTCCCCTAGACATTTTAGAGCATTTTAAATATATTAAAACTTTAACGAATTCAAGATGCGTTTACAATTACGCATCCTGTGCTTTTGGCGCATTGGTTGTAAATCGTTCTTCGTTCTACCATACGCAGCATTCATTTAACTTTTAATTAAATTTCATAATTAATTTTCTTTACACACACTCAAATACACTCCCGCTTTTGAGGTTCTGCAAGTCTATGACTTAGGACCTCGTTGGGCAACCACCACAGATTAAAAAAAAGAAATTATAAATTGTTCCTTAGAAACATAATCCCGTAATCTATTACATTCATTCAGTTCGCGATTTAATTAGAAACTGGACGTTGAATCACCAACGACGTTTAAAACAGCTGTATATAATAAAGTTTTTATTTATTTATCAAGACCGATTTGCACAAAAAATTTTTTTTTTCAAAAAAAAAAATTTTTCGAAGTTTTTATAGTCGGTGATGAACTTCAGGTCTAATAAATTGTTTCACATTTTCGGAGAAAACCGATTCGTTTAAGCGAGATTTGCAAATGTAATCAAGTAATCATTCTTTTGTGTCGATAATTATTTATTACCAATTAGTACTACGCATAATATTAACAGATTGTATCCTAACAGTTTTATTGTCTCCGTGCGATAAGGAGACGAACATTTTACTATCAGCTGCCTGTCGGACCCTGCATTTGACCCTTACAGTCACCAGATTTAAATACTTGCGATTTCTTTTTCTGGACGAAACGGCTGGTACATTCTATCTAGTAAATAATCCGCACGAATTAACAAATAATTATTTACACAATTATTTGCGAATTTATTATTCGTATTTACCCTGTACTTATTATATAGTATACATATATATTTATGATAAAAGGTAATTAATGGCTTAACTGGTGAGGAAAAGTAACTGTCGACGTACGTTTCGGTCTTATTAGACCTCATCAGGACAGTATAACCAAGGTGTAAGGTGTTGACACTTGGAGATAAACAACAACAAATGAAGCAACCGTGGTTGTAACAAATGTGCTTTCAGTCTCCTGGTCGATTGCTTCATTTGTTGTTGTTTATCTCCAAGTGTCAATACCTTACACCTTGGTTATACTGTCGTTTCAATAAGACCGAAACGTACGTCGACAGTTACTTTTCCTTGCCAGTTAAGCTATTAATTACCTTTTATTTTATTGTATTTTCCTGGCGTAACCTTTCCGTTATATATATATATTTATGTGTAGATATTAAATTAATCAGTAATCACTCTACTTATCAAAGTGTAAAAATGCGATTCTTTGGAAATTGGGATAAACAACAACACAAAGTCCTTTCACATTCTTCAACATCAACCCGCAAAGTCTGAAATATATTTGCTTTATAATGATTATTCGTTTATATTGTGAAATGTTTATGAAGTGGAATTTATCTTCGACGAAACTATCTTAGAACATAAAGTTCCGGATGAGTTTATTTTATACGGACAAATAAGGGGAATAAGGGGAAAAGTTTTTTAACTATCCGCATCTTAGAGCTGGTATCGAAAGTAGATATAAAAAACAGACCACACCCTTTTTTCCCCATTTGAAATGCATTGACTTCCGGCCGAGTTTTCTGCCTCATCTGAGCCCGTGGTAAAGAGTGAGATGGAGCTCCAGAGAGAGAGAGACGGAGACAACGTAGTTCGGGCGTCCGTCCGCCAGATGCCTGCGGCGCTGCTGCTATTTTCGTTAGTTCGGAAATTGCCCGCCAGATGGCGGTGGCGTTGCGCCGTCTGAGCGTTAGTTCGGAAATTGTCCGCCAGATGGCGGTGGCGTTGCGCCGTCTGAGCGTTAGTTCGGAAATTGTCCGCCAGATGGCGGTGGCGTTGCGTCGTCGGAGCGTTAGTTCGGAAATTGTCCGCCGGCTGTCGCCACCGGCGCTTCGCTGCGGAATTTTTTCCTCCGTCCTGAGAGAGATTCGAACCCCGTTCCTCGGCGTTCGTGAGGCGTCCACCTAAGCCGCTCGGCCGTCGAGGCAGTTGTTCGTATTCGTTCGAGATGTGTAATATTAACGACGCGCGCGGCGAATGATGTCCTTATATTTTTTTTCGTCGAACACGGATGCGATGCTGGTTGCGTCAATTTTTTTCCTCCGTCCGGAGAGAGATTCGAACCGGTTCCTCTGCGTTCGTGAGGCGTCCACCTAAGCCGCTCGGCCGTTGCGGCTGTTGCTCGTATCGGTTCGAGATGTGTAATAATAACGACGCGCGGCGAAGGATCTCGTTTTTTTTTTCGTCGAACACGGATGCGATGTTGGTTGCGACCGGCGGTGTCCATCTGCTGACGAATTGCGAAAGGACGATCGCCGGCGTCCATCTCGGAGACGTCGCGTCGCGTCGGTGGGTTTCTGTAAAAAGGATGGCGCGCGCGCGGGCGGCGGCAATTTCGAAAAAATGGGTCCTCGGGGCGTGCGCATTTCCGCGTGCGGAGGCGGACGAAAACGATACCGATGTTCGTATTAAGAAATAAAAGATGCGTTTTGCTTACGTATGTAGTTTATTACTATGAAAAAAACTTAAATTCATAACTTGATAATACATATTTACAAATTACATTTGCGTTACTCATGGAACAAATACTGTAATTGTTTGTGTGATGCAGGCAAGATGAATTTGTTTTGTTTAAATTCGGACAGTCAGGATCGGATTCCAGGTTTACGATTTCTAACGCTGGTAAATGCTCTTGGAGGAAATTTGCTTTTTGGTGACCTTTTACGTAGATTCGCTGATATCCGTGTGTAAATTGATGAAGAATATTCTTCACTTGTCTGTAAGGAATGTAACCGTCAGAGTAGCGTAGATAATGATAATTATTTTCCAACCAAATAATTTGTCTTTTATGTTCCTTTTTTAATTTATTGAAAGGAACGTCGGGTGGACCGAATACGAAATGTGCTATGCCACACGCGTCTCTGATTGCCATTTCTTTTACCACAAAACGTTCCAATTGGAATCCTTCTATGTCAACAACTAGCGATTTTACGTTTGCTTCTTTCTTGTACAATTCGTGCTTCCGGAGTAGAATAGGGTCGAGAATTTTCGATAATTTCTTAATACGTTGACGGAAACGGATTCTGTCGCGTGCGTTTTGCATCCAGTTATTGTCTTGCTCTTCTTCTTCATCACTCCCGTTAAATTCTATTACAACGGCCGGTTCTTTGGCAAATGTTACGTTTTTCTTCATAATTTCGCGTACACTCACCGCTCGATGATGCAAACGCAAAGACTGAGCGAGAAAATGCACTCGGCCTCTTTTCGTTTAGAGTGGAGGGGAAAATAAAAGCACTCATTGTTTAAAAAAATATATTTCAGATAATTCAATACATAAAATAATATATATTTTGTTTAAATTATATCTCTAACTATATTCGTTGCAGGGTTATATTCAACGATCTTGTCGTGGATAATTAGACAGTATGCGACCATATCCGCCTTAAATTCCTGTTCGCTCTCTAATTCTAATTTAATGTCGACAGTCGAAGATTTTACGGACTCGTTCTGTTTCGAACAGTCTATAACGTAGAGAGCTTTCTTTTTGAATTCCGCCAAATTTAGAATCGGTTCGTTGCCACGTCCGTAATAACTGTTTTGAAAATCTGCGTACATCAGATAAGCAATGCCAAATTTATTTTTACTCATTTCGAGATTTAAATTTTTATACGGATAACTTTCAGAATTGAGATGTAATTTAATATTTCGAATGTGTGCATGATCAAATTCTGACGCGTTTTTAGTAGGTTTGTCTTTTCTAGCGTCTTGGAAAGCGACGATAACATACCTAGGTTTTTCTAAATTCGTAGACGTTCTTATTGGCCACACGTCATTAAGGGTTGGGCGCATGCTTGGTAATTCATGTAGTTCCCATTGCCGATAAGGAATGAAAATAGATTTTGACTCTTGTAGAAACTGTAGCATTTTCAATTTCATCTCGTCATTGAGCGTAATGTGTGGCACGTGCCATTCGATTTTTTCTAAGCTTATGCTTGCCGTTTTCGTTCCCGTACTCATGTAACAATTATTGTCACTTCTGGAACGAAGTAATATTATTTCTTGTTTGGCGTTCATTATGATTTTCTTGTAGTCCTCGCAGAAGCCGAGCAGAAATTTTAACGGTATGCATGCCATAAATTTATCATCTAATAAAGTCGGATGCTGGTCCTGAAAGGGCACCCATCCGGCCACTTGTAATACTTTACTTTCCGCATCGTTATAGGATAGGTACGCCTTAATGGTAGTTGTCACGCCTACATTTCGAACTTTATCTATTTCCTTACCGTCGATTTCGTATCGGATCTCTTCAAAAAGGAACGAATAAGGATTATTTGTCAGACGACACTCGCCGGTACCTTCGTCGCTCGGCTTGAAAGTTCCCTCGATGTACAGATAACTTTCGTGCGGATAGGTGTAAATATCTTGATGATTGATTAAGATTCTCACTTCGTCGTTGTTGTTAAAATTTTTGTACGTCGGAGAATACCAGTGAAATTGCTTCTTAACGATAACTTCGTCGAAGTCGAGTCCTTCGGATAGATGCAACATTACCGTCGATATTTTTCACTTTATAGCCTAAACTTTGCAAGAACAATATATTGCTCGATGTTAACCTTTGGGGAGCTGTCTTCTGAATGATGAATTCTGCGGGCTTGTTTTGTATATTATTACTGCTGTCGTTATTTTTGTCGTGGAAACGAAGGCCCATCACTTCACGTTTGCTTTTTCAATTCCAGACTGATTCGAACTTGTTCACCTCTTAAATTTATCGACGATCCGTTCTGATCGAGTAACGACAACGTAATGTTATCGATCTTGCGCACTCTTACAGGTAAATAGACGATGTTGCTGGGATTAATGTTTATGCTGTAACCGGGATCGACGGACGGTGAAAATTCAAAAACCGTATGCGATATCTTTTCGTTGTAAAACGAATCGGTAGCAACGTTACACTCCACACGGATTGTCGTCACCTTTATAATTTCCACTGGTAAATCCGATTGATGTAATAGATTCGGTTCTAATATTTTCGGCGAGAAGCCCAACATTCGGCCTATCGAATCTGGTTTTTCAAAGTCGATCTTAAACACGCACTTAATTTCACATTTTAGCGTACTGTTGTTGGGTTTTAGCGAAAGCGTACCATTTAGTTCTGTCTGCAGGAATTTCTCCAGATCCTCTACTTCGTAGGAGCCCGTTGGAATTTCGATGATCTTGCCGTCACCGTAATAAAATTTGTTATTCTTTCGCTCTTCAACGTTAGGCACAGTATTGTAAGTGTAAAGACTTAGTAATCCGATTTGATATTCGTAACGGGGATCCAGTTCGATAGGCGGGTAATAATTTGCGGAAAGTACGCTACTGTTGCCCACCAACGTGAACGTTCTCGACATGACTGCGTATTTTTTTGCCCTCTTTATGTAAAAATTCTAAGCACAGATGTCCACAATTGTTGGCGTTGAATTTTTGATATCTCCTGTGATTGTAGATTATTCGACTGCCCTCGAAATATCGAATCACTTCCGACGGCGGCGGAAGATTTCCAAAACTGTCGAAATACAGCACGTGTTTATTTCTTTTAAAATAAGCGACCCAGTGCGTTCCGGGACCGTTTTTCGAATCTAAATTTATTATTCCGCTTTCGAATTTACGAGGTTTTCTAGGTAAATCGTCACGCATAAAGACGCCTCTGAAATGTGGCACGTTTTTGTTTGCAAATTTCGCCAGATGGAAATCGGTCAGGGCTGTTCGGGGCAGTCTATCAATTAGTTTTTTTGTTGTTTCGGTGGACGAATGTAGAGACCGAGTCCCTTACGATACGGTTTCAGATATAATCCCTCGCCCTTCTTTCCCAGCGCGATGGTCTCCATCGTTCGATTGTGTCGTCTTGCTTCTTCCAACTTCCTTTTCGCCTCCTTAGCTCTGCCAATTGCGTGCGCAATGCTCGCGGATCCTCCGGCAAGGGAACCCGCCGCGCTGAGACCCGCTAACAACGGTATGAGAAACGGTATGACGCCTCCTACTTTCGGAACGGGTATCACTCGAGGTTTTCGAACGTTCTTCTTACCGCCGGCTTGTTTCAGAGCAACCTTGGCCGATGCTCTCGCGAGTTTTATAGCTTCGTTCGCATTGTCCAGACGATCGAATTTTTTGACATTGTTGCGAATCTTCCTGACAACTTCTCCGAAGGCCACTTTACGAGAACCTCCGCCTCCGCCGTGACCGCTTCCGAGTTTTCGTTTGATTTTCATCGCAGAAGTAACAGCAAGAGACGCTATTCTCTCTCCGGGTTTCGCGTCTTTCGATTTGACACGATTCCAAGCGCGCTCTTCTAGCTTCTTGTCTGCCAAATGTCTGTTCGGTAAATCTTTGTATCTGGAGTACGCTATGTCGTGTTCTTTGCAGGCTCGATCTAATTCGTTAATGCCGACGTCTCCGCGTTCCAAACGCTCTTTTAATTTCGTACCGGGTCCGCAGAATTGATAACCTCCGGGTAGATGCAATTCGAACGGTAATTTATTGATGAGAGAATTTAAGAGACCTGCACCACTACGCGCAGTCATTTGGTCTGAGAGACACTGCGGTCGACAGAAGCAGAAGTTAAATTTATATATATGTGCGCGCGCGCGTGTACGTGAAACATGCGAATTGTCAAGCAGGCGCATAAGCTTCCCGTAATGAATATGAATTTTTTGTGCGAAGAGACAGAATTGAACCGTCATCCTTTATTACCCTCAACGATGAGATGTCTCGTCGCGGGAACGTCAAATTCTGGAAAAACCAACATCGCGATTTCCTTGATCGTCCATCCGAACGGCCTGTCCTTCGAAAATGTCTACGTTTACTCCAAGTCCCTGTATCAACCGAAATATCGAGCGTTGGAGCAAATTCTAAGTGAAGTGAAAGAAGTAAACTACTTTGCGTTCAAGGACAACGAAGAAATACTGAATCCGGAGGATGCAGAAGAGAATTCGGTTTTCATATTCGACGACGTCGCTTGCGATAAGCAGGATAAGATACGAGATTACTTTAGTATGGGTCGTCATAAAAGGATTAATTGTTTTTATCTCTGTCAAACTTACACCCGAATCCCTAAACATTTAATTCGCGACAACG
Organism: Dorcus parallelipipedus; assembly: GCA_958336345.1. NCBI lineage: Eukaryota > Metazoa > Arthropoda > Insecta > Coleoptera > Lucanidae > Dorcus > Dorcus parallelipipedus. Next base: position 29,921,348 of record OY284479.1, on the reverse strand, counting down.
CTAACTTTTTGATTTTATTTAAACAAGACGAGACGAATTTGCGGCATATATTTGAGGACCACGTATGCATGGACATGTCATTCGATCAATTTAAGTCGATGTGTGCTGAGTGTTGGAAGAAGAAATACGGGTTCATTTGCATTGATAAGGAGCATGATATAAAAGACGGAAGATATCGTAAAGGATTTGACAGTTACATACTGATATAAGCGTCGCCGCATCCAGGTAACTAAAACAGTATCGAAACAGCTTTACAACCGGTAACTGATCGGTAAAACAGCTTTACAACTGCTCGGAAACGGATATTAACCGGCGGAAGAACTGGACCAGACAACTAAAACAGCTTTACAACTGGTTTTAACTGCTCGGAAACCGGCCAATTGGTTTAAGAATGGACAAAGAGAAGAAAATGAAATTAGAAATTATCAAAGCAAGTAAAGCGATAAGAAACAAGTATCTGGCTTTGAAAAGAGGTAAATTGGAACGAGACTATGAGCTGGCGCAAAAGTATAAACCGATCACCAAGTCTCTCAAAGAGCTTGAGCGAACGGTAAAAACTGAAAAAGATTCCGCTAATTACTTACCTGTAAAGAAATCTGCCGACGATAGCTTGGCGGAACCGGAAAGAAAACTGCAAAAGCAAATCGGTCTTCCACGACCCAGTTTTGTTGAATCGGAAGCAGCTGCCGGATATAGTCCGCTTTCGGACGTTGTTCCGCTTTCTTCGGACGTCCAAGAACGACCCAGTTTTGTTGCCGGACAACAACAACAACGACGACGATTCAGTCTTCCACAACCCAGTTTTGTTCAATCGGAAGATGTTGCCGGATATGATCCGTTTTCGTCCGAGGAGGAAGAAGAAATCGATGAAGAGAGAAGACTTTCCGACTACCAAAATTTATATCAAATAATGTCTCCCACTCCTAGAGACGAATACCTTAAGATGTACGATCCACTTCCCAGAGGATACATTGATGGTTTATTACAAGACGTCAATAATGAGTACGACAATGTGTACGGCATTCGCTATAATCCTGTTACGGACGCTTGGCGAATCGGCGATAGCGACGTGCAATTAAAAAAAAAAGATTTGATAATTAAAGGTGTTACATATAGCGGTACACCGGGGCTTTATGAATTACTCTTTAAAAAGCAACCGATCGGTCATAAGAACGAAGATCTCGAGAACTATCATCATATACTAGATCGCACGCACGCTCACAGAAGAGGCAATGATCCGGCAGGGCAAATAAAGGGAAGTCGAAGTGAAAAATACAGAAGTATAATTCAACCGTTGTTCGAAAGAAGATCTCGCGCTAAAACTTGGAGCGGTAAAGGATTAGAAATTGAAAATAAACCGTTTCAGTATATATACTGGGATAACATCAACGAGCTGGTGGATCGCCTGAAATTGTTGAAGGCTTCTCAACAGGCGGGACACACGGGCCATAATAACGAGATTATTGCGATCATCGAAGAACTGAAAGAAGCCGATGTAATAGAATGAGCGTCGATAAATTCGGCAGATATTTACGCAAAACGAAAACAACTCGAGGACCTCCCGGTTTAGGATTTTCTCTCACAAGTGATAAACATTATGATATCGGGAACAAGCGACTGTGCAACGTCGGCTCGAGCATCAATCCAAGAGACGCGACCAATAAAAAATACGTGGACGAGATAAAGGAAAAAATCAAAAACGATTCTAGGACCATACAAAATCAAGTTACGGACGTGAAATCGAAAATCGAAGGAATATTTCGATCGCAAGCTCTCTATCTCGGCGATCTGAAACGAGAGCTAAACGTATTTCAAGAACAAGTGAAGCTGATTAATATTAGATTAGATAAGTTGGAGCAGCGGTTCGGTGAAGGGCACAGCAATGAGCCAAATTAAACGTGACGTCGTCAATGAGTTACACAAACCTGCGAGGAAGAATTTCTCGAGGAGATCCATAATTGTAAAGTCTGTGGACGATCTTTGGCAAGCTGATCTGTGCGAATTTATTCCTTACGCGCGTGAAAATAAAGGTTATAATTACATTTTAGTTGTAATAGATTGCTTTTCTAAGTATTTGTGGGCGCGGCCGGTGAAAAGGAAGACAGGCGAGCTCGTAACTCAAGCTATGCTCGAAATATTGAATACCGACAAGAGGACGCCCGCAAATTTACACACCGACGAGGGAAAAGAGTTCTACAACCAAAAGTTTAAAGATTTGACAAATAGATACGGAATAAATCACTACTCAACATTTTCTCCGATAAAGGCCGCCATGGTAGAGAGAGTTATACGGACAATTAAAGAAAATCTGTACAGAGAATTCAGTATGCGCGGCAAATTTAAATGGTTCGATTTATTGCAAACGATTGTGGACAAATACAACGCGAGCGTGCACAGAACAATAGGCATGGCTCCTAAAGATGTGAACAAGACAAATGAAAAGACACTTTTAGAAACGGTATACAATAAAATTAAAATTGCGGGCAAAGCGAAATTTCGTGTCGGTGATGTCGTTCGCATCAGCAAATATAAAGGAGTATTCGAAAAGGGGTTTACACCGTCGTGGTCCACGGAACTGTTCAAAATCGCTAAAATTCAAGTTACTAATCCCGTTACTTACCTGCTAGAAGACATGTCGAAGCAACCGATTTTGGGCGCCTTCTATAACGAAGAACTCCAACGAGCTAAACACGAAGACGTTTATTTGGTGGAAAAAATTTTGAGAAAAAAAGGAGGAAAAGCCTACGTGAAATGGTTGGGCATTCCTGAAAAATCTTGGGTTAAATTGTCAAATATTGTTTAATTGTATGAACGTATAGAAATAAATTGATTTGCTTTTTTTAAAGAAAAATAGTTTTATTAACTCGTCTTATTTAAAAAACACATTTTATATGGCACATACAAATTATCGTTAACAATATATTGAAAAACAGTGCGATACAACTTACAAAAAATGCATGCGAACAATAAGTATTTTCATTATCGTTATACAAAAACAAATTATGGTTGAAATCAATTTGCGTTAAGTTGCCACATTCCGAATCGAAAAAATAATCTGCATATTCGTGCGAAATATTTAGCGCAATCTTCCAGTCGCTGTCTTCAACTTGCCGACGACCTTGATGAAAACAACGAAGTTTGTAATACAGCAACGCCTGATCTTGATTTGTTAAATTTACGTCGAACATGTTTGAACCTTTCCATGCAAGTTGAATCCAATTCTCAGGCCAAACGCTATTTTCATAATCTGTACACACGTAACACTCACTTATGTTCGAATTATTAATGTTTATATAAAACGTATTGTTCGCAATTACTGCGAAAACAAACGCGGCAGCAAGGAGACCCATTTTCACACGGACGCACTCTCGTCGTTGTTTAGGCACACAGGGCACAAATGCAGAGAAATCGGAGGTCCGTCCCACTGCGTTTCGCCGGTGTTATAATGTAAATAACAAGGTAATTTACGCTGCAGCTCTTTATCTTGCTTCAAACGATCGGGTAATCGCTCCCAAATATCAATTAAATTTAACGTAGATTGTTGCAGTAAAATGTATCTGGGAATGTAGGGAATTAGATCCGTATCGATATTGCTCAAACCGAAATTTTGATTGTTATATTCCAATATTTTATCCACGATTTCAAGTATCTCTTCTAACGTTTTCATTGCGACTGACCGACGACGGTTGATCCCATTAAAATCGAGTTTTTATATCTTCCCACGTCGAGTTTTATTTTGTCCTCGTGATTTGCCAACAATTCTAGCAAACAATCGATACTTTCTGAATACCATTGCACATTTCCGTCCTCTGCTTTTGGGATTCCGATAATAAAATTACGGGCATATGAAATTAAGTTTTCATTATCCGGGAGATAAGTGGCGATTAATTCTATAATTTTATTGTAGTAGCCGTTGAACGTAAGTTTTTCGAGCCTTTTGATGCGGTAATCGACGACATGTAATAATTTACTTAATATTTTAAACATAGATTTATCCAATTCTATTTCTGTTTCGCCTTTAATAATTTTCACTTTAAATTTACCTTTGGACTCGATAAAAAATAATTTGATATCACTGTCGCAAAGCTCGAAATTGGAAATCGTCTTCGTGTCCGCACATTGTTGGCACCTCGTACTTTTTAATTTCAGATGATCTTCGATGCGAGGAAAGTATTCGATGAATTGATTCCACTCGTTGCCGTTAAACGTTAAACATTTTGGTTTTGAGCTGTACGTTAGTTTTACCAACGGTTCAAAATTATTCATTACACTGAGTCCCGTTGAAATTTTTGTAGATCTGCTTAGCTTGTAAGACACCTCGCTAACAAAACGAAAATCACTACTTCGTCTGCATTCTTGCAGGAAACTTTCCAGAAACTCTAACGACGACGATGATGCCATTTTCAGATATATACTTGCACTTATTTACGCACGCTGCGAGACTAAACGATCGAAAGCAAACTTGCGCTCTTAAATAAGGAGGAGAGGAAAAAATGTGAGCGTAATTTATTTTAAACCAATAAAAAAGACGTATTATACACGATGTTTCATAACGCGAAGTGAAGAATTAAGGAACGTGTACGCGGTGATAAAAAATGTTAAATATTTTTGTAAGTTATGAAATAAATATTTAACTTTTTTTTATCACCCCGTATACGTTCCTTAATTCTACGCCGCGAGTTATGAAACATCCTGTATTTTTAATTTTAAATCTAATGCGCACACGTAGATTACTCAATGCATTGCAATTTACCGATAAGATAAATGCACCGCGAACTGCAGCACAGCACTTTAGTTTGCATCATCTGTCCCTACAGAAAAGAGTTCATTTTACGTTTTCTCCGTGCGCGTTAATTATGGATACCATTTCGAATATAAATAGTGCTACTTCGTTAAAATCATTACCTATTAAGAAGTTGTCGGAGCTGGAAATCGACCGCAAGTATCCGTTGTCCGATTTAAAATATGTAAAAACGAAATTTGGAGAATCATTGCTGGCGGAACTCGATCAAGAGTTTGTCGTGTTTCTGCCTCGTCGATTTAACAAAGCCATACCCGAAGATAAGATAGGTGACGTGTTGTCTTCGCAATGCGGCTTGATTTACAAAGGATTGGTGAAATTAGCCAGTAAACCGCAGCCGGCTTATGACCTTGAATTTGAGAAATATTAAAAATACAAGTAAGTACAAAATTTATTATCTTATTTCAAGTCACTAGAATTAGTCTCTCTTTTTTTTTCAGCTCGTTAACGTAAAAAAATATTAGCTTAGTTATAAACATAATTTTAAAATTAGATTATTATTAAACATTGAAATGGATTTACGAGAATATTTAAATGTGTTTCGTTTATTGGATGAGTGCGCCGATAAATCAGATGCTTATAAAATTGCAAAACTAAACAAAAAAAATATTAAAACATTAAACGAGCTAATGAGAAATTGTCCGTCGGTGCACGATAAGAAACAAATTGAAAGCTTAATTGCAAAATTACATTCATTCGACGTAAAACTGGAATTAAAAATTAAAACGTTGCCGATTGGTCGAGGTTTAAAAACAAGTCGTCGTCCCGGAACAGAACGGAGAATTAATAAAATCAACCGAATTCAGTGGAAGGATGTAAGTTTTAAATTAAATGCGTAAGTATTTTTCTAATTTGTTTTTTTTTTAATTTACAGCTGCAATCTGCATTTAAAAGCAGAATTCGTACCGGAGTAATAATCAATAAAACTCATACACAACCGCAAAGCTTTTTCCTAGACGCCTCGTCTCTGATTAGACCTAGAATCGGAAATCAATTGGTGAAAACGCCTTCGATGAAGATAAATTTGGTATTTTGCGGTGAATTTGTAAAACCTCAAACCGATGTCTCGGAATATAAGTTTTTCAATACCAAAAATCACGTGATCAACATTGGAGCAAATCTAGACGAAATTTTAAACGAATTGTTTAACGAAATCATGGTGCAGGTAAGTTTAAAACGAAATAAGCTGCCACATATTAATTTTCTTTTTTTCACTTTCTTATCAGCTTTCAGAATTTCAAGAGAGACAGAGCGGTTGGGCGTTATCGGCAATCGTGAACCTGGTCGTGGCGTTTTGCAAGTACACACCGTTGAGAGGAGCAGGAAAGAAAGATAACGGTAGCACTTACGTGGATCTGCCGGACGAACTTCGGCGAAAAAGTAACGTCATATTGAACATCAAAAATCGAGACCGACGATGCTTCGCGTATTGCCTTTTGGCTCACCTATTTCCGGCGAGAAACGGTCAAGATGCGTGCGATCCTTCTACGTATCATCAAAATATATACGATTTTTTTAATTTTAAAGGTATATGTTTTCCTGTAAATCTGTGCGACTTACAGAAATTCGAAAACGCCAATAAATTTATTTCAATTAACGTATACGGTTATGAAAACAAGAGCATCGTGGGTCCGCTTTATCATACAAGAAATGTCAAAAACTGTCACGTAAATTTATTATACTTAAAGAAAAGTCAACGCGTAGGTCATTTTTGTCTCATTAAAAATTTATCAGAACTGTGCAGGTATCAAATTTCATCAAATATGCGTGTCAAGTTCATTTGCGATCGCTGCTTGTGTTATTTTTCATCCAAGGACAAATTAAATCGTCATGTGTCAGATTGCTCGCGTCACGAGGCCGTAAAAATTGAATTACCTAAAGACGGAGAAAACATTGTTAAATTCAAACAATTTGCAGCCACCATGCCTTTGCCGTTTGTCATTTACGCGGACTTCGAAGCTCTAACGAAACCTATTCATTCCTGTGACGATACTTTAGAAAAAGCATTCACGAACGCCTATCAACGGCACGAAGCCTTTAGCGTTGCATATTTAACAGTCTGTTCTTACGACGATCGACTAAATCATTTTGAAATTTACCGCGGCGAAAACCCTGCTGAGTGGTTCGTAAATAAATTATTAGGAGAAGCAACAAATGTTCAAGAAATAATAAAAAATCACGTTACCGTTCCTATGAAAGATTTAACGTTTGAAGAATCTACGGCACATGCAAATGCCGAAAAGTGTGAGATTTGTGATTCTAATTTTAACGAAAATAATGCTAAAACTTATCACCACGACCATTTTACCGGGAACTATATTGCTGCTTTGTGCAATAACTGTAATTTACAATGTCGCGTTAAGAATATTATTCCCGTGATTTTACACAATTTATCTCATTACGATAGTCACTTTATAATAGAAGCTCTGGCAAACGTAAACGACGAAAATGTCGAAATTTTAGCAAACACAACTGAAACTTACATATCGTTCTCGAAAAGGGTAGGCGATGTGAAGTTAAGTTTCTTCGATTCGTTTCGTTTCATGCCCTCGTCTCTTGAAACATTAGCGAAAAATTTGAAACCAGAACAAATAAAGTTCGTACAAAAAGCGTTTCCGAATCCGGATTCTTATAAATTAGCAACTCGTAAAGGATGTTTTCCCTATGATTACGTGAATTCTGTTGACAAATTGGAGGAGACAAGTCTTCCCGATAAATCGCTATTTTATAATAAATTACATGGCGAAAACGTCAACGATGATGATTACCAGCACGCCGTAAACGTTTGGCAACATTTTCAATGTAAAACTCTCGGTGAATACGCGGACTTGTATTTAAAAATTGACGTATTTCTATTGGCAGACATTTTTGAAAATTTTAGAAAATTGACGTTCAAAACTTACGGGTTAGATGCGTGTGGATTTTTCACAGCTCCGGGCCTATCATTTTCGGCGGCTCTTAAAACAACAAAAATTGAACTTCCCCTTTTACAAGACATCGATATGATTTTATTCATAGAAAAAGGTTTACGCGGCGGTATAACTCAAGTTAGTTCCCGATATGCAAAAGCGAATTCTGTACACATGGGAACCGATTTCGACCCTGATAAGGAAATTAGCGAAATTATTTACGTAGACGCAAACGGACTATATTCTTACGCGATGACGACAAAATTACCGTGCGACAACTTCAACTGGGTAAGTGACGAAAAATTAACGAATCTTTTAGAAATGCTCAGTACGACCGACATTGATTGTTCGATGTATTACGGGGATGAAACGGGTAAATCTTGTATTTTAGAAGTTGACTTAGAATATCCTGAAGATTTGCACGATTCTCATATATTTTTTCCATTTTGTCCGGAACACATATCCACCACAGGTAAAAAGGACGACAAAAAATTAATGCTAACTTTATGTAATAAAGAGAAGTACGTCCTCCATTTACGCGTTTTACTTCAAAGTTTAAAACACGGCTTAAAATTAAAAACAATTCATCGTGCGATAGAATTTGACGAGAGCAATTGGTTAGAAAAATACATTAAATTAAATAGCGATCTGAGAGCAAAATCTACGAACGCTTTCGATAAAGATTTTTACAAGGGCATGTCGAATATGGTTTTCGGAAAACTTATGGAATCTGTACGCAAATACAGAAATATCGTGTTGATAAAGAAATGGAAATCTGCTGAAAAATATATTAGTCAACCAAATTTCAAAAAAGCTACGATTTTCAATGAGAATCTGGTCGCAATTGAACTGAACAAATTATCTGTGAAATTTGATAAACCGATCTACGTTGGCATGGCAGTCCTTGACATTTCAAAAACAGTCATGTATAGTTTTCTTTATGATTACATCAGAGAAAATGTGGAGCCCTTATTTAATGTCACAGTATGTTACACGGACACGGACAGTTTTATTTTTAAATTCTCTCCAAAACATCCCGAACGCGTCTCGAGTATTTATGAAATTATAAAACGGGATGCAAATAAAATTTTTGACACTTCAGATTACGCCGCAGATAACCCTTTCGGAATACCTTTGGTTAATAAGAAAGTTATCGGTAAATTTAAAGACGAACTGTGCGGACAGATAATAACTGAGTTCATTGGAATTAGAGCTAAAGTTTACACTATCAAAGTGGGAAAAGAAGTAAAATTTAAAAAATTGAAGGGCGTAGGTCGTTCGGGAATTAAAAAAATAACTTTTCAGGATTATTATGACTGTTTGTTTGATAATAAAAAATTAATGTCAAAATTCAATAGCATTAGGTCAATAAATCATCAATTATTAACCGTTAGCATAAATAAAACTGCCTTAGATGCTCAAGATGACAAACGACATTACGATCTTGTAACGGACATTCATTCGTTGCCGTTGGGACATTATAAATTAAAATGAAATTGTATGTAATTTTGTAATTATGTATTAAAATTAAATTATATGTAATTAGTAATTATATTGTGTGTTAATAAAGCATTTTGTAACATACATCCGTAAGTAAAACGTATTTTTTATTTTTAGAATTTTATTTAAGACGTTTTACAATTAGACAGTCATCGTTTTCGTCCGCCTCCGCTCGCGGAAATGCGCACGCCCCGAGGACCCATTTTTTCGAAATTGCCGCCGCCCGCGCGCGCGCCATCCTTTTTACAGAAACCCACCGACGCGACGCGACGTCTCCGAGATGGACGCCGGCGATCGTCCTTTCGCAATTCGTCAGCAGATGGACACCGCCGGTCGCAACCAACATCGCATCCGTGTTCGACGAAAAAAAAAACGAGATCCTTCGCCGCGCGTCGTTATTATTACACATCTCGAACCGATACGAGCAACAGCCGCAACGGCCGAGCGGCTTAGGTGGACGCCTCACGAACGCAGAGGAACCGGTTCGAATCTCTCTCCGGACGGAGGAAAAAAATTGACGCAACCAGCATCGCATCCGTGTTCGACGAAAAAAAATATAAGGACATCATTCGCCGCGCGCGTCGTTAATATTACACATCTCGAACGAATACGAACAACTGCCTCGACGGCCGAGCGGCTTAGGTGGACGCCTCACGAACGCCGAGGAACGGGGTTCGAATCTCTCTCAGGACGGAGGAAAAAATTCCGCAGCGAAGCGCCGGTGGCGACAGCCGGCGGACAATTTCCGAACTAACGCTCCGACGACGCAACGCCACCGCCATCTGGCGGACAATTTCCGAACTAACGCTCAGACGGCGCAACGCCACCGCCATCTGGCGGACAATTTCCGAACTAACGCTCAGACGGCGCAACGCCACCGCCATCTGGCGGGCAATTTCCGAACTAACGAAAATAGCAGCAGCGCCGCAGGCATCTGGCGGACGGACGCCCGAACTACGTTGTCTCCGTCTCTCTCTCTCTGGAGCTCCATCTCACTCTTTACCACGGGCTCAGATGAGGCAGAAAACTCGGCCGGAAGTCAATGCATTTCAAATGGGGAAAAAAGGGTGTGGTCTGTTTTTTATATCTACTATCGAAGTTTAGAAAATGATTATTATTAGAACTTAAACTAGATCAAATTTGCCTAATTATTTATATGAATTTTATTAAAGTGTTTTTGTTTGTATTTTATTTAGAAAGATATTTGTTTACACATAAACCACTGAAAACATTTTTTTCCTTTCGAACGTGAGGTTATTCTTTTCTTATAAAGTTTAAAAATTGTAGTTAAAAATCAATCGGTATTTATTTTATTCAAAAGTAATTTCCAAATACTTTTCATTAAATTATACTTTCAAATAAATAATCAAGTGTCAGTGCTTTAAGAGTTTATTAATTTAACTAAAGCATTCAAATTAAATTTAGAATTGTCAAATTATAAGATTAATTTAAGAATTCCTGGCAAAAATGTTTTAGCTCTTGTAATTGGGTAATTTAATTTTCAACTTTGAATTAAATATGTCTCGCAATTCATCCCCTTTTCCATCAATTAACCGTGAGGCCCAGGGTTACATTACGTCGGTGAAGAACGAGAACGACTGAATCTGACAGCCCCATCCATCTAATAAAAGAACTGGCTTACCGGAGCGCCCCGAAGCACCACTGCCCGGAACGCCGCGGAATAAAAGATAACGAATAAATAACGCCCGAATTTGGACTTAAAAACCGCGTAAATAATTCAGCCAGTAACGCCTTTGATGCATGATTTATGGCGGCTTTTAAAACGTGGGCGTTTTGTCCTAATTTTTTCAGAGTGCGGTCCCAATTGGATTTGCGAGCCAGCGGCGAGAGTGAAAAGGTCGAGAGGGAAAAAACTGGGGATTTCAGAATTTAATTTGTTGTACGAGATAATGGCTGTGATGATTAGCTGTCTGACACTTAACATTTTTATTGAATTATTAAAATTCATTGAATAATTTACTACATTTTATTCAGCAAATGAGCAGTTTGTGAGCAAGAAAATTAATTAATAGAATGTTAAAAAATTATAAATTACTGAAAAAGTTGAAGTATAATGGAACACAGAATAACAGAATAAAATTTTAGCGAAAAAAAGGACAAATAGAGGAACATCATAGAAACGATTTGATAAATGTAAAAAATCTTGGTGGTTGAGACGCTGCTGAAATATATGCTAGAATCTAAGAATGAAGATAATTTTTGAAATTAAAGAGAAACAAGAAAATGAAAAGTTACTAAGTAGGTTTCATGCTAAAAAAAATCGTAAATATGTAAAATAAGCGTATGAGTATTCACGTCATTATTTATCAAGACAGTCGTTGAATTTATTTTGGATTTATACCGCACTTAACAGGGCCATTATTAAGAAAAAATCCCATATGATAATTAAGCGAATAAAAAGTCTCAATTTTTGGTCCTATTTCATTTAAATCTGTAATTCCCTAGGTCATTTGCCTTATCGTTCGCTTTTCGAAAATTACGATCGCGTATCAAATTTTATTTCGCGAACGCAGGCGTCGTAAAACCTGCCCTTCTAAAAAAAAATCACCCTCGTTTGCTGCATGGACTTTAATGCATTAGCTCAGCCGTAAACTACTCGGTCATAAAAACGAGGTAAAATATCCCGCTCGTGAGTACAAAAAGCCCTCATCGTAGGCTAAATTTCGAATAAAAAAAGGGGCAGAGGTGAGCTCCGAGAGGTCATAATTATATGGACCTTTAAAAAAGCAGAAAGCTTGTCGTAAACGTTTAGGTAACAAACTGAATTTCATCGAAAACATAAAATTCAGAAGGACAATCTCCACTGTGGTACTCGAAAATATATAAAATCTAATCTTCTTTCTATTTATTTAGAGTTTGATGAAAAACAGGCAATTATATTTTGTGACTTTTCGAACATTACTCAGTTGTGGATTTGTTTCTTTTTGACAATAGAAGAAAAAAAACTGTTTAATGATATTGTTACGTAATTTTGTAAGTAGCCTAGCGCAATAAAAGAGCTATGTTGTGAGTAGTATTAACTGATTATTATAAAATAACGGCGGCAATCGTAAGAAAATTCTGTTGTTATGGAGAATTTAGGGAGATCCCTCACAGGAGATGAAACGTTTAAATTTAATACTACGCAGCAAGAAAGATATATCGAATTTGATACTCCTTCGACGATGACATATTGTCTTTTCTAGGATTCGAATTGGAGATAGTATCTGTTCGTACAGCTTGAGGAACCTCGTGTTTCAGAAGGAATTCTACTTATCTTATTAACTTCTCTCTTTAGTGGCCGTTGGGGAGCTTAGAGATAAAATAGAAACCCTGTTTTTTCTGAACATCTTTATTTGGTTCATCTTGGAAGAAATGTATTCTACACATTTCCTTGCCTGTACCTCTTGGCCTACTCACCATGGAGATTAACGACTGGTGCACTTCATGGCAATGTTTAAGCGGAAGCAGTAAAGAAGATGCTTAAGAAAACTGAGAAAGCACTTTTGAAGAAATGTATTCATCGAATTTATGGTGATCCGTAGTTCTTGTCAAAGATGATGGTGAGCTACACCTGTGATTGGCGAAGTCATAGAAGAAGATATATTGACGATACAAAGTTCGATGATAGAGCCAAAGCATTACGTTACGTATTACGTGTACAGATCTGTCTGCTGCCACTATTGTTACTTTCTATTTTTTTTTGTTAACAGATTTTATATACGATCAAAGCCTGATCAAAGCAAGTTATGTATGTCCATTGAAGGCGTCAACTCTCAGCCCAGTTAAGAAGCACCAAATTGGTTGGAAAAGCTATAAGTGCACAAACAGAACCAAGGAAGAACAATCTTTATGGAAAAAAAAGAAACATAGATGTTGTGTCTATGAAGAAATATAATTATGAAATAAAATTAAGCTTAGCGCTTTGAAGGTTCAGAGTTAGATTTGTTGGCGCATATCGCACCTGCAACGATATTTCTTGATCAAATTACGCGGACAACAAAACGGTAATATTTTGAAAATTGTGGAGAATTTTTTCGTCAATTCATTACAGAAGAAATTACCAAGGGTACTGGAATTACAAACCCATTATATTAGTGCGGCAAAAAGTATAAGAGAAAATTTTTGCGGAAAGTGGAAACAGCTGTTTAAAGCTCTTAAAAAAAAGGCAATTGAATGTCACACACAGTGATATATGAACGAAGATTTAATCAACAATTTAAGTTGCGACATCTTGCAATCGCTTTTTGACCCAACATCGCAGTAGGATTGACAAATCGAAGCTAATTCACCACATAATAAGTCATCCCATGCGAGGCGGCCATGCTTGCTGTCAAAGCATATGAGAATTTTAGAAAAATTTTGAGCAAATCGGTTTTGATTACAGCAGATTCCTCGAGCATGCTCTGTACAGTTGGGCAGAACCGTACGGTTCTGCTGACAAAGGCCCAACTAGGCCTGAAACAGCTGTACAGAGCATGCTCGAGGAATCTGCTGTAATCAAAACCGATTTGCACAAAATTTTTCGAAGATATAATCGTCAACATTTCTGATTATAAGAAAGGTAGTAACATTTATTTTGATGTTCCAAAATCCTTATGGTTTGTTGAAAATAATCATTTACTCGGTAAAATGTTTGAAGTTAGGCGGTAAGCTGTAAACTGGGGATCTCTTATCGTGGTCAGTTAAGGTGGAAAGGTTAGTTGAAAAAAAATCTCAAATATCCTGGTTTGACTGTCGATTACGCTCCACATGCAGTGTTCGAGAGGGTTTAGGGTCAGGACTATTAAGAGACCAGATTATGGGCGATCATGGGCGAGCCAATGGTCGTTCCTTCTATTAATTTGGCAGTCGCGGTGAAGATTTTCTCATTAGAGAAAAACCTGATGCGGCCAGCACTTTTTTGATTAGCATTTAAGCAATTTGGTAGTGAGCTAACCTATCTTACCGGCTTCGGAAAGATTTTCATTCATCTTGATTACATATGTTCGAAGAATGTCATAATTTCGCTGGGTGTTCTCTGAACGCGAAGATTTTCTATAATCATCCTATATATAATATTCTAACTTGATTTGACGAACTCGGCCTTTTGAGATTTTGAGAAAGTATCTTGCTTACTTCAGCACCAACTAGTGCTTATCTTGAATTTTAATATGACGAGAATATCAAACTCAATTTTGTCGGCATCTAAACAATACACCTTTTACATCTGTCCCCTTGCGTAGAGGGGGCGATATACTAGAAATTAGGAATTGGAACAATTTCCTAGAATGCAGAACGCTTAGTGTTGATGGATGTCTTCAACAAATAATTCGGTAATAGGACAGCTTTCAAATTAGGTTTCCTTAGAAACTAAACTCTTTAATATTATTGTAGGTAATTGTAAACTTTGTAAAAAGTAGAAATAGCTATCGCTTCGAGATAAGATAGACAGATGCAATCTTGTTGTAGATTTAATTTCTTATATTCATTGGAGCAAAGAAAAATTTTAAAACCCACGGTCTGAACTCTCCACATAAACAATCTGTTGTCATGGTGAATGTGTAATAACCGTCGATTTGGAAATCAGATGTCACAGAGCCTATGAGATTTCTAGCATTAAGTTTGAACGGGAAAAAGCGGTATGGTGACGATGACCTAGAGAGGTCACTTCAGCGGTATCATATGCAGTTATTCGAAGAAGTTGCATGCGTAACACGACAACCAGCGCAATGTCAAGACAAAGAAGAAATACTTTGCAGCATATTTTCTCATTTCAGGACTTAACAAGAGCGTCAGAAAATCCATGGTCAAACATAATCTTGCATTGGATTCTACTGAGAAGATGGCTGCTTCATCTGGGTCATCTTTGCTTTCCTTTTCCCAGTGAAGCCCAATGGAAGGTTACTTTTGGCAATTGATTTTCCGACAATATCGTTAGATGACAGGCTTCTTTTTCTATTCTGTCATTTATTCTTTGGATTGTTGTTATCACTTTTTCTAATATCTTCATTCAGAACAATTGTTTTCTAATATTGCAGCACAGCTTCGTTAGTTGCTTATTTCTAACGTATACGATCTTCATATCAGCAATCCTGTAGTTGTTGCAGGCTTCGTATTTTCAATAGTTAGTTATAGTTAAAGAAAAACACCATAAAAGTGAGTACTTAAATGACTTTATTGGAAACATAATCAACATCTATGCACGTCACAGTAAACAGTTACAAAACTCTGGGCTCACATTCTGACAATCAGAAGGGCCTGCTGGTGTGTTAAGGGTGAGACGAGACATCGAACGAAGCACTTCTTCATGCTTGAAGGGGCCGGAAATCACAGCAATCGCTGTTGATTAAATTCGTTGAAACCACCATGTATACATCTATTAGACGGCGCAGGTTTTCGTCGTCTTCTGGCTGGATTGCTGTCTGCTCAGTGTATGGTGTAGGTAATTATGGATCACCGGCGGAGTGTAAAGTTTTTGCAGCTGGTAGAGACGTTGGGAACTCCCTGAGCTGTCTGCCCACTACAACAGAATAATTACCATAATTAATTTTAATTAGCCAGACGATAATTACCAGCTGAGATACAAACAAGGAAATTTTACTTTCAAATTGGCGGATGCGTTGGGAAAGTATACAACGGATCTCGTAATTAGCGTTTTCATGGTATAATGTTAACAGGTTGTTATTGTTGAGCATGTTATACGTTTAATGATTCATGTTTTAACGAGGCGTTAGGTTTTTACGCGAGCGAATTTTTAGTGTCTGAAAGACCCAAAACGTATGTAAATTATTTTTTTACGTTATCACTATAGCTTTTATAGGGTTGTCCATTTCTCCTGAATGAAGAATAATAATGAACGCATTCATAACTATCGATTAATTTTTTTTTCTTTCACCAACTTTTACCCCAAGCTCAGAGCTTGTCGGGGAGGGGTGACGACTGCAACTGACTTAGATGTTAATTTTTCCTTCGACATTCGCCTTACAAACTGGGAAACTGGGTAACGCTGAAAACCCAGTTCAAAGGAGCCGGTATGAATCTGAAACACAATCCGACATATAAGTACTCTATCTCTCACATAGAGACCATATGCACCAGGAGAGGATTCGATCCCACACCTAATAGTTGCCCGGTCAAGCGTCAACCCCGTTGCCAGCGGACTCAACCCCTCGGCTAACAACTACCTATCCTAAAATATTACTAAACATTTTGGGAAACTGGGAAATCGTAATCGATGATTATGTTTTACTAATCGTTATTTAATTATAAAAAATATTATTGAAATTCAATTCATACAAATACAGAATCTGGAGAAACTGGAATCCATACGAATAAAAAATAAAAATGAAAATCCATTAGTCTTCTAGTAAGAGGGACGTAAATATTTCTATTAAATTTGCTTAAAAATTGGTGGATGCGCCAGATAAAATAGCATTTCTGGGTCATTAAATTTCAGTTTGCACTTCCGGACGTCGCTAAAGGCACAAATAAAGTTCTAAAACTCCACCTTTAAAAGTTACAGCCGATGGCGTTAAGCCGCTTGAAAAATCGAATACCTATCTGGCACGCTTCCAAACTCTGTTTGCGCTCTTTAACTCTCATAATTCTTGGGAAATCTGACTTTGCGCGCACGTAAAAATAAGTCCAGAACTAAATATTTCCGTGTGTTCTTTTGTCAAAGTTTGTAGTTTGCATAAAATAACTTTAAGCTGATTTTGCTTGTAAATTTCCATAGTTAAAATCTGACGGCGCAAAATTCAAATTCGGTGTGAATTATTGAGGGCGGTGATTAATATCCGTCTTCGTTCCTTTCGCCGATGCGAAAATCAATCAGGAGGAAATCGGAAAAGCGTCGATTCGGCGAAATATTTTTCATTAGGAGAACTATTCGGATGATCAATAGCAATTTGGGCTTCATTCATCATTTCAGGTAACTCGATTCGCATTCCTTGGGGGGCGATTTCTAACGAATCGCAGCATTTTGTTATTTAGAACTGCTTCATTAGCAAAGCGGACATTATTACCAGAGAAATAGAAAAATTAAGTCAACTTATCAAAGAAAAATGATTACGTAATGAGCAGCGTAAAATAAAATTAAGGGCTCATAACTAGTAAAAATAGAAGCCTATAGTAGTAACACAGTCTTAATAAAATAATAAAATAAAATGCAGCAAATAAACCAATTTACGTTTGATGGATGACAGTTGTCAAACATTGCAATGCTTTGCTCAGATAGTCTAACTTGTTTGATAGAGTTGTAGATTGTACTGAAAAAGTGGTCAACCCTTTCAAAACCTTTTGTAATTTTAAAATATATAAAAGAAATATCTTTACATGAAGTAATGCAACTAAAGCAGTAATTAAATTTCAATACAGTGACATTACATTTATCTTGTGAAATGCCAAAGAATGGATCAGATGTTAGACATGACGTATCGTTCTAGCATATATTATCAAATCTATCTCAGGAGTAACTTTGGTTAAATCATTTACGTGAAGCAAAAAAAATAAAGGTCCTAGAATCGTTCTTTGAGGGACTCCCACTATAGTCTTGATACTTTAGGAATTAATAGTACGCTTATAAGACAAAAATGTTTATGTGTGATACTGACTAGTCGTTACGTCCACGTAGAAACGACTCAATCCAATGAAGACTGTTTCCCCTAATACGCATGAATAAAGTTTATCCAATAGGATTTGCTGATTTACACAATCGAAAGCCCTACTTAGGTCACAAAGAACTCCAATGGGACATTCCCCCTTTTCCAGATATTTTAATGTATTAATGAATGTGTTATGAATTGCTGAATTTGTGAATTTTTCTTCGATAAATCCTTGTTGACTTTTACAGAACGTATTACTTACGTTCCAGCATATTTTAACTGCTGCACGTAAGATAGATTTTGAAAATATTAGAAAAAAAGGAAAAACGGCTATTTATCAGCGAGAACATTAAGAAAAGCACTGGAAGTAGAAAAATGCCGAGGAAATCTATCATACAAGTGGTAACAACGCCAGCCAATCTTATTCTTCAGTATACAGAACAGAACGAGTTCCAGAAGATGAGTGATTCATCGAAACGTCGATCATCTTTTACAATTCATGCGCTTTAATATCTAGAAACCTAATAATAGATGAATGGGCGACAGTATCTATCTTACAAACCTTTTAGTGTTTCTTGGAATCATTATAAGAATTGGAGGAAATAAAGACCCAGAAAGAGTAAACAGGGTAAAGAAATCAACTAAACTCTTATGGGTTGAACTGTATTAAAAAGTACTATTACGATTATTTGCATCGAAACATGGATTAAGCATAAAGACGGCACAAAATATGACACCAAAAGAAGGGAGATAGTTAATAACATTAAAAGTTCAGATCACCAAGAAAAAATCCTATAGAAATTGAAAGAAAATTGCATTACAAACAGCAATAAACTAAATTTAGCTGAGGTCTTTAGCTTCAGGCTTTTTGAACAAGTTTATTAATTTATTCTTCAAGGTATCAAATATGTAACAAATATCTTTCAAGTGAAAGAATAAAATTCTTTTCCATTAAAGAATACCGGATAGAATCCAATTATTGAATGCGTCACATCCGCAGGTAATTATCGATAATTCACACCCATCCTTTTCGACTTGATGGGAATCCATTAACTCTATTAATTCTCAATGTTCGTCGGAGGACAAATTAGTCCTGGCTAATTTCTCCCAGACGCAATTTAGCATTTAATTAATAGTTTTTCTGTCGCTAGGCGTCTGCCTATTCCGCCGGAATTTGTGTCTGCAAATTGAATCGGTCAGGCATGTAACTAACTATTGTTTGCACCGGGGTGATACAAACGTGGATTTATGAGTTTTGACGGTGCTGTAAAAGACCTTTCGACTCCCTCATTTATTAAAACAATGTAAAAGCGTCACGTATAACACCCACGGAATAGCTTGCGGTATTGTTATCGTTTGCACACATTGAATTTGCGTCACTTTTTTTCGTCATGTAGTGTAAAGTAGATTTCAGTTTGCTTTTAGAATATTTTTTATTTAAATCGGGGAAAAGGAAGGCGTAAGATAAAATATTTTGAGGAACAGCACAAGTCGAGTCGTTTTGATAAAACGACAGAAATGTGACAAGAAAAAAAATTCTGATAACTTTAAGTGCTGACATAGAAATAATATAATTGAAATAAGTTTCTGACGAATGGGTTGATGAGCATTAATTTCCTGCAAGCAGGTCATTATCGGCGGCCAAGTTCCCTCATTAACGTTGCAGTAATTAATTTGCATTCAATAGATTGGGGCAAACAATTAATCAGAGAAGTGCTTCGTCGAGCACAATGAGACTCGGCGAACTTGAACCGGATGAAAAGACACTTTTTGCCAAAACAATCTGCTCCTTCTGAAGGAAGACGGCTAAGCTTTCTCGAGAAAGCCCTGAGCTTCGCTTGTGCTACGAGGTGGTTTTTTTGTTCACTGGAATTTCAAAACTAATAAATAAATGGTTAACTTGTTCTTTAAAATTGTTTGCACGTTTGCTAAGTATTCGGGGAAAAGCCAAGAACATAAAAATTTGAGCACAAAGTACATTGTGAAAAAATTGAAAGAGTATGAATGAAATAAAAACTAAATATTTTTATAGTGTAAAAAAAGACTACTAAACCTAAGGCCCGATTTTACAAAGACATTATTCTTGGAACAACGTGACGTAGATATGGAGGAAGGTTAAAGGATATTCGGCGAATAGTTTTTCTACGTTAGTAAAACTGGACCTAAGTGTTGTGTACAGAAGAGGAATAAGTTAAAAAGAATGGAGTTTGCTAAAGAATAACAAACGAAGCTTACGGAGTTTTGGAACCGAGTAATATACAGTTTGAGTGAAGCCGGACAGCCGGCCTTGTCTCGTATTGGGAAGCGAAACGATGGGCGCGTATTTAATAATTTTATTTTAAATAGAATTTCAATAATTCATGTAAAATATTGTTCTAATTGCCGCAATACATTTGCATAACGCAATTATTATTGTATCACAAACTGTTTTAAACGGACACTAAATGACGAAGCTGTCGAACGACTGCGAAACGTTAAGTGTTTATGCGCCATTTAGTGTCCGTTTAAAAGAGTTTGTGATACAATTTTCATCGGACAAGAACCAGCAATTATTATTGTTTGTAATATAATAATGTAGCCAAAAAAAGCTCTAAAAACTGCATGCTTCGAACTGAGGCGTGAACTGATACACGCTAGAACCCCCTCTACTCCTACACGACTTCGTCCGAAATTACTTATATCCACCTAGTTTTAAAATTCTACCTGTATTTGGATGGGGCAAAATCAACATGTTTGGTTCGGATGGGAAATAATACCTCATAATAAAGAACACTTGATGTCAATGGTTAAACATGTTGAAGTGATGCTGTGGGGGTGCAAGTCAGCACGTAATAAATAGAATAATGAGTAAATTCATGTATCTAGATATTTTAAAAAATATTTCATTTAAAATAATCTGCCGAAAACTTGGATTAGAAAATAATTTTATATTTAGATTGAAATTAGATTAAAAAATAATTCTATATTACTATTAAACAGGATAATAATGATCCTGAACACTTGGCAAAAATCACAAAGGAACATACAATTAAATGAGGAAGTTCTTAGCGAATAATATATAAATAAATATAAATAAGCAGTAACAAATTTTTCCGCCGCAATCGAGAATCGAACTCGAGGCTTCTGCTTTAGCGGCAGATGCTCTGACCACTGAGCTAAAGCGACACCGAGTTCAGTGATCGTCTAATATAAATTAGAATCGGATGGTGTCTAATGTTGGTCCTGCTTGAAGGCAATATCAAAAATTTACCATCCGATTCTAATTTATATTAGACGATCACTGAGCTCGGTGTCGCTTTAGCTCTGTGGTCAGAGCATCTGCCGCGAAAGCAGAAGACTCGAGTTCGATTCTCAATTGCGGCGGAAAATTTTTTCCGCCAAAAATTTGTTAGTGCTTATTTATATTTATTTATATACAATTAACTCTTAAAGGGATACATTTTCCATGATTTGATGGTTTGTAAAATTTGAAAAATAGGTAATGTTTTTAGAATTGGTCTTTTTCTGCCTCAATCTCGTTTATATTTTTAAAATAAATAAATACAAAATAGAACGACCAAAATATTTATTATAATGCCTCACTAAAAGTGGATTCAAAAAAAGAATTACTTAAAAGTGCATGTAATTCAAAAGGCAAAAAATAAATCGCTTAGCCTGCTTTCAGACTAGCCCTCAAAACGCACGGCCGTGTTTTCGCGAAAACACGGCCGTGCAATTCACGGCACAATGTGAAGAGACACACGCCTTCCAATGACCTGCTAAATAACATCCGTGCACGTCCGTCTTTTCGCACGGCCGTGCGTTTTGACGGCTAGTCTGAAAGCAGGCTTAGTCGTGCTATCGGACGGTTGAGTTTTTACTTTAAACTATGCAGAGAGTAGCAAAATCGCAGCGCTACTGCTGCCTCATAAGTAGACTTTGAGCATTTCGGAGCGTTGCATTGCCATGGTTACGCAATACGAGGACCATGTTCATCCATGCGTAGCTATGGCAACGTTCCGAAATGTCCGAAGTCTACTCATAAGCTATCACACACAAGGTGGCCAATGCGGAAAATTAGCGTGTCATCCCAAACTCTCAAAATTTTTGGCTGCAAGTCGGTTGAATTAATAAAATAGCTATACAGGGGATGCACAAAAAAATAAGTTTTAAACCGGAAAACATCTAACATTTTAATTACACATGTATAATCATGGACATCCAATATAGTCTTTGTATGTTTTAAGAGATGTCGATAATTAACTTTGTCAAAATCGAAACATTACATTATAAGTACTCCAAGCATTAGATGGTCAAAACCTGTTGAATTGAAATGGCGTCAAATTTAAAAGAAAGTTGACATTAGACAAAACAATTAAAAATTCGGTATAATTTATAAAAAACGAGAATTGATGTAAATAAACAGCAAATTATCCATTTATTTATCAGTTTTGAAACTAATTTTTTTCGATTCCCTTTTTTTGTTTTATTAAGGAAAAATTTTACTTTTAGTTTTGTTAAGTTTAGTTACTTCGAGCCTGGTGTAAATGCAATGCTTGAATAGAAGAAAACCACCTCGTTTTTCTTTTTTCTAAAACTTACTCCATGAAGAGAACTGTTGGGACGAACATTTTTCAATCGATTCCATCTAAGCAAATGGCCTGGGGCCGATCTAGCAAAGTATTCCGCGAACTAACTACAAATTATTATAGGTATACATATCTCTCCTTAAATGTAATCTTCGTGATTTTTTATTATTATAATAAGCACAGATACAAATAATTGCTACTTAAAACACGCCTGACAACCTAATAAAATTTCTTCTTCTTTTTCATTTTTCAAATGAGTATGTTCTGCAGGAACCCTGTTTGTTTAGAACGGACCCTGACTTCAAAGTCTAGTGAATGTACCACAAGGAATGAGAAATTTTGTGAAAAAGCAACTTGGATAAAATCTCGTAAGGAGAAAGTTCCTCAGACTTTAATGCTTGAATACCCCGTTTCTAGTTTCAATAAAACCAGCCAATTTACGCAACATAAAAAGGTCAATGTAGTCACATTACAACATAAAAAGCTAGGGTGATGAAACGTTTCCTTGGTTACCTTTCGTTAACGAAGGCAAGAATAAGATCAATACAATCTGTTTACCTTTAAACGGATATTCCTTCTGGCGTCTTGCTTGACTCTGCTCTTGCAGACAAGGTCCTTAACCGATCGCCGGAAATTCCTCGACATGATGCAGTAGATGAGAGGGTTGAGGGCGGAGTTGGCGTGCCCCAATAAGAGCATGTACTGTTGGACCGTGGGGCCCACGTTGTTGTCTCCGGTCGTGTCGATGAATAAATTGATCGTGTTGTACGGCAGCCAGCAGATGGCGAACATGAACGCCAAAAGAAGCAAGATCCAAGCCACCCTCTTCCGCTCCTTGACTAGGCGGTAGCTCTAGAAAAGCAATCGAGCGTTAAAGATAAGGGCCTCTTTATTTTATAAAAAAGCAAAATTATCACACGCGTTTTCTATTTCGTAGCACATAAAAGCAAGAGAATACGCAGCACCGATCAAAAGAAGAAAAAACATGGACAGATGTCGATTTAAAGGGTGATGAAATAAAACGCTTCCGGACGTCGGCGTCGTGGCGCTCGCGATAAATTTCCCGGAGTGAAATGTGATCGTTTCTAAACCTGCTCGTCTCAGTCAGTGGTTGATGGACGTGAAAATCGATTCAAGTTTTTTTTGCACTGCCGCCGGAGTGTTTGGAGGATGAAGGGAAAGTAGGGAACAATGAAAGTGTCGCTTGCTGAGATACAATTGGGGAAAGTAGTTTTCGTTTAATTCAATTGTCTTCGTCGAATTCAATTCGGAATTAATTATCTTGAGAATTCGGAAGGCGTCTTCAACAATCCAGTAGTATATTCTGAAGCTTTTGTTGATTAAAAGAATGATAAATATGTTAATTATGTGTTTAATACATGAAGAAAGTAGAACAAAATCGAAACTCAGTGAAAAGTAGTACGAAATACAAAAATAATTCGTGTTCAAACAAATTTTTGTTCAATTTAGTTCCGGTTTCAAATTTACTGTACATTTTAATGTCTTAGGGAGTAAATTTATCTTGCTATTATTAGCGTTTTAGAATTACTGCTCTAGAGCATTCTCAGAGTATTGTCATCTTAGTTTAATCTCATGCGATATTAGAAGATGAAGGTATTCTTTTTCATATCCAGGATTGCTTTTCCTAATCTTTACATTCATATTTTCCACTATAATTTTTTATCTATATTAAATATTCCCTTTCTTTGTCGCATGAATTAAAGAAGCAAAATGAAACTCCGAAACTGGAAACGTGACTAATTAACTTGATAGAATCAGCGTCTACATCCATAATTTGGACGCAAGAATCTCTTAATACGTGACTCTATTTTAGAACATCTGGAGTCCTCGTTATTTTCGATGTAAAATATACCACCTCCGATTCTCGTCGTATTTTAAATTAAATGTTTGCATTGTGATGACGCGCGAACGCCCTCCGCGAGATAATGGAATTCCCTCTTTTGCCTCAGTCTTATCCAATTTAACTTCCAGGTTAATTTAAACATCATTCCTGCGGAGGGCTAACTTCGTTCGCGCGCAATTTGAAAATTCCGGCGGCGGCGATTTAATGGCAAAAGTTAGATGAAAGTGGGAAGAAAGGCGGCCAACCTTGACGTCATTGCTCAAGAGTTGTTTTGGCGGCGATTTATGAGGTTGATAAATCAATTCAGCCGTCAGAAGACGACGCCTTAAAAAGGAAGGAGGATGCTTTGTTTGTGCCTTTCTTTCGTCATATGAGATAGGGCGAAGAAAATCAATTTGGCCTTAATGGATCCTCTTAGATGGATTTCATTGTGTTTGAGCATTTCAGCGACACTTGATTCCTGTGCAAATGTTAGGAAAGGCGCATAGCAAAAATGTAAACATTATAAGCCTCCTCTTTAGTAAACAGTAAGTTAATAGACAATAATAGGTTAATAGACGGAATATTAATTACTCTTAAAATGCTTTTCCTCGTTCATGCTGCAAGTTCTTAGACGGAAACTTGACGTGTAATATATTTGAAAAGTTCTCCGCAAACTTAAATGAGCTTTCGTCAGAGTATAAATTACGCATGGCTCATAAAGTCACCTCTTTAACTCTTGTTTCGGCGCAAGATTTATGCTGCTTTCGTTTTAATGTGAGAAGTTCAACCGTATCTTTGTTACACGTAAACCTCTAGTATTTCTCATTGAAAGACGGTTAAATGAACTTCACACTACACTTTACAAAATTTGGGCTCTCCCAAATTTGCAGAAAATAGTTGCTCTCTCTTGCACGTTTCAATTCAATGTAGTTACAATTTAGTTTCAAGTGAGTTCAGATCTCGTTAATAAATCTCCACTAAGCTTCCATTAAGTGAAAATTGTGTGAATTTCTTGATTTTTATCGACTTGGAAAATAATAAAAATTGGTATTGTGTTCTTATGTAACATTGAAATCTCCTTAAAAACTGAAACACTTTCCGTTGCTAGGAGAACAAAATAAAGATGATTGGAATTTGAATTTAACTATTCAAAATACTTCAACATAGCGATTACTTATTAATAATGAAATTTGCATAATAGGTATTCGTGAGCAGTTGAAATTATGTCGTTTTTTTATTTGATTTCAATTGTAACTAATTAGAAATTCTAATTTACTAATTCTATCAGTCTTGCTCTTGCTGCAAAAAAAAACAGTTAATTAAATTTCAGCTTTCATTTTAATTAGATGTTGTGTAATAATGAGACGCAGTAGGTATTATTAGGTTTTCGGTGTTCATTCTTGTTCAAAGCAAGCTTTCATTACGCGCCTCATTATCATTATCTCTTGGAGATTAAATTGCAAATTGCCCCAGTTTGACTCACCTGTTGAGTACTGACGCTGCCTTCGTTGTTGTCAAAGGGTGGTCGGACGGAGCACAGTTTTCGTCCCATCATCGAATAAGCCCATAACATCAGGACACCTAAATAATAAAGTTAATTATATTTTATTCGCATAAGTTATACCTACTTTAAACTAAATGAAGTTGTATACCTAAATATTCAAAATAAACCTGATATAATAAGAGTTCTTTTTTTTCGTTATGAAAAGTGCAAAATGATTTAAAATTCGAGAATAGTATATTACATAACGAGAGTTGTAAATAGTAAATTACGCACGGTGGAAATGTTGTGCACGAGCTGCGCAGCGGCGAATGCAAGTAATTCCACAAGTGCGTAATTGCTTTACAACTCGAGTTTTGTACTATACTTTATCTACGACCACAAAAATTACCTTCAAAGTAATCAGCAATGACACTTGCAATTTCGACGACTGTCAATCTAATGTGACGCGGCTACGTAGATCTAACTGCAATGTGCGTAAAGTAGGTGCGTTGTGCGTTTTTCTTACTTTACGCACGACGTTTGTAAACACCGGCTTACTTAGTTTATGTGTTGTACGTAATTCGTCATTTACAGTAGTGGTCGTACATAAATACATGTAATATCTGTGAAATAGCAACCTGTTAATGAAAGGATGCAATATTTTATAGTATGAGTGTAAAGTAATAAAGTTACATTTTCATATTAGTGCGAAAAAGAGTTTCATTTCTGTAACGAACGGACGAAATTGAAAAGAAATGATCAAAGAGAGCAGATTAAAGATACTTTCAAGATTATCAATTTTTCAAGGGCTCGTCGAGACAACTTCTTTTTCTCTATATCACGACAAGAATGAGAAAGATATTCAAACAGCTAAACACAAAATCTCTGACTTCATACAAAAAAACACTCTCACCTATTCCCAAAATTTGATAAAATTTTAGTCGAACCAAAGATCCAAGTCGCAATTCCTTTATTTGTATGTTTCTGGATTGAGTCTTAAGTTGCTAGGAATCGCTCTCAGGCCTCTTTTATATGGAATGAATTTTAATCTTTGTTGTGCTGCTACATATAGGCCGTTTTTAACTTCATACAAAAAATGAAACCAGTGAAAGTTGACATTAAAAGTGAATATTTTTTTGTATAACAATTGATTAATAAATATTAGAGATAATAAATGTTTTCGGCGAACGATGAAACAGTTCGATAGTCCCTGGCTTATTTTTATTACGTAATTGGAGAAGTATGCTGGTGTGAATGTGGTCAAAATGCGTTGGCTGCATTTTGACCACGTTTGTAGACGTTTGTACAGCGTTACCCAGATTGCCAAATAGCAGATCAGCAGAACAGTTGTGCAGTTTGTTGTTTGGCGAATTATTCGTCAGGAACAATTACCCGTTCCATTCTCACAGAATGCATTCTCTGATGCCCGCAGATTAGCTCCAACGCATGCGATTTTGTCGGTGGTTACTTCGAAAACAGATGGACAATCCGAACTTTATTAATAACATTTTCTTCATCGACGAATCAATGTTTACAACGGATGGTATGTTTAATTTTCACAACATGCATGTGTAGGCAGGTATGTTAAACGGCACTTTAATCGGTATGTTTACGTCTCGTGCAGGGGGAACTTCGAACACTTATTGTGGGTGAAGGTCACCGTGCGTTGCATCTAGCGGTTCTAAACATTTCACAAGGAATTGCCGAATTTTTTGATTTCTTTTTTCGTTTTAATTTTGGTACATTCGTGAGAATATCTGTTACCAAATACGCCATTAATTTATTTGCACGAACTTGAAGAACACCCTGTATAATTTCGGGTTGAGGAAAGTTTCACCTTTATTCTCTCTGGTCTAGTCTAGTCAATAAAATATCAAAATTTCTTACAGAAAATGTATATTTTAACAAAACAAAATAAAAAGGAATGAATTCAATTGTCAATTAACCGCGCCGCAGCACGGGTAATTTCTGACCTATAATTCGTGTCATGAATAGCAAATAGCAACTATACTGCTGCCCCATGAGCTAACACGTACGAGATGACGGCCAGAGCGGACAAAGCGTGCACTTATGCGCTACCGTGCGTATAATAAATCTTGTTGGTCGTCAGGGTTGCAATGGAGTTCTCGGGCTACTGTCCTGCTGATGAGGCCTTAAATAGGCCCGAAATAGCTATACAGAATATGTAGGGGGGCCTCATTGCAATCCTGCCGACTTGCAACCAACAATTTTACAGAGTTCAATTGTGTTTTCACTAGCGAGAAATTTGTTGTTGTTTTTCTGATGATAATTCTTTTATATCAAGAATGTAATTGGTAAACAAAAATATGTCGTCGCCGAACATTTTTAATATGCAACTTTTTTCATAGAAATAAACTAATCGAGGAATGAATCCTCTTCCTGATGGATAACGTATTCAATTTCTTCCTCTGCCTGTTGTTGATAAGTAATTTCTTCTATTTTCGCAAATGTTGAATCAAACTTATTTCTTCACATAAAACTATTTCTAAATTCTATTTATTTCATTTCGAAACTCTTTATATTTAACCACGTAAATATGTAGCTCCAAATCTTTAAATTCTATTTGATGAGGGACATAATAAATTGTAAACTAGCTTCCAATCTATCAAATTGACCGAATCGTTTTTGAAAAGCTTCTTTTATTTCTTTCATAATTGACAAATAACTGTTGATTGCATTTGCATTAATATCGTTACACTTCTCAAAACTAAATGCTATTTCAGCAAACGTGGAAAGTACTTAATTGTTTTGTTATTTAAATCATTCAAAAATATCCAATTTTGAACGAAATGATTTAATATTTACTTTAATAAATAATAATTTATTAATAATAATAAATAATTTATGATTTACTAATTTATTAAAAAAAGACCAAAAACAGTCGCGGAAAGAATTTTATCTTTTCTACCAAATATAGTCTTTGGAGAAAACGAATTGATTTTTTACGAGAATTAAACACGCAGAGTTCAAAACTGAGCACGGGAACTCACTTGGTAGGACCTAAACTCTTTATTCGTGATCACAGTATTTAAATAATCTGCCCGGCGTCTCTAAAAGGGGTAAAATGACATCACCCGTAACATTTAATTTCTAATTTAATTTCTATATCGCGCATATAGTTTCCGAACGAAATGAATCCACCGGCAGAGAAGGTGCGATTATCCGTTTCGTATTGTGACGATTCCGGCGCCATGCGCCAGCCCGTCTCATGCGTCACCGCCGACGCGCCTTATCGCGTTTTTCACTGGGATTAAATTGTGCACTGAGTGCGCACTCAGACTATTCTCATCTTGTTTTAACCTTATATAACGAAACGAGATGGAGACACACTGAGTGCGCACTCAGACTATTCTTATCTTGTTTTAACCTTATATAACGAAACGAGATGGAGATACACTGAGTGCGCACTCAGTGCACAATTTAGCCCCAGTGAAAAACGCTATTAGACTAGAAACTTCGGGTACCTCGAGATCACGCCAGCGGTGGAATCAACCCTAGACTCTCCGACGTCTTTCAGGCGCTTCTCAAAAAAAGAGCCCGGGTTATAAGGAAGCAAGCCGACCGGGAATAAACAATTCGGTATTGGACAGTTCCGCATCAAAGTTCGCGTTAAGGCCCATTTACACCAGCCGAGCATTGTTTGCGAACAAGATGCGCGGTTGGTGTAAACACTCGCCCGCGCTGAACAGGGTTTGCGAACCCTGTTCTAGAACGTTCTCGAGCGTTCCGCTACTTGTCGGTAAACTGACGAATGCTCAAAGGGATTCAGTGTTCGTTGCGCGTCCAGTGTGAACGGCATATCTAGAGATAACTCGAGCGGCCGTTGTTGAGTAGATAAACTTTTGTTGTTTTCATTTAAATGAAGATTCCCACATTCTGCGTTTCTTCCTCTGGCGGCGTTTCTCGATTTCTGATAGTATCACTATCGACGCAGCACAAATCGAAAGTTTTGATAACCCGGGTGCCATGTTGGGAACTTTGTCGAATGTTCGAGAACAACTGCTCGTAAACGTGCTCAGGCCGTGTGAACGGAAGCCCCTCCTGCATGTTTGCGAATGCTTTTGAACGTTTGAAAACGTTTGCAAACGTTTTCGAACGTTCGCAAACAATGCTCGGCTGGTGTAAATGGGCCTATAGACTTTCGCTCGGCCGTTAAAATAAATTACTTAGATAGGTATAAGCTTGTAAATAAATGTTATAGTGTAAATAAGTGTTATAGTGTAAGTTTATAAATAAATAAGTTTATTAACTATATTGTGTTTTGTTTTAAAATAAAAATTAATCGAACCCTTAAAAACACAACAGTATGTTTATGAGCACTCTATACAAGGCAAGTGCAGATTTCTTGTTGCAATGCTTGCAGCTGCAAGTATTCGGTCATGAATTGAATTGAAAGTCAGTCTCTGATTTAGACTCATACGTTTAAATTTTATGATTGCAACATTTTGCAATTCATTTTATAATTTTTAAATAATACATTTTTGTACAGAATTCAGGTTTTTTACCTTTCTATATTAATATTAAATTGTATTTATTTTTAGAAATGGTAGTTAGAAAAATGGCCAGCTAGGACTTTCTATCGATTGATTCGCATCTTCAAGCCCCGCAAGAGAGATCTTTTTGCAAATCCAAACAAGTTGCTATAAGGCTTCGCGTTCTTCACAGTCAATTGATGAAATAAAAAGCACAGTCTTTAGAAACTGAATTTTAGAAAATTCACCTAGGTGAATTTTTTTCTTGGTTTCAGATGACTTGAAATAGTAAACATCTTTGTCTTCGGGAAATAAAAATAATCATAAATAAAAAATAAATCATAAAAACAAAGCTCTATGTGACGAAACGAATGACAAAGACTGTACCGCTTTATTTGTCGGTGTTCTTAAAGTTGTTGGAGCATTTTGGTGTATTTTTGTTAGGTTTCTTAGAAGAGACAGTCAAAAAGTCCAGGCAGTTTGTCATTAACGCAGCGCTGAATTTAATCTAAGGCCAATCAATAAAGTCGCAATAAAACAATTTGGGATTATGGTAATCCGAGGAGCAAAATTAATATCGCTCGCCTGTGCATTAGCGTGACACATTTATTCACCCATAAAACGGAAGCTTTATGAGGCTCGATGATGGCGTCATAAATTTGGTCGGCAATAATTTCACGCAAAGACGAGAAACTGAGTCTATACTTCCTATAAAAAACGTCCCATTAAAAAAGTCTTTCATAAAGGCTTAACTATAATTATCCTCTACTATTCATTTCGAAATGTTCAAAATACAGTAAATACCACGTGTCCACCGAGTGTGGTTTTCTTTTGTGGCGTTTAAACCATTTAATATCGAAAAAGAATTCAAACTCTATCATCCTCTAATAAAAAAACTCTATACGTTAAATTTATTTGCAATTATACAGGGTGTTCATTTTACAAGTGTCAGCAAGTACTTTTAATATTTCAAATGCAATGCACTTTATATTATTACGAATTTTGATAGATCTATCCATTTGGAAAATATTTTATTAACACATTTCTACACCTAAACCCAGTATTTACCGAGATAAATGCCGTCAACGATGAAATATCTTAAATGCAGACTCTTATTAACTTGCTTTTAACTTGCTTAATGAAAGAGTCTCCATTTTCAGTTATTAGCGTCTAATTACACAAGCTTTAAGCTAAGTAACACTATATTAAACAAACTTGAAGACTACGATTATTGGTGGCTGGCAGTTCTTTCTGCTGAATTTAGAAGTGAAATATTTCAAGTTTTTCTTATGGAACAACGCGTACCTATAAATAATCATCGACCGATGCAGAAGGATCATTCCATATGAAATCATCAAAAATAAATAAAATTGGTTGCCACACGTTTTGGATTTCAATGAAATTCGGTAAGAATTTAGAATTTAGATGTCAAAGAAGGAAATTCACCGTCGTTTAATTTTTTGAGTGCTTTAGTTTCGGTCCGTGATGAACAAAACACTGAAAAGATGTGACATTTATACTCTACTACGATTGTCGATTGACTCTCAAAATCGTTCTATTAGAGATATTTAAACTTTTATAGTCGCTTTTGAAAGCTAAAAGAATGTAGTTTCATCAAAAATTTTTTTTTAAAAACGTATATTTAGAGCTTTGAAATTATTATGTGGGGGACAAGATACAAATTTGAATTTTTCTGGAAATGTAATCCTTTTCTTTAATTTTAAAGAACCGTTAAGCTTGTTTTGTTATTTTCATCCCTTTGTCAGCTACAAGCGATTGAAGGGAGGTAAATATGCTATTTTTTAAACATATATTTTTTGTTTTTTAATTGTTAAAATAAGTGCCTCATAATGCATTGATGAATATAGCTATCAGATAATTTAATAATTATGTATACTGCCCATAATTTTATACCCCTGTGCAATAATAAATTAAAAGTGCGTAAAATATTCAGCTTCAGATAACTTTGAAATTGTACATGTAAATCAATGAGGAGTTTCACTTCAATTTATAAAATTCAAAAGAAAAGTTTCTAAATTTTTGTTTCATATATCATGCGATTTATAGGAACCATGCACATGCGAAGCCAGCGCCACCAATGACCATATTGTGCATTAGTGGTATGAAAATACGAGTTGTTTCAAATCATTGGTGTACATCTGAACTTGAATATTGCAATGTATTTCATTACCAGGAAGCTCAAGTATTATGTACTACAATAGGAAATTGTCATAAAAGTAATATCGTTCCCATGCAATGAGTCTCAAGTAATATTTTCATATCCGCCAGGCGGCGCTGAACGCAGAGATGTGCATGGCGCCTATTGAAAACAGGCCAGAGTGGGCCGTGAAATGTGCGAACTTACGTCTTAGATAAGATTGCTTTTAAAACAAACGTCAAAATAATTCAACCTATTTTAATGTCAAAACATCACAGTTCGAAATGTTGTCTTTCACTTGCAAAACATAATTGCATTCTTTTTTTTAAACTTAAACTTTCTAAATAACGATTTTTGTTCATTAGAAAGCATTCTGATCACAATTTTAAGAAAATTTTAATATTTGTTCGTAGACAAATCTGGATATTAATTGTCATAAGTAAATTTATTTAAGACAAATGTTTGGAGATTTCAAAGCCAACTCTGGCCTGTTTTCAAAAAATCGTACGGTACAATATCGTTTAGTGCAGAAGGTTCTAGAAGCTAATGTTTACCTCAAGACCTAGAAATGTAAAGAACTTAAATACTATTCTTGTTGATGGTGGCAATGTACGTTGTACGGGCATGCGAGGAAGTTAAGTTTTAGTTTCAGTTATTTGCTTAATATTGCATATTTGCTAGGCATTCTTTTCTAATTTATTATTTAATTTCCCCAAGACGTAGATGGAAGAAATGTACAAATTCATCTATAACTGAATCTACGTCTTGTGATTATGTGCACTTACATAAATGTTGCATTGCATGACGGTGTTAAAACTCTGTTTAACTTCCAAAGTTTTCAAACGTTATACGTTTACTTGCAACTCGTTACGTTGTTAAAATAACATAATCTGTAGAAACATTTATCATTCGGGGAGTTAAGTCATTTTAGCGTTCAGTTGAAATCGAATTTCAATATTATCCCTTTAACTGTCCTTTTTTTTCTGTTACTTGTATATTCACACATAATATATAAATTAAAAAAATAAATAAAATTCCTTTATTGAGAACCGCCTTTTTTATTTACAGCAATTTTATATTCAATAAAATATAAAAACAAAAATACTTAATTTTATCTCCTTTCGATCGCTTGTAGCTAATAGGGGGGTGGAAATAACAAAACGAGCTTAACGGTTCTTTAAAACTAAAGAAAAGGACTACATTTCCAGAAAAAGTCAAATTTGTATCTTGTCTCCCACATAATAATTTCAAATCTCGAAATATGCGTTTTTCAAAAAATTCTTAATTTCAAGTTAATTTTTTTCCAAGAGAAAGCCGATATAACCAGCTAATCATGGATTTTTGTTTTGTATGTTAGGTGGGGACGGTGTACAAAAAAGCTCAGCTTATCAGGTTTAATAGGGCAGATACAACAGTCAACAGAAAATCTTAAAATATAGCAGAAATAAGTTTATTTTCAGTACACTGTCATTCTTTAAAAAAACGTAATGCTCTAATATTTGTATTTTTTGATAAAACTACATTCTTTTAGCTTTCAAAAGCGACTATAAAAGTTTAGATATCTCTAATAGAACGATTTTGAGAGCCAATCGTGGTAGAGTATAAATGCCACACCATTTCAGTGTTTTGTTCATCACGAACCGAAACTAAAGCACTCAAAAAATTAAACGACGGTGAATTTCCTTCTTTAACATCTAAAAGAACATTCTTACCGAATTTCATCGAATTCCAAAATAATTTGGCTTTACCCATTTGATGATTTCATATGGAATGACCCAGAATTAAATTTGCTACCTTTTTCCCAAACAAAGTCCTATACCTAAAACCTACCGTTTATGAGATAATTCTGGTTTTAATTTTGCTTCATGATTTTTGTCATTTTTAGTCAAATTTCTCTCTTTATTTTTCTAGTGCATTCCCTGTCGCACGCATTATAACAGGATGTCCTGTTGAACATTTACCAAATCTGTATAAGAAATTGATTATGCAAGCTACGACATACGATTTTTTCCAAGGCTAACACGAGGTATTTTTTGTCGAAGACTCGATACATTTAATCGTGTTCCGGGTTATGTTTTGGTTCTTAATTGAATGTCCCACGTTGGATGTCTTATTTAGTCATTTTCAGGGTCAATGATATGGCCGTATCCAGGTAGGATTTGAAATTATTGTTGGTTTAGACCAGGGCTGCCAGATTTTTTGTAGGCTTGTAGGCAATATCGCCATCTTTTTCACAAAATATCGCCAACTTGTTCAAAAAATATCGCCAAAAAGTGCCAATTTTTTTAATGATAAATGTGAAATAGTAATAATAGTATATTCTTTTCCAAAGAAAAAGTAAATTTCTTATGTATTTTAAGGCAGATACCCGAAAAAGACAAATGAAAACACATACAAAGAACGAAATGAAAGAATCAAAAGCAAAAGGCAAATAAAAAATGAAAATGAACTAAAAATTGAAGAAAAGAAATCAAGAACCAAAACAGAAAAGCAAATAAAGAATGAAACGAGACAAGTGAAAGACATGGAAAAAATTAAAACGAAAAAGAAATCAAATGAAAGACCAAAAGGAAATGAAAAACTAAAAGTAAAGGAAGAATTAGAAAAAAACAAAAAGCAAATATTAAATGAAAAAAGGTATTGCCATGCACCTCGCCCTTAAAGCCTGGTGGTACAAGGCTCACAGAATTGTTAAGTTGAAGCACTTAAGCTCCGCACGACTATACAAGTGAAAAACAAGGAGAAAATTAAAACGAAAGACTCTTTCAATTTCTAACACTGATGTGTGTCACTGTTTTTGTTGAAAATAAATAATATTATTATTAACAAGCAGAAAATTAGAATGAAAAAAATATCAAATGGTTATTAACAAAGAGAAAATTAGAATAAAAAAAAATAGCAAATGAAAGATTAAAGACAAGTAATAAACTAAAAGAAAAAGGAAAATTAAAAAAAATTAAAAGTTTCCAAGCAATTTTTAAATTTCGAAAATAAATATGTACACAATTAATAAAAAATTAAAAATCTCGAAAATAAAAAAAAATTAAAGAAAATAATAAACTGAAAAGTGTGATTTCAAATGTTTGATCGGTAGTATACTTTTGTTTCCACAGATGACTAGAGGTAGAATTTTGTTGAGAGTTCATTATATGAACGGAGTTCAAATTAGGCGCCAGTTGCCAAATAAGATTTTTAAGCCCCAAGTGTATCTACAATGTAGCCCATTTGACGGAATGTCGCACAATCTGGCAACCTAGACTGGGTATCGAATCATAAGCAGATCTCGAAGTGACCCCAATTTGCATTTATAAACTCCGATTAGTGTCATCCTTTCTTTCTTTGCTAAAATCCGATATCTTTTTCCTATTTAATGAGTATAGTCTCTGAGTTCACACATCACAGATCTTTCCCTTTTATTTTTATATATTAATAAGTTTTTTGAATAGGTATTATTTTAGTCTAAAATATCCTGATTTTAGCGCGTTCACACATTACCAGACTCCGATTACTTGAAATTTTAAAATTATTAATTAACTTTGTAGCAGCACTGTGTTATTCAAAACGCCTGAAACTCAGAAGAATGATTAGAGAGCTTTTGATCCTCCTATAATCATCTTGTTTGTTGATGTTTTGTAGATGTTATAATTACAAGAAACTCTTTTGTAATTTGTGAGTACATTTTTAGAACTTAAAAACCTCATATTCATTTTTTTTTAATTTCCGCATTTATCTGGTTTTATTACGGTGATGCATGTAATACCTAAAAAGACTTAATACAATGAAGCTCGTTCATATAACTATTTAATATTCAAAATGTTCCTAAAATTTCTCAGTATTAGAATCCAAGAAACAAATTTTTTTCCTTCATCCTGGGGAAGGGAAATTGAAATTCCGTAAAGAAAAACCTCACCTTCAGCAAAAGCACACACATAAATTCTGAACCGGATACATCCCAAACTTTATGGTTCATATGACCAAATGACACCCGTGAAGTTATTGCAAATACTCGGAATCCAACGTCGCTCTTTCGATTATTATATTCGTAATAGTAGAAGCAAAAGTAATAACGTATTAAGCGTCTTTCCCAGCTAAACAGAGCGTCTGCATGCACTTCTGCATAAAACATGAGGATCGCGCTCGTCCAACGAATGCAATACGTGAGGCACGTGTGGCACATCGTTTCTTTAAATGTGACGAAGGTTTGTTTTAGACGAGAAATAAACTTTTGATTACCCTGATTCGCCTATAAATGCTCCGAACCTCGTGTTTACGAAATGAAATGCAAATACTAAACTAAAATAATACAACATTTGAAGTTGCATGTTTTGGACGACAGTGAGTGAGCTTTTCACGATTAAGAAAGAAATAGATTAATTAGTTTAAAATGAAAGGAAATGACATAATCAGATCACGAAGTGCAACCTGTAGGGAGCTTTTCAGAAGTGTCGAAAGAGTAGACAGAATGACATCATGACATTTTCTAGAATACGAAGTCCCGTGCAAAGAAGCTAGAATTGTCAAAGTCGGATGGATTCACAGAAGAGCATTTGTTGTTTAACGTCTATGATAATAATCTATAAACCAGGTTGACATGCTCTTTCGGTGTTACTAACCACGTGAACGATAAAATTTCCATAATTTCTCAAAACATGAAGTAAGACAACACAATAAACTGTGAAAAAGGATTTGAAATTTTAACTTCACAGTCTAAGTGTAAAAATCTTCGAAAGACAGCTTTTTTTGAGCATCGGCATCTTTGTGAGCTTTTCGTTTATTGTGACTAGAGGAGAGTAAAATCAATTTCTAGGAGGACAGTGAAAGATAAACCTTGAGTGGCTTCATTATTATTTCCAATTAGGCTCAAGTTACCGTGGACCTTGATGTAAAATAAATGTGTTTCAAAGAGGAATTTGTAGGGGACTAAAAGGAGGTTATTTTCTTTGAAGGTCAATTAATATATAAAACCATTCATAGCGAAATATCTTTTTACCAAACACGACTATCGTCTCCACTTCCATTTTACTTGTACACAGAACCGTCCATTAGAAGGTTGGGCACTTCATTATTTTTCTCTGAAAGTTTGTACCTCCCCACAGCCGTTAGAGCACTCTTTAATGAAAATATTTTCAAAGTACATATTTGAATCGTTTACTTTTTCTTGCAAATTTAGGATCTACAGGTTATTTTGAATAGAAAATTATAAGATACCTCTATACATACCTAAATGTAACCGTTTTCGAAATATCTTTTATTTTGTAAATTTTTATGCTTATGATTTTTTGTACTACGTAGATTAATTAAAAACCATTTTACACAACAAATATTTATGCTCCATCTGGAAATGAAAAAGGCAACCCCTTTTGAAAACAAAGCCATATACCGTAATTAGGACATGTATATATTATATGGAATTGGTATTGTAAAAGCTATAGAAGGAAGGAAACTACTTATGCACTACTTATTCTCTTATGCGTATAAATAATATGAACTACATAATGCATACACCAGGGCATAGACTGTACAGAAACATCAAAAGTAAACGTTTGTATAAATGTACGTAGATAAAATTGAAAATTGTACATGGGCAAGGGAAAAACAACAGGATTCTTTTATTCAAGAAATGAGTTTCGGACAGGCAAAATTTTTTCAAATCTCAACAGCGTATAACAATTTAGAAGGAAGCGTTGAAAGACGGTGATTATAACTAGATACAGCTTTGAGTTCTGATTTTAAGAATTAATTATAAAAGTGCAAACTGTCTAACACTTGGATGGATCCACAGTACTGTACGACAAATTTCAATTAAATTTAGGCCAGCAAATGTATCGAGGGTGCAAATGTGTAGGAGCGCAACTGTACCGACCCTTCCCCTATTTGTCTGTCTTGCCAATTTCTTCTTGAATTAGAGGAAAAGAACAAACTGACGAAATTATTATTATTTTAAAAGTAGACTTGTCAAGATTGGAGTACTGAGTTGGAGATAGAAAGAAGTGAAGAAAAATTCAATTTTTTATAAGTGAAAGTAGATTAAGGTAATGAAATTAGAGACTCATCTCAGGAGACAATTACTCAAAGCAATGACGCCTAGGGCGTTGTAGGTAATTAAGTTAATGATATACAAATCTCTAAATAGAAGGGACTACACCGCCGCTCGCCGAAATGATTTAGCGTCAGGCTTTCGTGTTAATGAATATTTCTTTTGTGGGTCTCTTCTGAAACAGATCTTGGCGATAACGCAGCCTGCGCCTAGGCCAAGTCGGTGTCTGTCGCTCTGGCAAATATTTGGGCACGGTTCCAGATAATCGCCACTCATACTGACATTTCGAGTGGTTCGTTATCGTAAGCGGTCGCCTGTAAATATTGTGATTTCGGCCTGCCTTTGTGCAGACGCAAATCCGCTATAATCTGAGTGGAATGCTGGTAGCGATAGCGGTGGTCTCTCAGAGGCAATCTGTTTTTTGTTTTATTATTATTATTTTTTTTTGTAAAATATTGATTCCGAAAGTTTCAAACTCAAATATTTTACATGAAATATTGCTTTGAAATTAAGAATTTTCTTATAGCATTATAAAGATGGGATATCTCTCAGTTGCGACTTTTATCAAGTACTCCTATGTCGTTAAAAAACTAAAAACATATTTTAGTAAAAGCATGTTTGTGTAAAGTCATTATGATTATTAAAGCGTTATGAATCGCCATCTATTTATGACCAAGTATTTTAAATGATTCAAAACTATGAAATGTTCTATACTCCCACCTTCAGGATACACACAGGAGCGTTACAGTCGTCCGAATTTTGTATCGGTTTTATGGTCTTGTTACAAAAAGAGCGCAAAGAGACCGCCTCTCTATCGCTTTTTTTAAAGTAAGACCTATACAAAACAGGGACGGCTATACTTACGAAGACAATAATATTATTTGTATAATTTGGGGTATTTCCACAAAACTGGTTATCCAAACTTCCGATAATGGTGTTTGTACTGTTTCTGCAATTACGTATTTCAATATTATTGTTGCAACGAGGAGTAGCTGTTTGTGACGGATGTAGAATACCAACAATAATATTAACAACGCATGTATGTACCTGTCCAGCATATCGTGTATACTTTTTGTAAAAAAAATAAAATAGGATTTTGCGGTTTTGATAGAGGTATATTTGCCGCTAAAAAAATACTTCTTTTAAATTTAAATGTTGTGGAATATGTAAAGTTTCAGAACAATTGAATAGGCTTTTACAATATCGATTACTTACAACTGGATATTTTTATTATCGGCATTCCATTTATTTACTGAATGTATATATACTGCCTTCCAAATGTATCGGGTCTTCAACAAAAAAGTACCTCGAATCAGTCTTGGAAACAAAAGTACATCTGAAATATGGCTCTATAACTTGGTCTCCATTTTATGCTACACATAGTAATGATATCGAAATAAGAAACATTTTTGTAGTCTGCAATTGGCATATTGCTGTTGGTTACAATAAATAAATAATGTTATTGCACTGAACAGTAGAATTATTGCACAATTCTGAGGGATAAAATAATTATCGTGAACATCAAAAAAATTCAAAAGAAACAAACATGCAGTTACCTAAAATGCTGAGTGTACAATAAAAAGACCATTAATAGGTGTAGACCAAAAAATAAATAAATATTGAGATTTCATAATTTTCCATATATAGGTTGCTCTCAATATTTTTCATTTTTTTGTGTAATAAAGTTCCTAGTTGCTTGGAATTGTTGAAACGCTTCGTCTCATTCAGCAAAACATGTCCATAATATCGAACTTAATGATCCATACACTTAATATCATTTAACATTCCGTCAATGGAATGAGGTGTTTCTAGTTTGGAAGAAGCGAAGCACTTTCAAAAACTTTGTGAAAATAGTAATCTGGTATTCAATTTGAAATGCAAGACGGATTTAAAATCAGCAAATCTGTTTGATCGCTAAATAACGCATAAACCGCAAGTAGATACGGATTTTATACTGTCCAATTGAATGTGAACAAAACGTTTCATTAGTGTATATGCACATATACAACATAATCTGTTTCTGCAAAGTAATCTCTAATCTCCTTTAAATCTCCAGGCGGATTTCGCAACGTAATAAAAACAAACAATCCTTTCATGAAACATCTTTAAAATTAAATTCAACGTACCATTTCTCTTTAGACAATTTGTTCAAATGACATTCAAAATGATCAATGTCCGTAAAATTTTAAGGCAGTGTAGATCGACTTCATTTATTCTGCAGTTAATTCCTTCAATAGTATACAGAGTGGAAAGTTTAACTGGAATAAATTCTGTAACTTAGAAAATTACCATTTGTAGCAAAATTCTTGGAACAGGTCAATTTTTAATTTTAATGGCGCATATTACAAAGGGACTTCTTTAACTTTTCAATTATTTGGAGGGGTGAAACAACCCCTAACTTTTTTTTTTTAAATGGAAGGGTATGTTGAGTAATTTTTTTTCTTAAATCTTGTTCAATTGGTAATACAGGTACGTTTTTATATTTTAATTTTTTAAATTTTTTTTTAATTTTTCTTAAGTAAGTTAAGTTCTGCTATGTCGTTTGGTTTAGTCACATAAACTTTACTTTTTAAATACCCTCCCATAAAAAGTCTAAAGGGGTGAGATCTGGAGATCTTGCTGACCACTCAATCGGTCCTGTTCTTCCTATCCATCTACTGGGAAAAACGGTTTTAGTAAAAAAAAAATAAT
Source organism: Dorcus parallelipipedus (assembly GCA_958336345.1). Taxonomy (NCBI): domain Eukaryota; kingdom Metazoa; phylum Arthropoda; class Insecta; order Coleoptera; family Lucanidae; genus Dorcus; species Dorcus parallelipipedus. The sequence goes on along the minus strand of OY284479.1, from coordinate 29,880,277 downwards.
CTTTTTTTTTAATTTTTTTTTACTTTTACTGTTAAAGAAAAATTAAAAAATAAAAACGTAGCTGTATTACCAATTGAACAAGCTTTAAGAAAAATAATTACTCAACATACCCTTCCATTAAAAAAAAAAAGTTAGGGGTTGTTTTACCCCTCCAAATAATTGAAAAGTTAAAGAAGTCCTTTTGTAATATGTGCCATTAAAATTAAAAATTGACCTGTTCCAAGAATTTTGCTACAAATGGTAATTTTCTAAGTTACAGAATTTATTCCAGTTAAACTTTCCACTCTGTATATATTTTTTTTAATTACCTACTTGGGACGACATGTTTCGCTATAATTACCGCAAAAAGTTCTGGTAATTACTCGAGTTACTAGTAATTATCCTCCTCTTGAATTCTAAAATAATTATGAAATTGTTTGCTTGAGTAGGTATGCAATTATTTCGCCCAGACTTTACATACATATAATCATTCTTCCTGTACTTTATAATCATTCGTAAAAAGACGTTCAAACGAATTTTCTCGTAATTACAAAAAAAAATGGAAATAGTTTGTATCCTCGAAGGGGCTACAGGAACTTACCGCCGCACGATCGTAGATTTATAGCGTTTTCGATTCGCTGCTTCGGAGTACTCTCATAGTATTTTCATCCTATTTTAACCTTTTGTAATAATAGAAGATAGAGATACTCTGAGAATGCTCTACAGTAGTGAATTGAAAACGCCATTAGGCACGCCCCTATGTACCATAATCAGATTTTATGACTTAGTAGTACAATATTTGGTTAATTATTTTTTAATTGTTTGCAAAGCCAAAAATATGCCTGATGATTTGTCAGTCAATCCATTCAATATTATAATGAGAATAGCGCTTCAATAATTATTAGGCAGCGGACGGCCGGGCCGTTGGGCAGGCGAGAGTGGGGGACGTGTCGAATGGGCGAAAAATAACGTGTGTCCAACAATTATGGTAGTCCTGGGTGGGAGCACGACATTTGGGTGAATGACAAATGGGTGAACGATAAATGGGTGAAGTCATTTGGGTGAACGACATTTGGGTGCAAGCGACAAATAGGTGAATGCGACATTTGGGTGAACGACAATTGGGTGAATGCGACATTTGGGTGACCGACATTTAGGTGAACGACATTTAGGTGAACGACATTTTGGTGAACGACATTTGGGTGAACGACATTTGGGTGAACGACATTTGGGTGAATGCGACATTTGGGTGAACGACAATTGGGTGAATGACATTTAGGTGAACGACAATTAGGTGAATGGTATTTAGGTGAACGACAATTGGGTGAACGACATCTGGGTGAACGACAATTTTGAATAAACAATAAGTCTGTTTATATGAAATATGAAAGATCTGTTATTTCATTTAATTATAATTGCATACTTTCAACAAAGTAATACCTACATAGTTATTTATTATACTAGGCGCCGAGGTATCAATCTGCTAATAAATTATTTGATGAATAACTTTACCAATCACCATGGATACTATTCATAAAATTCGAGTTATTTGCCAAATAAATAACGTTACTAGGTACAGCCAACTTTAAAAGTAATGAACTAGCGAAATGGGCTAGGCGGTCGCCCGACCGACAATTTTCCTGTTAGAGCTTAACTTTAAACTTCGCTGTATTAACTAAACGTAGTTTGAAAATTAAAAGGGATAAAAAATGTACTCCAAGGGTACGCCACTGTAAGAATGAATGAATTGCTTTAAAATATGGCATATTTTTGATACGAAATGACATGCTCGAGCAGGCATTTATTTGTCAAGTGACGTATAGTTAGGGTAAACATTTTTATCTTTCTTTTAATTTTCCAAACTACGTTTGGTTCAAAAAATTTCTCATGTGACACATTTAAAATTTCTATGTAGATTTATATACTTATTTTACATGTGAAAAATATCGCCTTTTAAAATTCGTAATAAAAATGGGGATTTCGATGTTTCGTCGGCGGCTTTTATAAGACTGAAAAATGTCGCTCTCTCCCAAATGACGTTCACCCAAACATCGTTCATCCAATTGTCGTTCACCCAAACGTCGTTCAACCAAATGTCGTTCACCTAAATATCGTTCACCTAAATGTCGTTCACCCAATCGTCGTTCACCCAAATGTCGCATTCATCCAATTGTCGTTCACCCAAATGTCGTTCACCCAAATGTCGTTTACCTAAATGTCGTTCACCGAAATGTCGGTCACCCAAATGTCACATTCACCTAATTGTCGTTCACCCAAATGTCGCATTCACCTATTTGTCGCTTGCACCCAAATGTCGTTCACCCAGATGACTTCACCCATTTGTCGTTCACCCATTTGTCATTCACCCAAATGTCGTAGACCCGTCCTGGGTGGCTCTAGACTCGAACATTTTTAACTAATTATTGTTTCAAATGGCATTAAAACATTAAATAAGGAAAGAAATATTTATTTGTTGTCTAACAGTCAATATTTGAGACTTCAATTCAACGACATGGAGTAAAAATCGACATTTATTTATGTGTGGTTCCACAGCCACCCAGGACTACAATAATTGTTGAACGCATATTACATAACTAGTAGAGGCGATGTATTTTTCGCCCGTTCAACACGGGCCCACTCTCGCCTGCCCAACGGCCGTCCGCTGCCTAGTGATTATTCCAGGAATAATTGTTTTAAAAAGAAACAAGAGTGTAGGTGTAAATGGATTATAATAAATAATAAAATGATAATAATTGTCAGAGGTTTATTGGGATCGCGAGGTGTAAAAGAAACGAAACACACATATTCTAATCGATGGGTTTAATAAAATATAATACATTAATAAACGGTTAATGAAAATTAATGCATGCTTGCGGCTACCAGTATTGTCGGCCAACTGTGTCCGATTTTGTGTGTCTTTATTGGAGGGTAGTAGTGACGTACTCTGGAGGTGGAACTGGAAATCGCGCGTAAATTATGAAATCCTAACAATAATAAATAATAAAATGGTCTGGGAAGAAGATATTACATTAGAAATTTTCAAATTAGATCAAGAATGTGCTATGGCGAGAAGAAATAATAATGGCAAAATACTAAATTTTAAAAATAATTTGCAGGGAGGTATACCATTGCTAGGACATTATCTACAAAATGTTTGCAAACATCCTAGAAAATAGGCCAACAGTATGGAATTCGAGACCATCAGGAGATCAAAATACGATTAAATTTTTACGAAAAGAATACATTGTAGAGTAGAAATACATAATTATAACTTATTGATTTTACATAGATTCAATAGAACTGAAAAGGAATGGAAAGTTGCAAGGTGTCACAAGTATAGGTACGTTTGCGGAGGACGCTTCGGCATGTGATAAAAAGAGGTAAACTGTGACGAAACTTGAAATTTTTATGTAGGTATTATACAGTGAGAATTTTTTTACGTAGAACAAACATAATTAATGCATTAATAATTGCTATACGTGGTATTTATGAATATGATTAACTTTAATTGTCATTATTTTTCTTTCACACATTTGACAATGCAGTTTGATATACCTTCTGAGTTATAGGAAATTAACATGAGATTTCAAGTATTTCAAATACGATAAAAATTTACGTTGCGTCTACTAGTCCTAATACAACTCAATATTTAAAATTATGAAGAATCATGCAAGTTAATCAACTACGCTGTTATTATTACAAATATTATGAACAACGTAAAATGTAAATGGTTAAAATTTGTAATAATAATTAAAAAAAAGAACTTATCGAAATTTTGAATTCCAGGCATCCGAGTAGAAGTCGGGAGTTCACACAAGTTAGCCAACTCCCTTGTTCGTATCAAGTTTTAAAAAGGGAATCTTAAAGTGAAACTTACTTTCCGAAAACGTTTCTCTTAATTATTTAAATAATTGTAGCATAATTCTTCATATTTCATACATTAAGTTGTATTTGATCGAGGACTAGCAGTCGCAATGTGAATTTTTGTCGTATTTTGTCTGGGGAACATAAAAATCGATAAAATCCCATGTTAATTTCCTACAAGCTCAGATGGGCCGGGACACTCGGTATGTTCTACGCTAAAAAAAATTCTCACTATACAGGCTGGTCCCGAAAGGAGGTGCCAAAAGGATGTCAGTTACTGGGGATGATGAGTAAAACTCATATACAAAAAATTTTTCTAATTAAAATTTTCAAATGTGTTGAAAATTTGCTGCATGCTAAGTCCCGTTGTTAAGAAAATGCAAATATTGTTGCCATACAACCAGTATTATCTTTTCAATTAAGATTAACATTAGCGTACAGCAAATTTTCAACAAATTTTCAATTATTTTTATCTCGAAAACAAAAAGACTTTTATTAGAAAAATTTTTTGTAAATAAGTTTTACTCATCATCGCCTATAACTGATTTCTTTTTGGCACCTTCTTTCGGGACCACCCGTATACCAATTAAATAAAAAAGAAAGATTGAAATTGCTCTTGTCTATTGACGAACACGTGCCAGCTGTTCCATTAAAAAAAATCACTCTTTATACACCACCATTTTTTGGAACAGCCTGTATAATTAAGAATAATTTCACAAATGTGCCGCGTGTATAACTTTCTCAATTTTTTTTCTCTACTTGTTATTTCTATAGGCTCCAAAGAAGAAATATACACCGTTGGTACACCCGGTATTATATTGGAAGAATATTAGAGAAAACGAAGAAAGAAATACCAAGAAAGTGCTGGGCGGATGCAGTAGAGAATTAAACTTAAAAAATAATTACATCAGTTATTGGGAAGAATTAGCGAAAGACAAGAACAAGTGGATGGAAACAACCAACCAGATCTTAAAGCTCAAGGCCTATAGAGATCTCTATATACATACATAAAACCTCTATAACTTCTATTGTTAAAACTGATAAATGTTCATCAATATTAATTGTCGATTAATACATGATACGGTTCAAAATTAAGGATTTAGTATTTTTTGAATAAAGAACCAATAAAAAATTAATTCTTTCGTAAAAAAATAAGCTTTTAAAAGACAATGAGAGAGAAGAATAAAACAGATGAATAATATTCAAGATATCTAAATACTATAGAATAAAGTTGTCTTCTCATTTAGTATGAAACGTACTTTTCGTTTCAAATTTTTAAAATTCCTTTCGGACAAGGAGAATTTGCTGTTGTATATTCTGATAAGGAATTAGAAAAAAATAGCATTTTTTGACTTACCCGGTATGGCAAACATGACGACAAAGCAAACGATGCCAAAAATGTGTCTCGGATAATAACGTCCAACCATCTCCCATTCTTCATAGCAGAAGGTGATGGGCAACAGATGGTCTACTTGAGTTTTGCAGACGAAGAGAGTTGGAGCAAAGATCGCCATGGATGCAATCCACAGAACCACGATGATGACGATCGCAGTTTTCTTATTGAAGCAGATGCACCTCCAGAAACCGAATGGTTTGGTAATAGCCATGTAACGGTCCAAAGCCATTGCTGTTATGGTGAAAACACTGGCCGCGACAGCAACACCTAAAATAAAATTCGGCTATATTTATAAAGGTGTAATTGTTGTAAATTTTGTTTGCGCGAATTTATTAATAATATATGTTATTGAAGTGCCAATTGCAATTTATTTAGCTTAAATAGATTAGTTTATTATTGGTCGAGTGTTTTATGATGAGAGTTCTCTATTGTTAACATATTAAATTTCGTTCTATGCAGTGACATTAACAAATGTAATAATTGTAAAATAAATTGGTTTCGTGTTGTACCCGATTAATACAATAATCGGGCGAAATATGGATTCAATTATTAACGTTACTAATCAAATTTAAATATTCTCTGTTTTAATAAAGGAGACTTGTGTGTCGATTCTGCTCATGTCTGTAGTAATCTGTAAATCTGTAACTCAGTTATTAAAATATGGAATTTTGAAGTACTGTGGAAGGTATGATTTCTCCTAGGGCCCTAGGATTACTCGTAGATCTTTGTGGTATTATATTATGGACGTACAAGAAATCGTATCAATACGGAGAACCTCAAAATTTCACCTATTAATAATTGACTTAGACCCGGTTTTTTCACCTCCAGTTAACTTTATTTGGCGGTTTATTCCCATAGTAACAATTGTGATCACAATCGTTACTATGGGAATTAATCATAAGATAAAGTTAACTGGAGGTGAAGAAATCGGGCCTTACAGGCTTACAGATCTTAGGGTTGCTACAGATATGAGCAGAATCGCCTAAACTTTTAATACAGAGATATTCTTATGATCTCATTTGATGAGTATTTGAAATATTTACAATTAGAGATGTTAAGCAAGCCGTTGAAATTGGTTTGCTGTTTAGAGCTCTTTATTCTTTCAAAACAAATTTTAAACATTTTAACTGATATTAAATTCCGAAATAAACCATTTAAACCGTGGAGGAATAAGAAGCGCCTGATTATCATAATCTCGAGTGCTGACAACGTACGCATTCCGAATTAATCGCAGAGATTTCAAGACTCTCGACTTATGTAAACTGAAATAACGTACGCGACAGCTCGCCGGAACGACCGGAAATTTCCGGGCCGATGCTGCAGCTTCTTGATTTCTGTACGAAGGAGCGGGAAAGTCCTAAACTGCTGTGTAAACGGAAATAAACGTATTGCGGCGTTTGAAGCTAGATATAAATTAACGCTCGAGTGTAATTCTGTTAGAACGTAACAAGCGGAAGTGAAGTTCATCCGGGGGGAGGGGACAGGAAATATTAAGAGTACAGCTGAGTTTTCGTCGAGAAAATTGGATGGAAGGTTTTGGGATGTTAGTTTGGTACAATGGCTCATTCATTTGCAAGTAATTAGACTGCTTGGAATAAAATGTCGTCGAACATACAAGTGCAAATGAGGCACAGTAATTTTAACAAATAATCAACTGGTTTCCTCAGCTATTTTCTAAAATTCAATTTTGTAATATACAATACTATATTATACGTATACATACGTATTTGTCAAGCAAGATGTACTTTTACTTTCCTTTAAACTTTTCATTATTACTTCAGTTTTCTCTTAGCCTTTGAATTTTCTCTTTGCCTCTTGATCTACTTCCTAATGATTTTTTTCAGCCTCAGTAAACTTCTGCATGTCCAAGACATTGCTATTTTATTTAGGCGTATAGCTTCCATTGCTTTTTTGCCTCGTATTATTTAGGTTTGTTGTTTTCTTCTATTCTTTTTTTTTTCTCTGCATTGTTCCAGTCGCAAATTTTTTGTCTTTTAATTTTCCTTCGCTACTTCAATTTCCTTTTTTGATTTTTTACCTTATTTTCTGTCTTATGTCCTTTTACTTTTTTTTCCCACCCAATTATAACCCAAGTTCAGAGCTTGTCCGGGAGGGGTGGTGGCTGCGACCGACTTCGATGTTAATTTCTCCTTCGACATTCGCCTTACAAACTGGGAAAACGCAGAAAACCCAGTTCGAAGGAGCCGGTATGAATCCGAAACACAATCCGATACATAAGTACTCTATCTCTCACATAGAGCTCATAGGCACCAGGAGGGGATTCGAACCCACACCTAATGGTTGACCGGCCAAGCGTCAGGCCCGTTGCCAGTCTACTGGTCTACTACCCTTCCTAACTTTTCTTTCCTTCGTTGCGTTCTGCAGCTGTATATTTATCTCTTCTGTAGATCTTCCCTCGATGCGTCAGAATCTTCCATTTTTGCCTTATGATTATTTCTATTACCTGTGTGTTTAATTCCTCATTAGGTGCCAATTTCTACTAAATATCCAAGGCATTACAATGTACAGGGTGGGCCAAATTTGACACTTTTAATAGGAAACACCTCTTTTTAGAAGAGTTAGGCAAAAAATGACCTTAGTGCTTGGAGCTCGATTTTTATTAGAAACTCAATGGTGAAGACCGCATTTTGATATTTTTCACCGTTTTGGAGCTACAAGATGTTTTTCAAAATTCTGCAATTTTTATAAACCATCGTAGCTCTTTTGTTTATGAAAATTTCTGATTTCTGTAAAAACTTTCTTAAGGCACTTTTTGGCGTAGAATTCATTGCTCTTAATTACAATTTTCTGAAGCGCATAGTTTTCGAAATATGAGCAATACTTCCGAATTTTTATATGGAACGCCCTGTATATTTTTACATTTTTAAAAAGAGCATAAAATTACGTTTACAAAAATATAATATACTTTATATATTAATTAAAGCATTTGCGAGATATAAGCTTCTCAAGATTTTTGCAATATTATAGTAGGCTATGACTTATTATTGAAACAACTGACGTTCTTTTGCATTGTCACAGTAGACTACTATCCACGTTCAACCCATACCTTAAAGCGATTGTGAGATTTCTTAAATTATTTTCCTAAAAACCAATCCAAAATACGAGAAGTACGATATGTTACAATACTTTATAGAAGTAGGTGAAAAAGTAGATGCAGCTTGTAATTTTTACCAGGAACGATATCCTGAAAGAAGGCAACCCTTGACAGACATTTTCTTCTGCCTAAAAATGATGGTAACCCTTTAAAGACATTTTCTTTCAACTAAAAATGATCCAAAGTTTACTAAATTATTTTTTAGGCGGAAGAAAATATCTGTAAAGGGTTGCCTTATTTCAGGATATCGTTCCCGGTAGAAATTACAAGCTGCATCTACATTTTCACCTACTTATACGTATAAAGCATTGTAACATATCGATGGTCTCAAATAGAGTCGAATACAATTAAAAATTAAGAAGTTTTTTGAAAAATACGTCGATAGAAGTTTTTTTGAAGACGTTTTATTATTATTATGTGCTTTATTATTATCAATATCATTGCAGATAGTAATGAAACACTTTTATTTGCCTCCTCTAAAATGGTAATTTTTTTACACTTACGTGGTATTGACTTGAAGCCATTGATATCGTACTTCTCACATTTTGCATTGATTTTTAGGAAAATAATTTAAGAAATCTCACAATCGCTTTAAAGTATGGGTTGAACGTTGACAGTAGCCTACTGTGACAATGCAAAAGAACGTCAATTGTTTCAATAATAAGTCATAGCCCACTATGTATAATATTGCAAAAATCTTGAAAAGCTTATATCTCGCAAATGCTTTAATTAATATATCAAGTATATTATATTTTTGTAAGCATAAGTTTAAAAAAGTAAAAATATACAGGGTGTTCAATATAAAAATTCGGAAGTTTTGCTTATATCTCGAAAACTATGCGCTTCAGAAAATTGTAATTAAGAGCAATGAATTCTACGTCAGAAAGTGCCTCAAGAAAGTTTTTACAGAAATCAAAAATTTTCATAAACAAAAGATGGTTTATAAAAATTGCAGAATTTTGAAAAACACCTTGTAGCTCCAAAACGGTGCAAGATATCAAAATGCGGTCTTCACCATTGAGTTTCTAATAAAAATCGAGCTCGAGGCCCCGAGGTCATTTTTTGTCTAACTCTTCTAAAAAGAGGTGTTTCCTATTAAAAGTTTCAAATTTGGCCCACCCTGTACATATATCATTTAAGTCTATATTTGGGTTATCTCTCGTCCTTTTTTTACTTTTACTGTTGCTTTAGTCATCTGTCTTTGTTTTTAACATTAGTTCATCATCAGTCCGTTCTTCTCTTTGCTGTGTATTTTTCCTTTTGCATCCTGGTCTTTTACTTTGATGTCCAGATCATTGTAATCAGCATATTATTTAGAATTGTTATTACGTCATTCTTTTCCATTTTTTTCTCTGGTTGTTACCCTATTCTTTAGAATTTTGTCTTCTTTTAGTTTTCCATTTTTCTTTTTGCCATCTGGTCATTCACTTCTTATAATTTTTATGGTCCTCACATAATTTATGAAAAGCAATAATACTTCTAATCCTATCACTGCTCTCATTATTATTCCCCTCGCACCTGTTATTTCTTTGTGTGCCAATTGTATAATAATTACTAATTAGTTATCAAAAAGAAAACTGCATTTTGATTTTTTCGCAATTGCTTCTTTCTCGTCGATAATAAATTTGTTTACATATTGATAATATTTTGTTTTTGAAGTCCATCTTGTAAAGGCGAGTTTATCATTCCCCTATTTCAGAATGTTTCCCCAACAAGCACCATAAAGTCCATTCTAAATAAGGCAAACGTTTCCGCGAATAATTCGCCGACTTTTTTAACGAGAACTCATCATCAAGAGACTGTCAACAAAATAAGCGGCGCCCCAAACACAATAAACACGCCGAGATCGACAAACATAGTAACGGCGAAAGCTCGCGCAAACAAGGCCCCGTTCCGGAACAAATGGCCCGGCGTGATTGCGCCTGCCTACCACAATTTACCTTCCTTATCTCGCCAAATTAAACTTTATTGCACCGTGGCCTTATCTTAATTAATTTGCCCGTTTTGTTTTTAAGAGGAAGCCCGCTCGCTGGGCCCGGCTTTATTAAGAATAATGGTTTTTAGACGGCAAAGAGAATTTTAATTTTTTGGTGGACAAAAGTTTACATTTCAAGTTGCATGTGACTCAAAAATTTGAATGAAACTATTTTATTGAAAAGTTTACCTAAAACGAGTTAAAACGAGGCATAATTAATTTTATAAATTTCAAAGCAACTCGGAAGTTTAAGGACTGCTTTGTAGTACAACTTATAAATAGTTGGAGACCTAGCTGCTTGTGATTCCTTTAAAGTCTTAAAGCCTTTTAAGATTGTCAAATTTTACCGGTTGTGCCAGTTTTGTCTAACTTTAAGCAAGTAGGGAAAGTTTTATCAGTTTGCGTAAGCCTTCAAGTGGAAGCCGTTTTGTTGGCAACTTACATTGTAAGTACTTGGAGACCTTGCAGGCGACTTCTCCGAAATGCCAGAGTCTTGTGTACGCTTGCCATGCTCCGTTAGGCATGCAGACCAGAGTTACGAGAAGATCCGCCGCTGATAGGTTTACCAAGAAGTAGTTTGTAACACTGTAACAAGAATGTTTACATTACTTACAAATTACAAGTTCTATGTAATTACAGAACACGTTCCAAGTTCCGTTTGAATGATTTTACATAAATAATAATAGTTTATATAAAATAAAATGACAGTAAAAAAAGAAAACATACATAATGTTGAGGAAACAAGGATGCGAATGGGACGTGATGGAATGGTAAAAGATCTGAAAAAATGGTGTGTGACTCTGTGTAATAAAACTTGAAGTAAAGGAAAGGCGATCAAAGACATCAGCTAGAAATATATGGATATAATGGTATATGATCTAAAGAGTTTTTGAGCATTGCAATATCTACAAGCGACAGGTGAAGAAACTGGTGTCAACCAAATTTCGCATAGATTCCACTCGTGCTAGCAAATGAGATTTTACAACCACGTTTTCGAATATATTTTCCCTTGAAAACGTCATTCCCAGATGTTTCCATCCAACATTTCACTCAGCGAGCTTTAGTTTTAAATCAAGACACTGACTTAATTCATTAAGTGTATTTGGAAGCTCGCGTGACCGCTTGATGAAATTACGGCCTTCTTTTAAGCCTAATTTACGGAAACGATCCTAAAGCTCCTGTAAGCTCGAGCTTAATCAGTTAAGACGCAGCGTGTAATTAAAAGTCCGAAAAGCACATTTTCTAACGCTCGAGGCCACGGCGGGGAAGACAGGCAATTTATGATGCCGGGATTCGTGCTTATATAATATCATTTTCTGATAAAATATGTGTGGTGTATTAAAATTTCTGAACGTCCTAGGAAGAAATATGTAGAACAAAATTTAAATTGCAAAAATGGTGGATCCGCCGCGTCGGAAAAAAATTGCTTTACATGGATTTCAATTTTAATATATTCTGTGTTTCTAAGGCTAATCTTCTTAATGAATAACATCAAATGAGATTCCAGAATAATACCTACTTTATCTGTGGCAGGCTCATATAGATTAAAAGCGATGAGACTTCCATGTACATAATTAATCCGACCAAATGAGATTTGCTTCATGCTCGCTCGATCTGGCTGGCACTAAATAATTAATTTATTTGAATGAACGAGATTGCATCCGTTCTGAACGAGCGGATAAATAATTCAGGAAATTCGTGCGGGCGGAACAGGTGGTTAACAGTATAAATTTATTTTAATCTCTTTTGGTGTTGGCGCGTCTATTTAAAAAAAAAATTGCGCTGGAAATGTATGCCTTGTGAATTTTTATCGACGAATAAATTACGTGCAGTTTATTGCAGAAGCGTAAATTTTAACCGAGTTTCTGTTTTGGTTTTAAAGTGAAACGCACACTCGTTGAGGTAATTTTACGCTCATGTGAATGTTCAGTTAGTGACACTGATTGCAAATCATGGCAACACTTCATGCTAGGTAGTTGAAGCGTTATATTGAAAACGTTGAATTGTGGTATACCGATTTGATTGCAGATAGAAAACGTTATAATTGGTAGTGCAAAATGTTAATTGACAACGCACGCTATGACAATAATTAATTTAAATTATACCGTAACAATACTACATCGGGCATGTACTCTACGGTTAATAACGAATCGTATAACAATAACGGTTCTGGTAAAGAATATGTCCATAAGCGCTGAACATTTTCTATGACAAAAATAGTTAATTTAGCTTACACTGAACGTATTTCTACAATAAAATTTGCGAATTATCCGTACATTTCGGAATTATTGCCTTTTAAAAGTGACGGTTTTAGGTTATGTTCGAACGTTTTTTTATAGATATCTTCGAATGGGTTATTCTTAAAACGTGCTGATAAGAGAAGGAAAGCCTTTTTTTGAGTAAGTGTATTTCAAGGGAGAGAAACCATTGCATATAAATATTTTTTAATAGCACCTACTACTTGACGAGCAATACACAAATAATTTTTGTGCGATAGACTTTCAGGGGTAGTGTACTACTTTGTCGTTTCAAATTTAGCATTTAGGTGTAAATTTATAAAAAAGGGTTTTATTTCCCTTAAAATTTACACACAAAAGTTTCCCTTCCCTTAAAACTTACATACAAAAGTTTCCCTTCCCTTAAAACTTACATACAAAAGTTTCCCTTCCCTTAAAATTTACCCACAAAAGTTTCCCTTCCCTTAGAATTTACCCACAAAAGTTTCCCTTCCCTTAAAATATATTTACACATAAAGGTTTCCCTTACCTTAAAATTTACCCACAAAAGTTTCCCTTCCCTTAAAATATATTTACACATAAAGGTTTCCCTTACCTTAAAATTCGCTACTCATTTAAATACATCTAACACACTACCCCTGAAAGCCAATCTCATAAAATTATTTGTGTAATGCCCAAATAACTAGAACTATAGGTACATTTTCATGACCAACACCCGATGGGCCAGCTCACTTTAACTAACATATACAGATCCCAAATCCATCCATCGCCAAATGTGCCACTGTAGCCCCTTTAAGAAGAAATAGCGCCTGAAATTTTATGATTAGTGCTGGCATGAAATGAGTTTTTACGAAGGTTCAAATTTAATTTCTCTACTTCCCAACATTCATAATCTTTCAATTTCAGAAAAAAAGCTAAATAGAAAATTGCAAAATAAAATCTGTAAACCTAGAATAGATTTATCATGCGTTACCGGCTATTGCAATAGAGTCTCATAATTTGCCGGGTATAATGGGCAACATGATATAATAAAATGTATTTATACAAAACTTTCTCTTCCCTTCAAATGTATATATACGAAAAAGGCTTTCCTTCTCTTTAACAGCACTTTTTAAGAATAACTTATTCGAAAATATTGATATGGAACATCAAACATAACCTAAAAATCGTAACTTTTGAAAGGTGATAATTTCAAAATTTACGGATAATCTGCAAATTTTATTGCAGAAATACATTCAATATAAGGTAAATTAACTATTTATGTCACAGAAAATGTTGAGCGTTTATGGACATATTCTTTACCAGACCCACAATAACTAATTGAAATGACGGTAGAACAATGGACAGTTAAATTATTTTTAATTTGATGAACAATTTTATTTTCTTTGAATCCTCATTTCGTAGTTTGGGCAAGCTTCATTAGAAACTTATCTGTTCACTCGTCTAACTTTAAAAATTTTCATGAGTGCTTTAATAGGTGTTTTCCTTTTACCACAGATCTTAACCTCAGATCAGATCCGTTAGTACGAATAAGTGAATTGAGATTTCGACCTCCCTCGACCTTGCCGCTCGAGCACTTCTATTAGTTGTTAGGTTGAAATATCCATTCAAACTTATTTTTTCGTGGTAACGGAGATGGCGTTTAAGTGATCTACTTACCGGTAAGAGGTAAGATTTGTGGCAAAAGGTACGCAGCTAATATTTTCCTACAACTATCTCTTTTGAGAAGGAAGTGTGAACTTTCCTTATCATTCCTTGGCAAGAACTAATAACATAAATTAAGAAAACACTAATTTGAAAAGTAGAATCAACCCTATGTACATTGACTTTCATAAAGTTCGTAACAAATGGGAAAAAATGTTATTATTGACTTTTACCAAAAAAAATTGCATCAATCAAAATAAAAAACAACATAATATCATCAAAACAGTCATTTAAAATATGGCTGAAAATTTGAAAAATAGAAATTCGCGAAAATGAAAAATTGCAATCATTCAAAATTTATTCATCTTTTTCTTCTAGAATCGATGCACTCAAATAAAATTATGTGCGATTATGATCAACAACCTACAGCGTCTGAATACAATATTTTGTTAAAATTCTGACCAAAAATCAATATTTCTAGAATTCCATTTTATGTTGCTTTAAAAATTAAAACGCTGTTTTAAACACCTCAAAAACAAATATCATCTCTTTCCTTTGATCTACATTTACTAACAATAAGATAAATACCACTAATATAAAAATACTACTTTAGATCGGACACCTTTTACAAAAAAAAATTTCGCTATAAAAAAACACGTCTTTGTTACATTGCGTTTTTAACAAATAAAAATAAATTGTTTCCATTTAATTTTTGCCTAATAGAAAGATGAGATGTAAATATGTTAAAATTTAATTTCTGTCATATTGACCTGTGAAATGGTTTTCATTTTAAAGCAGAAATCGTTTTTGTTTAAATCCTATTTTCGTAATGAACATTTTCACATCTTTTATAAATACAACCTATGAAATATCTGAAGAGTCTTCTTTCTTCAAAAGTAGTTATAATTCCCTATTACTTGTGCCACATACGCAGACATACGTTTTCGACATCATATTTTTCCATGGCATGCTAGAGAAGTTTTTTTGATTTGAAAGCCCTTTACAATTAGAGTTATGTAAAGGTCACTGTAACTAAATAGTATGCAAAACAAGGAAACGAGCAGTAAGCAAAGACAGAAGAATTTCTTATTCAAAGCAGACTAATTAAATACAATAGGACTTTTGTGGACACCAAAGGAGTGCAAAGTACTTTACACTTGTTGAGCACACTTCAAACGTTACTCGATTCGCGTTTTTTCCAAAGAGTCCTCCTCATCCTCGTTAAAAATAGGAACTATCGTTTCAAAGAAGCAAAGAACACTTTTCATATTTCAAAAGCCGTTTGGGACTGAAAGAATTTTCGAACTCTTTATAGTTAGTTACGTGCAGTTATATGCCAGTATTCTGTTCTATTACAAATTCCAAGGTTTACTCGATGGATAGGTACTTATATGAGATTTCTGAAACGACTGAAGGAGCTGAAGTTCATAAAAATTCTTAACAGTTTTGTATTACTCTTAGGTTTTGTACGTTGTAGATTGCTTGCAAATTGAGAATATATGAAACTTCCGATATAATATGATCTAAATTTCATAACGTTAAGTTTTAGGATTCCTTTAAGATTTATAAAAAGTAGATTTGTTTGAGTGCTGACATAATTCAGCATAATAATATATTATAATGTAACGATTTTAAAGGTTCTATTAATTTTTATTTTAAAACAAAACACGAAATAGTTAACTAAATTTATTTAGGAACAAACGAATTAACACTAACTTAAACAATAATTTATTTATAAACTAATAAGTAATTTATGTTAACAGCCGAGCGAAAGTTTATAACGCGACTTCAATTCTGAACTGTCAAATGCTGAATTAATTCGAACTCACCGGCCGCGTGTTTTATAGCCGGGGTTGTTTATCTGGGACATTCGAGTGCGCGACAGAAAGTCTCAGATTGATTCGATCGCTGACGTGATGTCGAAGCGTCCGAAGCTTCTCGTCTAAGACGCGTCGGCGATGACGCATCAGACGGGCTGGCACCGCAATCGTCACAATAATATAATAATATATTAATAATACATAATAATATATTAATACTTCTATACATTCTCATACCATTCAAGCGTTAAAGGTGTTAAAGAAAGTAATTTTTTTACTCTTTGCACCCTGTATTCTACTCTCAGGGGAGATTTTCTTTGGTCAAGATCATAGTCATAGTAAATGTTGTTTCGGTTGATTCAACTACAAGTAAACCCAGAAAGCTCTAAGAACTAATTAACTGAAAATATTGAGTATCCAGAAAAAAGTCTAAATATGCGAACCAGTTGGACAATTTCTATTGTCAGGGGGCAAGTATATCTCTGGCTTCGTAAACCCTCAGGGGAAGGGTTATAGGTCTCGTAGGAGTCAAACAAATTAATGTGTTTGTATGGCACCTTCGGTGTTTCGGTATTTCACACATTGAAAATAAAGACTTGGAAATGTAAAGCGATCAGACTTTTTTATAAGTCCCAAGCAGCATATAACATTTGACAGGTAGAATGGGGAGATGGGAACACCCTGTAGCTCAATAAGGGGAATGTATGACACTGATATCTGTTTACATTTTAAAAGTGTGTTGCGTGCTGGCCGTTAGTGATTTGCGAGCACTGGTTTTTATTAATTAACTTATCAGCCGATTAAGTGGATTAAAGGTATTGAAATACTGGATTACTAGAAACTATTATATTGAAATTAAATTGACTAATTAAAACAAACTGGGTCACAAAGACATGAAATGACAACTTTACAATAACGAGCTCACTGAAGAACTGCCTATCAAAACGAGATGAATTATCTTGCATCCCCCCGAGGAAACTAGTATTACTTCATTTATTTATACGTTTAGTTTAACTGAAAGTTACAATGAGTAAAAGCAATACTTCTTTCTTAGATTAGCTTTAGTTTCATCTACGTCTAAGCAAATTCTAATGCAGCCTTTTAGCGCTAACTTAATCGTGATACTCTTGGGACACAGATAATCCAACTACGATTTTCATAGAACTACCGGATGTTTGTTAGACATATAATCTTACATAAAAATAATTATACGCAGTTTACACTTCCCCTGTTATTTAAATTTTGATCAATATCAAAAATCAAAATTTACATCTCTCTAAGAACTACTAAGACTTTCTAAAGGTCTTCTACCTGGAATTCGAGGGCAATATTCTCTCTTCGATAAATTTGGATCACTCTCATGTATTGAATCAGATGAGACAGCACGTTCTAATTCTAATTGAACATCTTCTCTTGGTCTACTACGAGTGTAACTTATAACTTCTTCAGATCTAGTTCTATTTCTAATTTCGCGACTATCATTATTAAAAGTAACGCAAATTCCAGGTACCAAACCACAACAAGATTTTACATACCGCTTCGGAAAACATTTTCTACAACAACAATAAAATATAATTACAAATACAATAATAGCAATGACAATAGTATTTAAAGAATAATATTTCATAGAGTTAGAATGTTGGATTTGTTCATCTAAATCTTCAGCTAGTTTCTTAATATTTTTTAACTTATGAGAAGCTAAATTAAGATCGTCTAAAGATACGGTTTTCATATTTGCTTCTAAATGTAAGTCAGTTATATTAAATCCTTCTTTAGTAAAGTTTTCACAACAATCAATATTTAAATTAAACGAAGGAACATACTGTAATTTGATATTACTAGAATAAGTATTTTGTGTTGTTAAAATAATTGATCCTGTATAAGCTTTACAACCGCTTAGCAAACTAAAGCTTCCTACACCTTGTAATCTAACATCTAAAGGATTATTATTTTCTTTTGGACACGAAATTGTAATTAATTCGGATTTAGATACTACATATAACCAAATATTAGAAATAAGGCCGTTTTAATTTCTACAACTCTTTGATCACATACTTCTGGCATTTTTGTTGCTAATCTGTATAACTTAACTTCACAGTCTTCGTGCATGTGTGTCAATGACACTTGTTGCATTTGAGGACAAATATATTCTAGTTTTGCAATTTCCATACAGTGTTCAAACTGCAACTCATTAAATTTAACATAATGTTGTTTTATTTCATCGATAGCTAAAAACTTACTACTTAGGTTGAATAAAAGAGTACTTACTATTACCTAAGTAAATTGGTAACGGAGTTAAACTTAATAATGTATACGTATCTATTTGAATTAAAGGAAATCTAATAATATAAACTAAATTAGGGTTCTTATAATAAACATCTATCTTAGCAGATTTCATCAAAACTATGTAATTTTTTATATTTATTAACGCTGAAAACTGTAATCCACTTGGTACATAACCAGAAATCTTCTTTAGTTGTTGTATTATCTGACTGGGGCTTACAATAATTGGATTTAAAGTACCAGTTTGAGCTTGTAACACAGCATTTAATAAATTCATGTTTTCTAGTTGATATTGTTCAAAAATTACTGTAAATATCATAACATGTTCATCGAAAGTTAACTTTCCGTTAAGAAATATGTTTCTTTCGTTATTTTGTTTCAATATCTGATGTATAGTGTGTAAATTTCTTGCCAGTAATTCTTCATTATACCATAAACTTCCTATAGTACTATTGAAATGAGTAATAGCAGACTCAACTACACTAGTTTGTTCTTTAATTAAATAAACTAAGGAATGCTCATTATTACCGTATTCTCTAATTTTTTCATTATAATATTCAGCGTCATCTTCACCAAGTGTTCCAAATAAAAATTTAGATAATCTGCCTACTACGTTCATTAACCCTCGCTTAAATCTATGTTCACTATGACCTACTAACTGCTCTAAAATATACAAATCGTCTTTAATTTTAAGTAACATTTGATTAATACTTCTAAAGAAATGATTACAAATTGACATATCAGGTAGGTGATGAAATTCAGGTCCACGGCATCTTATGAGAATACATTTCTAACCTTTCTAATTTTTCTCTATGTTTACTAATATCAACATAAGTTATTAATTTCCAATAATGATTGAATTAGTTTACTTTACCAATATTTTCAAAATGAATTCCTGGACTATAGTCAAAATCTGTAAGGTTATAAAATTTTTCAGTACGACTTGCAGACATACATAGGACGATGATGGTGAGTCCTGCCAGAATTCTAGAAGTTTTCTTCATATTTTTTTTTCTATAACAATAAAATTAATCAATAAAATGTTTCAATCGATTTCCATGAACTTTAATTTTATGTCTTTTATTTTGAATAGTATAATTGACTGGCGAATCCTTAGGTAAAACAAAGTATGGACCTATCCATTGACTCGATAGTTTTTTACTACGTCCTCGACGAATTGATTCGTCAAAAAGTAAAACTTTATCTCCAGGTTTAAATTCAATGAAGTTGCTCTTTTTATCATAACCTTGCTTTGAACGTTCTTTATTTTGTTGTAATAAAGTAAAAGCTTTTTCTCGGGTCATTCTGAACTTTTCTTTAATATCCGACAACAAATCATCATAACTATAAACAGGTTCTTTATTATATTTTAATATTGAATTCGGTAAATTTGGTTTATATCCGTATAATAATTCAAAAGGCATAAGGCCTGTGGACGTATGGGGAGTAGTATTATACGTAAACATTGCGTAAGCTACATATTTATCCCAATCTAATTGATTTTCAGAAATAAAATGTCTCAAATATTCTGCTAAAGTTCTATGAGATCTTTCCAATGAGCCATTACTTTGTGGATGATATGCAGTTGTCTGCAATTTTTCTATTTTCAAAAGTTTTTACAAATATTTTTAAAAACATTAGATAAAAAGTTCGTACGTTGATCTGTCAAGATTTTATCCGGAATTGAGTGTTTCAAAATAATATTTTCTACGAAGGCTTTTGCGACTGTTTCTGCTTTCTGATTAAGGATTGGTACGGCTTCCGAATATTTAGTTAGATCATCCTGAAATGTTAAAATATATTTATTACCGTTTCGGGTAAAGGGCCTACAATGTCCAAAAAGCACAAGTTAAAAGGTTCTCTAGAGGTTGTCGTAATTTCCATGGGTAACTTAGTTTTTGACTTTAATAATTTATTTCTTTGGCAACTTTCACATTTACTAATATAATCTATAATGTCTGCTTTCATATTTGACCATCTATAATTATACTTTAATCGCTTAAATGTCCTATTAACTCCTTGATGTCCTCCAATTAAACTATTATGATATTCTTTTATTACTTTCAGTTTCTCATCTTTACTAAGTTCTGTTATTACTTTATTATTACATAATAAAACTTCTACGTTTGTGTTTTTAAATAAAAACCTAAGCATTATCCTAACATTTTCCCATTGTAATCTATTTTATCCACTTCCTAATCGCGGTATTGCAATTTTAGTGATATTCTTTTTAAGTAAAATATCTATCAGGTTTATTAAACATAACCATAAATCTTCATAAGTGGGTTTGTCGTAATAATTTTCCTTAGTTATCAAGTAAAAAACTTTTTCTGCATTTACCTCAATAGTAGCTACTTCATGTACACACTACACTTATTTTGTTCTAGTAATAAATCAACATTTCTAAATCGTTCTCGAAATTCTAAAGCTATACCTTTTGCCATTTTAAAATCCTTAGAAACGCAGTGAGCTAAACAATAATCTTTAGATACTGAAAATAAACTTTCATCACATTCTTTGAGTTGATTACTAATTATTATACAATGAGTTTTCGTATACTCGCAAAATTCATCATACGTCATACCTACAGAAAATTTTTCTATATTGTAACGATTTTAAAGGTTCTATTATTTTTAATTTAATCAAAACACGAAATAGTTAATAATCTAATTTATTTAAAAGTAACACTAATTAACACTAACTTAAACAATAATTTATTTATTTATTTATAAACTAATAAGTAATTTAGTAACAGCCGAGCGAAAATTTATAACGCGACTTCAATTCTGAACTGTCAATTGCTTAATTTATTTCGAACTGAACTCCACCCCCGGCCGCGTGCATTTTTATAAACCGGCTCTCTCTTCGAGAATGGCCTGGAACGCGACGCGACGACGGGCTGTCTCAGATTGATTTCATCGCTGACGTGATGTCGAAGCGTTCGAAGCTTCTCGTCTAAGACGCGTCGGCGATGACGAATCAGACGGGCTGGCACCGCAATCGTAACAATATAATTAGGTTGCACTGCATGGATTCTACTGAGAGCATCAGCTGGCAAATTTTGTTTACCCGAACGATGTATTATTTGGTAGTCGTATTCTTCCAATTTAAGACGCCACCTAACTAAACGTGAGCCTGGGTCTTTAACATTGAATATCCAGACTAATGGTCTATGATCCGCATATATTTTAAATTTTCGACCAAATGAATATGGCCTAAAATGATTAACAGCCCAGATTATGGCCAATAATTCCTGCTCTATTACACTGTATCTTGTTTCTGCTTTATTTAAACTGCGGCTCGCATAGGCTATTAGTAAATCTTGTCCTATTTGACCCTGGGAAAGTACCGCACCTATGGCATATTTACTAGCATCTGTACTTAATATAAATTCTTTTTCAAAATCTGGATGTTGTAATAAAGGCTTATTAATTAAAATTGTTTTAAGAGTTTCAAATAATTCTTCAGATAAATTAGTCCAGTTAAATTCCACACCTTTCTTTAATAACTTCGTAAGTGGGGAGGCAATTTGAGCAAAACTCGGAATAAATTTTCTATAATAAGAGGCTAGACCTAGAAAAGATTTAACTTCCTTAGAAGTTTGGGGTCTAGGAAAATTTTTTACAGCTGAAATTTTTGATTCATCTGGGGATATACCTTGATCACTAATGACATGTCCTAAATATATAACCTTTTTACAAAGAAAATTACATTTATATGGTTGAATTTTCAAGTTATATTTTCGTAATCTTTCGAAGATTCTTATTAATTTCTTGTTATGATTGCTTAAATCATACCCATATATGACTATATCATCTAAATACACAAAACAATCTATGCCTTGTAATCCTGATAACACTGTTGTCATTAATCTTTGAAAACAAGATGGAGCGCCTTTTAAACCAAATGGCATCCGCTTATATTGATAATGACCCGATTCGGTGGAAAATGCTGTCTTTTCGCGAACGTTTTTGCTTAATGAAATCCGATGGAACCCTGAAGCTAAATCTATAACACTGAAATATTTAGCGTTTCCCAATTGATCTAATATTTCATTTATGTTTGGCAAAGGAAATGCATCACCAATTGTAACATCATTTAGTTTACGAAAATCGACTACAATTCTCCATTTCTGTTTACCTGATGAATCTATCTTCTTAGGGACTACTAATAATGGAGCGTTCCATGGGGGAAACAATGTGTTCGATTAAATCTTGTTCTAACATCTGAGTCACTTGTTCTTTAATTATTTCTTTTTGTGCGTAAGGCAACCTACATGGCTTTAAATGTATCGAACTTGTACCATATTATTAATATTATGTTCAATAGTAGTAGTACCCGTTAAATTATCGCCTTCTAAACAGAACAATTCGGAAAATTCGTCACAAATATTTATTAATTCATTATACTTTTCGTTATTTAAATGATCTGTTATGAGTAGATCATGTATTTAACTCAACAATTGACTCTTGATGGTAATAATGACCATTAATTGCATTTATATTGACTAATTTTTCTATCTCAACAACAGGTAAGCAAATTTCAACGTCACTTTTATTTATGTTTAATATACTTACTAGGCATTCTTTAACTTTAACACATGTGAGACAATTTCCTACGATAATACCTTCTCGTAATTCAACTGAATTGAAAAAACCTTCAAACATATTATTCTTGTCAGTATTGACTTTAACTTTCAAAATTGACTTAGTTCTTTTCGGTAAAATAAAAATATCTTCCTTATTTTCAGAAAATTTAACCTCAAGTAAACCCATTTTTAACGTAATTTTGTAATTTATTTGAGCACTTAATCTAAGTAATATATCATGACCTAAAATTTCGTCACATTCGATAGGAAACTCGTCACTGACTATGTGAAATGGAAACATAGAATTTGATAAACCTGTTCGTAATATAACACCATAACACACTCCGTTAGTTTGCATAGTTTCGGAAGTTATACCTTTTATATTAAGTGTTTCATCACTATACACTATTGCTTTTGGATTTAATTTTCCCTGTTTTATCGACAGCAATATCTAAGGGTATATCTACTTTCGCGGCTCTCTCTGACATCGTACATATTTTTCTTTCGCTAGGTATACTTTTGCAAATCGTGTTTAAATTTGTTACATTAAATTATTTTACATTGAATTATTTTCATTACGCAGCTTTGGCGACAACGTCCTTGCTAAAGAGTTATAGGTGGTTATAGTTTAAGGACGGTCTGACTTGCAGTGTTTTATCAAGTAACTACACCTTTGCGGTCAATGTGATTTCTGTTTACATCATTATAACGATAAGAATTACTCGCGAAGTTTTGTTTATAGTTAGAATAGTTCTCATATTTCCTAGTAGCATTTTTATTTACGCACACGTGCTCGTATTTATTGTTTCTACGTGTATCGAAATTACTACTGACAAAATTATCATGATAAAATGACTGAGAAATATTACTATTTCTACGTATAGCATTTTTACCTTTGTTGTGTGCATTAAAATTGTTATTAGATGGTCTTGTATTATTTCTATTGTAATTTCTTTCATAGTTTTCCTTTAAATGAATATTTCGCTTACAATGATCAACCATCAAATGTTGAGAGTAATTTAATAGCAGAATCTAATGTTGGATTGATTCGGCCTTTACTTGATGAAAATTTATATCCATATTGATTAATTAATTAAACAAAATGTATTTAGATTTTCACAGTTTATTACTTAACACATAACAATTGTTTCAGTACACAGTACCTTCGTCAGATGTGAGCTATAACTAACTAACAAAAATGTAAAACAACATGCCTATATGGGCTACCTGCTTCGAAAATAACCGACTAAATTCTGTGAAATGTGTGAATGAGAAAAAACAGATGTTATGTGTTAAGTAATAAACTGTGAAAATCTAAACACAGAATCTAATGTAATTTCAGATGCCATGTTGTCAGAAAAATTATCTGAACTGACTGAAATTCTTCAGAAATTGTTGTCATGCACAACAAACAAAAAAAAATAGGTAATATTTATTACTTACTTAACTTCCTTACTTAATGGAAGAAAGAAAGAACTTTCTTTGTACGTACACTCTATTTTACAATATAACTTTTCACTGCACAATTTTAACACTGAACTGCTGTTGTCTTCGGAATATTCTTCTCTTTTCTCGTAATCCTTGTTGAATGAATACAGCTGAAATTCTACAGGAATGTCGAACACTTTCTTTCTTTTCTTCTCGTAATCCACTGTATTCTTTTCTTCTCGTAATCCAAGGATTTGTCCTCTGGTCCAAATATCTTAGTAGATTATTTATTTGAACTGATCAATTGGTAATCCATGTGTTCACATTAGCTGACTTTGTTAATTTACGTAGTAAATTGTCTTTATTGGATTAATTACTTATACTGATTAATTAATAATCCCGTCTTCCACTTTTTATTATTAACTTAGTTAAGTGTCTTTGTTGAATTATTTAATTATCGATACTGATCAATCAATAATCCCATTTTCACTTTCTGTTAATTAAATTAGTAACTGTCTGTTGGACTAGTTAATTATCGATGCTGATCAATCAATAATCCCGTTTACGTTGCCACCAAAAATAATGTTGCGTGCTGGCCGTTAGTGATTTGCGATTTGCGACTACTGGTGTTTATAATTAACTTATCAGCCGATTAAGTGGATTAAAGGTATTGAAATACTTGATTACTAGAAACTATTATATTGAAATTAAATTGACTAATTAAAACAAACTGGGTCACAAAGACATGAAATGACAACTTTACAATAACGAGCTCACCGAAGAACTGCCTATCAAAACGAGATGAATTATCTTGCATCCCCCCGAGGAAAGTAGTATTACTTCAATTTATACGTTTAGTTTAACTGAAAGCTACAATGAGTAAAAGCAATACTTCTTTCTTAGATTAGCTTTAGTTTCATTTACGTCTAAGCAAATTCTAATGCAGCCTTTTAGCGCTAACTTAATCGTGATACTCTTGGGACACAGATAATCCAACTACGATTTTCATAGAACTATCGGATGTTTGTTAGACATATAATCCTACATAAAAATAATTATACGCAGTTTACAACAAGTGAATCGCCGAAAATGAAACATTATGAGATGTTTATGCAAGGGGCGAACCGTTTTTGTTTAGAATAACCATCTAAACACGCTCGTCAGAACGCGTTTATGTGAATATAAAAACGTAACTTCAACAATGTAAGTATGAGATGATCAGTTGTATTGTAAAGTTGACGTGTTATACAGCATTCGGTAAATTTTCTATTTAAGATTATGGATATATCACTTCGTTTAGTTTCGATTCAGTAAAATTTCAAATAAAATAAGATTTGATTCATCTTGGTCGAGAATAAAAATAATAAAATAAGATTTAACACGAAAATGAGGTAAATTCTCCTTTCTTTAATCAATCTATTTGTAAGCAAGTAATTTATTGTAAATAGAAATCATTTGTTGGTATTATATTTGTTAGTAAAATTGTATTTGTTGGGTAAGCACTTAAGCAGTGGAAATTTATTTAACTCCAAGTTTTTCCATTCATACTTCTGATTCGGAAAGTAGAAACAAAGGCGAATGCGAGGAATTCGTTCGGTGGCAGGACTAAGGATTTCTCTTGGCCGATTTAATTTAACCAAACGTCTTGACAAGTAATAAACTGTTTTGTAAAATTTTTTCGTCAAATCATTCAGAAAATAGCCTTGGCTTCGGAGTCAGCTTGAAACCATTTCTTTCCTTCCGCTCGACCGCGCAACAAATTCCACCGGCGCGTAGTTTACTCCAAAAAGGAATTTTGTTTTAAGTGAACAATATGTTTACGGTTCCGCATCGATGATAAATTTGTTGTTTTGCTTCTGATGTTTATGAGTACAACAAGTCTTATGTGTTTTCATTTTATTGTGTTAGCTCTTGTTCAACTTCTTCTGAAAAGCTCAAAAAACTAAATCATATCTGAAAAGCTTGAAAGTTGTTTTACCATGTTTTCAATGGATTTAATTTTGAAAATAAGCAAGAAGGAAAAAAGACTTCCTGAAAAAGGGAGAATGGAAAGAATTATTTTGTTTTTGTTGGTCCGGAATGTCGCGTCGCCATGAATTAGTTGTGTTTTTAGCTTAACCTAATTTCGCGCCGAATTTAAATTTAATAACGGGCTCTCCGTTAAATCCATTAGGAGAAAGGGCGATTATTCAATGCCAGCGGGAATTTCGGATATCTCGGAAGGATCCGGGACGGTCCCAGAGAGGCGAATTAAAAATTTACGACGTCCTCACTAACGACTAAATTTAATTAAGACGTCGCGTCGGGGGTGGTGAATTTTCATTTCGTCGAACTTCTTCTGAGTGAAAAAATGTGACTTGTAAAGGGCCTCGAATGAAACCTTAATTTTCTTTATTTCCAGGAGCTTAGTTAAACCGAACTTTGTTTTACACGGAATTAATTTAATTCACTTTTTTGGTCGTAGATCCATTAAAAGTCTGCAAAAAATTTAAGTGAAAGATTCCCTTCCTCTATTATAAAATCTGAATAAACGGTTCTATTTGTAAAATTCAATTTAAAAAACCCTCAAAATCTCAATATTTTATTTCATTTTAATTATACTTTTACTAACAATAAGCCATTTTAAACGTTCGTTTGGAAAATTTTCGAATTGCCACAATAAAATAAACAAATACTCTGAGGTAACATTTCTGTAAGAATCATCTAATAGTCTTCGAGAGCTTCAACCCGCGCTCACCAATCCCAAAGCAATTACTTTTTGCGGACACATGTTACACATTCCATTCCACTTCGACCTTTTGTTCAAAGTTCAAACCACGAGGCAGTTTAAAGGCGATAAACTTGACAAATCGTTGCATAAAACTTTAACACGAACCAAAACAAATATAAAGCAAGAGCGGCTAGCTTTGTGGATATGAGACGAGGATGTCAACAGGAAGCGGCGGGATAGTTAGCAGTATCACTTTATGTTTACGAGCACGAACTAAAAATGTTCGACAAAATGAAGGCAGAGAGAGTTACAGAACTGCTGTTTGATTTAAGAAAGCTCTTATGTATATTGGCGTGCAATAATTAAATACTACTTACATAGTAAACAACAGCCACTTTCGATGCAAACGAGAGCATTAAAGCACTAATTAACAAAATTTATCCTAACGTTAGTTTTATCAAGAGTATAATTTGATAAGCTATCTTAGATTTCCAATGGATCTAGTAGCTTCAAGCGTTGGAAAGCTCTACTGTTATTTAGCAGATTAATGGCAAAAGTGTTAGGATACTGGTCAAGCTGGGATATGTATTTGCTACTCAAACACTTGGGTTCTTGTAACTCTTTTGAAATCATCAAGTCATTGTGAAGAGAATCGTAACTAATGAGCATATGCTACTGTACGAAACGTCTTCGACTGGAACCTTTGAAGTATGTTTATATTTGTAGCACTCGCAGTACCCCACAGTTGCACCCCATAAATTCACACTGGTTTACGGATCACTTTATATCAGCAGTTTATTCTGTAGCGTTAACTCTGATTTACGACCAATTAAGTATTATGTATTAGGAGGTATTCAGGCCTATGATGTATCATTGGTGTTAAGAATAACAGCGCGGTTACGTGTGCAACTGCTTTCGCTATCAAGAAATGACATGATATATCATCATAACGTAACTTGTACAATTAGACCCGTACTCTTTTGCCTGTTTTAGACGGTGATATTCATATTTTTGTATCAAATTTATTACAAAGTGAGAGAGATAAGCCACCATAGTGAATGTTGATTGGTTGAATTGGCACTTCTCACTCACTTC
Organism: Dorcus parallelipipedus; assembly: GCA_958336345.1. Classification (NCBI taxonomy): domain Eukaryota; kingdom Metazoa; phylum Arthropoda; class Insecta; order Coleoptera; family Lucanidae; genus Dorcus; species Dorcus parallelipipedus. Next base: position 29,852,143 of record OY284479.1, on the reverse strand, counting down.
GTAATAAATTTGATACAAAAATATGACCGTGTAAAACGGGCATATAAACAAATCTTAGGCTATGCGCTCGATAATAATTCGCTAGTAATTCATGATCTGTACGCATTTCAACGTGTTGCGGACGCACAACCAATATGGGTTTAAGTACAGTTTATCAATTACTTTCCATAAAAGAAATCTTTGCAGTACATAATGTTGGAGCGTTTTTTTTTTGTACATTTGGGCCAAAATAGTAATAACGTTAAACAGAGCATACCTCGTTCTGATAAACACTCGTTCGCTGGTTTGTCCCTTCTAGTTTTCTCTCTCTCTCCATCTCGCTTATCGCGCATATGATGCATCGTGAGAAACGGATACACATACAACAAACAATGCGATTTTCATCGGATGTCTGAAAATACATCAAATACTACTCACCGGGGGGGCTTGCGCGCCCCCGCGGAAATCCAGCGGTGCATCTAGTAGCAACCATTCCCTCACATTGATAATGGACACTACGGAAGTTATCCTTGGAAGTTGACTTCTTATCTTCGCATGCATTAACCCCACATTCACCTGTAATTCGAAAACCCACCCTCCCGATGGATATTAGCATACCTTGCCTCCTAAGCTTACGTTCTTAGGATCAATTGATGTCACTGACCGCGTAAGTGTCAGCATCACTTCGTTTCCGATCCAGTGAACATAATGCCATATTAGATCTTTGTGGAGCACAATGCTTCACCAGGTCAGGAACACAACCAACTGAATTCCCATTCACAATGAATATGGAATACCAGCTGACTGTCTCACCGATATCGTGCACTTCATCAGCGGTGCTGACCACTGCGACAAGTCACACACGGTGTCGTATACTGGTGCACGGTATGCCCTGCAATGCCCCGGATCATCGGCATCAGGACGATATTCGCTATATTAGAATAGAGTTATTCTCATCGCATGATCCTCATCCCGCATTGCCAATATAATAAACAGGGTATACCGCGATACTACTTCTACCAGAACATTGCCTTCTTAGGCCAATACTCTGCAGCCACCCTCTAGGTCACACATCCCGTCACCTCGACGCGTAACGCAATTCGTTACGCCCTTTACCGACCGTTCTCACTATGCATTCACGAGAAGACTGTCCTTTCTCTCCTCTTAATATTTTACGTTCCCTCGGATAGGTTTATCGTCAAAACATAAACAAACATCCCCTGATATACAGATATTTATTAAGCATTTTAAATTACAACCTAACTCATTCGTTAAAAATAATTTCGGCTACGACAATAAACAGATATTCGCAATGTTTTAGTGAACGCATAGCGTAAGTTTTGTTTATGAATACAGACCTAATTTTGAGGTATTACTTTATGCTCGATTAGTGTTAAGGCCGGTCCAGACGCAACGACTTATCCAACGACTTGTCTCATCAGACAAAACGTATCAGGCAAAATGGAACGTTAGACTGCAAAACGTACATCTTGTCTAACGTTCTGCGGTCCACACGGTACATTTTGCATGATACGTTTTATCTGATCCGAAAAGTCGTTGGATAAGTCGTTGCGTCTAGACCGGCCTTTATATGTGTTCTGATTGACATTTATTTGAAAGACGTTATACTTCTGATGCATCATATTAATAAATTTCGATGCCTTTAAATGAGGTATGAGGCTTGAATGTTATCTTAACACCCATGATACATCATAGGCCTGAATAGCAGTGTATATTAAGGACAGAGTTGGTCCGAGTACACTACCTTATGGAACGTCAGATTGAATTGGAAGTAATTCCGACAATTTCTCTTTACGTTTAACCACAAGAAACTATTGGCCAGATGCGACCTTAGACCTGACAACAATAAAAACATAGATTAAGAATTTTTGCGGTATTTCTTGATCCTGAAAAAGATTTCGACAGTTAGATTTCCTTGGTCTTCTATCATCGTTGGTGGAATCCATTCCCAACATTCAGCAATAGTCGGTGATTGTATTCTTATTCCATTTTCCTTAGTATCTTTTCTCCATTTCTTTTAAATCTTTTTGAAATCGCTCTCTCTGTTCCTCACTTAATTTATCCATGTTTTAAGGAAGGAAGCACCTATTGACACTTATCCTAAGCTTCGAAACTTCTCTTCGTAATTTGGATTTTTTTTTTGTTTTCCGGGAAATTGTTGACGAGCGACGTTTTTAAACCTCTTCCACATCTAACATACATTTTCTTATTTGTTTGGTTAAACGCCTGAACGGTCCAGTGGTAAGAGGACCGGCCTTGCAATCGCATGGTCGTCGGTTCGAACCGCACTCGGGATTTTTCTCGGGGGTGGTCGGTATCGACTTCAGGCACCCTTCAGAGTTGGGGATAAAATTCGACACTGCTTTCCCTTAAACGGCGAGAAGGTTGGAAGTAACAAAGCCACGGAACACTTTACACACACTCAAAATACACTCCCGCTCCTGAGGTCCTGACAGACAAGTCTTTGACTTAGGACCCCGTTGGGCAACCACCACAGATAATAATAATAATAAAAAAAAAACAAATATTTCAGCTTTGAGTTTTCTTGTGTGATAGATGGAAATTTGGAACATAGATATTTAAAAAAGCCCCTTTTTATTCACAGCTGGGACAAATTTTATTAATTTTTTTATTAAAAAGGAAATGTTTATAATTTTTTAGTTTGGTATGAAAAATACAACTAAATACAGGATAAGTTATAAATTTTACAAAAACAAAATTGCTGTAGGTTACTGTAATCGCAGTTATGTTAAAAATAAGCAATAAGAAGAAGTTAAGTACCCGGCATTCAGTTCTATTATAAATTCCAAGGATTATGAATGAGATTTTTGTAACGACTTCTCAACATTTTAGTTCATATGAAAAATAAAACAATATTAGATCGAGCAAATGTATATTAAAATACTTACTTGAAAATTTACTTGGTTGTTCGCTTTATCAAAAGTGAATGACGGTAATACGATAATAATCGTATAACGAGAAATGTCGAGTAAATATTTTAATATATGTAAATTTGCTCGATCTTTTCCATACTAACAATTGTTGTTAAGGGTTTAAACTTTGGCTTAAAGTTAAGCTGGAATTGTACAACATCACAAACAAAATTTTATTAGATTTTAATGAATTATGTAAGATCTAACTGAATTCTTGTTATACATGTTTCAAGTTTGTTTCTATAGGCGAATAATGGGATAATAAACTCAATTGACCTTAGATTTAAATTAAATGCAGAAATTAGCTGATTTCTTCTTTCAGTTCATCAAGCTTCAGTAAACCTGTATATCGCATTAACTTAATAAGTATCATAAATTCAATTTTCGTCAGATTTTTATGAGTCATTCGAAAAAACTCATTTGCATTAGACAATATATTTCTAAATAATTGTTGCGCCTATATTCAATTTGTTTAGAAATTGTTGAAAATATGAACTTGAAACCTCCAAAAACTTAATTAGAACTTTCTACTTTCGAGTTAATGTTAAATACTTTTAAGGGCCAATCGTCTGTTTAACATAAAACATATTTTAAATTATATCTCAATTTTCAGCAACAAAGAAGAAATGGCAAAAGGTAAATTAATACTGAAGACGGAATGGGGATTTCAGAAGGCTACTTATTCGAATCGAAGACATTAATCGTTTCCATAATTCGCCAAGTTTTTGCACATAAATCAAAGTAAATAAGAAAAATTTCATGGCTGAGAGTGGGCGAAATGGCAATTCGAGAGTTTCGACGTGAACACGATCCTCGTTCAGATTCAAATTTAATCGAACGAAACCGCAAAGCCTCACGAGAGCCCTCTTCCTTGAGTATCTTCCTTGAGTGTCTGACAATTCGAATTTGCCAATCCTGACCACACAACTTGTTGTGTTCAAAAAGTGCAATTTCAATAGAGTCTATTTGAATATAATGGTTGCAAAGTAAATCAGATTACGCCAACAAGCAATCCGCTTATGATATCGGCGGCTATTGTTACCAATTACATGGGCCAATTATCAGATAATAGTTTTGGCGGAATAATAATGCAAATCTGATTATCGGAACACGTAACATTCAATAATACAGCAAACAATAATCTGTTACTAATAATAACAATTAATACATTTACAATACGGCTGTGAAGAAATAATCAAATTAATTCTCCAGTATAAGCGAAGGAGTAAAATATTAATTATGTATGTCATTTATACTTAGTTTAAAAAAAAATTTAAGTCCCACGTGACTAAATTAACTACCTTTCTACGAACATTTGTTTCTAATTGTTTTTATAAAGTATTTGAGATTTGGTCGTAAGTTGGAAACTGTTTCGGGAATTTGCTTGTAAACATCCCTCTGTAAGTCTACATACCGTGCAATTATCTTTTAAGATGCAACATATCCCTATGTTCGTTTTACAAATAATTATATTGTAACGTTTTTAATTTTAAAGGTTCTATTATTTTTATTTTAATCAAAACACGAAATAGTTAATAATCTAATTTATTTAAAAGTAACACTAATTAACACTAACTTAAACAATAATTTATTTATAATCTAATAAGTAATTTATGTTAACAGCCGAGCGAAAATTTATAACGCGACTTCAATTCTGCACTATCAACTCTGAATTTATTTTCGAACTGTCTCACGTTAGTCCGTGTGCATTTTTATATCCGGGGTCGTTTAGCTGGAACATTCCAGCGCGCGACAGAAAGTCTCATCGCTGACTTGATGTCGAAGCTTCTCGTCTAAGGCGCGTCGGTGCTGACGCATCAGACGGGCTGGGACCGCAATTGTCACAATATCAATGCATTGTATAATACATTTTACTTTAATTGTGTGTACAGTCCAATCATCTAATCCAATTATTTTATGTTGGTTGCGTACAAATACATATGAAATGATATGATTATATTAAAAACAACGTAAGGATATATTGCATGTTAAAATTATTGCATTGTATAAAAAAAGCTGTCTTCACGTTCAGCTGCAAACGCTAATAAAACTCTTATAGAGTTGTAGTGTACAGAGAGAAGATTTCGTTGTAGTCAACTCGGGGCCGTGTGGTACGATGCAAGTCTTCGAAATGCCGCCCCTTAAATTTTTTTAAAAATATCATTCGATTGTGATGTATAAAATGTGATGCATAAAATGTACGAATACTATTTTTATTTTGAAAATATAAACTTACGCTAAAATTATATCAATTATCAACTACAACAATCTACTACTACCTACAGTTTTACCAGTTAAAGTTAGAAGGGTCAAATATTGTCAATAATTGTAAACTCAAAGCAGAACTATCAACACATAAGGCTGCGCTCACACTGATGAAGCAAAAACGCTTTCAAACAAAACGTTTTGCTGTATTGTAAAAACGTTTCGGCTAGGCTCACATTGATAAAACGAAAACGTTTTCGGACAAAATGTTTTGCTGCATTATAAAACAGTGTGACGTATATTAAAGAGACAAAAAACGTACTTCTATTGATATATTTACTTCTCGGCGTCTACTTGCATAACCGCAAGTCTTTTTTTGTCTATATTGGGGATTTTAAAACCCTGTTTGTTAACTTCCTTAATTACTAACAGCAAAAATAAATAATTAAAAATGCCTTCGAATAAAACAACGGACTGTTAACTTTGGGGGCCGCATTAACATTTGTTGGGGCTTTCACACGTTTACTGATGTAAAAGAAAAGTTTTTGTTGATTTTAACTTAATTTATTTTAATTTACACTAATACACTAATACAAATTTACAGTACATATATGCTGTTGCACATATTGAAAATTGCGACTTGTGTCGTCGTTATGAATACTTGTTGTCTTGAATGAATTGAAACGAACGAATCGAAAGAAAATGAATGAATGTATATAAATGCCGAAAGTGCCCTTTTAAAACCGAACCCTTGACCGTGGGTGGCCTTCTATTGCGACTTCCTGGAAAATAGACGGAAACGCTGTACAACGCCTTGCCGTCACCATCTGGGGTAACTTTCTAAGAAGTTCGGATTTTAGCACTTGTACTTTCGCTTGAAGAATAAAATTAAATATTACATTAAATTCCTTAAATCTAAAAACCTATTAACTAGAGTCTGTACAACATTGTTTGGGGGCTTACCTAATAAACTCAAGTTTGTTGTAGCGATTTATTCGCAATTTTGTCGAAAAACTCTTTTTTTATTTATTTATTTATTTTTCTTATTTATTTTATTTGATGCACTTGGATATACAAACTTTTATATATAAACAATTACAATGAAAAAAGGTTTTATATAGATAACAAACATTAAACATCAAAAATAAAATGTTTAGGTATTACTTTTAATAACAAACAAAAAAACGAAGGAACAAATTCTCAGGTCAAGAAAAAAGACTAAGAAAATAAAAACAAAAATCGCCGTGTTTACTATTTATTGTCATTAAAACACTGATTTTTAATATTTTATTCAAATGCAATATTGTTGCAAACCAACGGTTCAAACTTTATCTAGTTACGAAAAAATTTTGAATATTTTCTTTTATCTGAAATTTTAAATTTAGATTGTTTTTAGTTTTATTTTTTGATAACGAGGGGGGCCCTTTGATTGAACGGGCCCTTGGGCTGCAGCCCTTAAAAACCGTGTCTAAATCCGCTCTTGTTTGCACATCTGACAAGAGGAAACACTTCGAAATGTTTGGTTCGCTTAATTATATTGATAAGAAAATAAAGCCTAGCATAAGCTTCGCTGCGTTTTTTTACGATGCATTTTAATGCAACGAAATAATCGCCTTGTTAAAAAGCGTTTCTTTTCCATGCTTTAAATAGAATCAGGCACACACTGATATATAAAAACAAGAAACAGTTTAAAACACGCTAAAACAGTTACTGTAAAGTTTAAAGCACGCTAAAACAGTTACTGTTTTAGCGTGTTTTTTGTTTGAAAACGTTTTGCTTCATCAGTGTGAGCGCAGCCTAAGGCTGTCGCACATACGAGCTCCGCTGCGCGCTGCGACCTTAAAGCAAGCCAAAGCGCGGCGGAGCTCCCCATTAGATATGCATTACTTGGTCGCGCAGCTCCGCACCGCTCTCATAAGAATAAAGCAAAAGATATTTTGGGAGACATAGTGCCGCGCCGCGCTTTGTCTGTTTCACCCTTAACACGTGCAATTGTCTTTTGTGATAATTTCCGCCTCAGATTATAAGAGCGGCCGTGTGGTATATTACAAATAAAAATAATATCTTCGCGCTGTCAAATCAAAAGTCTTTCGGCGAGCGCTTGCCACAGACGCCGCCAAACATATCAAGACGATGTGAACTTTCCTCTTCTTAAGCTTCTTGTATTCTTTGAGCTTCTTGAATCTCTTGAGCTGGAAGCAGTTTCTTGAATTTTTGTCCTATATCAAAATAATTTCCGTTGTCTGAAAATATCGATTTGACTAATAAAGACTCAATGTCATGTTTTTGATACGAAAACTTTCGCATAACTTGAAGAATCTCCTTTATATCTAAAGAAGATAAATTTTTTTGACTTTGCATCAAGTTTCTTTCTTTGACCCTTTGGAATGTGTAAGTAGGCAGTAGATCCAAAAATTTTGACGTGGGATATATTGGGTTTTCTTTCAGCCCATTGTTCATAAGGCGTTGTGGATTTCGTCATTTACTTTCCTATCAATAAGAATTGTGCCACGTTCTTTGATTTCACCCAACGCGTTATCTCTTAATTTGACGAATTCACTGGAGTATGGAAAATTTTGAAATATGCCCTTTCTTATCACTGCAAAAGCATTTCAAACTCTTTCCTCTATTGCGGCTGACTGTGACCTGTTATTTTTCGCTTATTTTTATCGTTGACACTCACTCATTTCATCGGTAGTTGTCATACGACTTTCTTCTTTTAATAGACGCTGAATTAATTTTTTTGATGTTTGGTGGATACTGGTGATGCTGGATCAACGCTATCCCAAGCCGAAATAAAGTGATTAAACTTTGTAGGCACACTGCCCAAAATTTTGGCCATCAAAGTTAATCATGAATTTTTTTGTCCAGTTTTTTTGTTTCAGTTCTGGCTATACGAGATTGAGCAGCAGAATCATTATAGGATATTTTGTAATTATGGAATCTACTCATTAGTAATAATTTATATACTCACTCTGTTACTCATATAATGCGCAAAGCTTTGCCCACATTTCTGCTACCGATTTACAAGTAATAAGAGTATTCTATCGAAGAAAAGATTATATACATAGCTTTGGCGTTACGTTTCCACTGAGTATGCTCACCTTCTGTAGCACTTTCGCTTGGCTTCATAACTGTGTGATACACGATTTCCAACGGATCATTCGAAATAAAAATTGCATTCATTTGAAAAGTATCCATGTTGAGTCACTGAGGTTCTAGAATTGACCCCTGCGGTATCCCGAATTTAATGGTGGAGCGCAAATTTTAAGTAAGTTCTTTAAAGTTGAACTGGAATTCTACATTTAGGTCTTAATGTCATTAGAAACTGTGAGGAAAAAAACAGACATTTTGATTGTGGTAGGATGAGCAGAACGACAAAGGACTTATGAGCAAGCGTTTAACGAAAACTATTGCAATTGGACTCCACCGTTGCGGTCGTTTGGTTAGACCTAAAACTGCTACTAGTGGAGATACGGCATTAGACGTTTTATTATCCCTTGAGGAAAATTCTCAAGTTTCTATAAGACAACTTGCGCTTAACCATAATATTGATCAAAAGTCTGTTAGAAATTTATTTTAAAAAGAAAAATTTCATGCGTTTAAAATTAATCTTGCACAAGAACTGAATGAGGATGACTTTGACAGGAGATCACAATTTAGTGAAATAATGATGGAAAAATGTCACACCATTCAGGGGCTTGTTAATAGAATTCTTTTCTAAGATGAAGCTACATTTTGTCTTAATGGATCCGCCAACAGACATAATTATCGATACTGATCACACAATAATCCTCATTGATTGGAAGAAGCATATAATGTTTGGATATGAATTGTTGGATACCATTTCCTTGGACCAGCCGGTACTTTAAATTTTAATAGGTACCTGGTGCTTTTAACAAATAAAGTAGTACCGTCGTGTCGAGTTCTTTTTCCAGAAGGTTTAGACGTTTGGTTTCAGCAATTCAGTACTTCCCAACATTATGCAGTCTTACTGCAGACGTCACGCAGTTGTCAGTATTTAAAACCTTAGTATTTTTCATCGCAGGTAGATAAGAAGAGACGAGATAGAATTTCCCGCACGCTCACCAAATCTTACTCCACTTAATTTTTATTTACGGAATAATTTAATTTAATTTAAATAACAATTATTATTTCCTTTGAACACCGAATTGTGACAAAGTGATGTCAGAAGAGTTACGAATTCGTAATAATAGAAATTCTTGGTAATGATACAAAATATGTTTGCATGAAATGTTTGTCGAGGGCGTATAAGGGGATAGTTGCCCTGAAAAGTTGATTGATACAACTATAACTTTAAATTCCTCGAATGCGTTCGAAGAAGATTCAAATTGTGATACTAAACTACCACCCACTTACATACTTTGTCGTGTTACTTATACACTTTCTATTCACGGCTTCCTTAGGGATGTGTAGTTGTTAGGTTTGGCAGATTAATGATTCCCTGCGCACATGTTAAGATAACAAAACACAAATAATATCGGTTGAACAAATAATGAACGTGAGTTAAATTTCGAAGTATTTAAATTTCAAAGTTTAGAAACCACAATTTAATTTACCAAGGTAGGATTCAAATTAATCAAGTCGGCTGTACTTTTGTTTGCCCTAAAATGAATTCCGTATTTCAAACGAAACTCTTTCGAGTTTGCGAGTCCCATTATTTGTTTATAATTTTAATTCTAATTAACTCTTGGGTGTTTTAGAGTGAACCACCCGTAAGATAATCCACACAAGCAAGAACCAACATGCGACTCTCACACGCTTATTTACATACATCGCCGACGTTCGAATTTAATTAACGAAGCATAGCGTCACCCGATTAACCCTCTTAACGCTGAAGTTGGCAAGTTTTCTTTAATATAATTAAGCAAGAGTTTCCACGCGTACCCTAACGAGCAGAACTGAAACTCTCAACAACTTACTTAAAGTGTTAAACCGACATTACTTTTTTAATTTGATTTGGAGGGTATTTGATACCGGCCGTTAGTTTTAAACAGTTTTACTGGAAGGGGGGAATCCGACTTTAAAACAACGTAATTAATCTGGTTGGCACAAAAGGGTTTACATTCGAGCAAACTTTCTCAATCACCGGTCCAAATCAACAAATGGAAGTCGTTACCGCGGGCCAGGGTCAATTAAGATGAAATTAAATGCTGGGGTAAAAACAAACGAAAACGAGTGGGCGATTATTGGAAAAAGACCGGGTCGTTTTGTTGGAGTCCAAGAGCCAAGGAAAGGAAAAGGTTCGTCAGTCACGTCAGATCTTTTTTTAATAAGTTTAATCCAGCTTTTATTTCATGCACGTACGAAGTAGACGGGCATATTTGTTTTTTTTATGTCCTCATATCGCACGCCTTTGCTTGCGGCTTGAAGATTTCGTGAATTTAGCAATTTTTCTCAAAAGCGACGTGGGATGATAATATGTTTCAGTGAAGTACGAAAAATTGTCCGGCTTGAAAAAAATTCTTCATCAGTATTTGGATACGTAAAATAAATGGAAAGAAAATTGTTTGGAATCTTTGTGAATCCTATTTTATTGGGGCAGTTGAAAAGTTAGAGAAAGATGTTTCGACGTTGTACTAATAAAATGATGGCTGGATATTTAAAAATGCAAATTAAATATGTAAAAAATCGTCGACAGACTTCAAGCTCTTCTCCAAAAAGTTATTTTTCTTATTGAACGTCGAATACTCGTTACTTAATATGTAGTCATATGTATTATTAAAATTAATTGGTATGTGCATTATAAAATGCCTGTGAAAGTAATGATGTCATCAAATGAAAAAGGAACGGGTATTTCGCGCACTCTTTGACAAGATGTATGGTTATACAGTTTAGTTAACTAACAATGAACTGAACGAACGAAGAATTCCCCGTAATAACATCCGTTTTTTTCGGTTTACCATCAGTTCTATTCGGCTCGATTATAGAGTTCGAGTATTTGTCAAAATGTGCCGTGAATAATCATGTACAGTGCTCTCAACATTTTTTCACTCATCGTCCAAAAATCACTGATTTGTGATTTTAAAATTTTATATAATGATATGTCTGTAGTGTTATTATTTGTAACTTTCTTTATTATTGGATTTTCTTGATGTTGAATTGATTTCGATTTAAAAATTTTGTGGAATTTGCTTTTAGTTCTCAGAGCGACACGTTCTTTTAGTCTTTTGTCTCTCTTTCTTTTGTACTTTTCTTTGAATTTTGTTTTTTCTTTCATGTGTGGGGTATCAACAGTTATAACGGCGGGGTGCGTTGTATACGTTCTTTACTTTTTTTAGTAGTACTTTTAGTTTCTTTTTGAAATTCACGGAGATACGTATATTCAGAAATCAGGAACTCGTTCGGCTTGTAGTGGAGGACCTTGTTGTTCTTGTTTAATACTGGATGACTGGATGTAGAAACTCCTGGACACAGGATAGAAAGATTTCACCAAAGGATGAGCAGCACGTCGCTCACTTGTGTTTAATTTAATTAAAAAAATATTTAAACTTTACACATAAAAAATAGACTTCAAACTTGTCATGGTTTCGGTAAAATGTTACAAATAAAAGAATCATATTAATTTTCTCGGACGCGGGGGTTGTTTTATTTTCTTCCAAAGGAGAGAGAATCCAATTTTTTCCGAAAAGACGACCTTTTATAACGAAATTTTATTGTTACTGCCTGTTATTGCCGGGCTACCAAAATGACATTTGCATATGTCAGTTTGACGTTTGTAGTTTGCGTATCATTGGTCCGTAATTTAATTTCGCATTTTGATTCCTATTTGTTTGTAATCATTGCCTTTTTGTACGTATCTCAATTTATAATTACTACTACAATTCATTTTTTTACTATATGCCGATCGATCGATCGATAAGTCAAAGGACTTTTATGTAGCTATCTCCTTCTGGCTTTCGTGAAGCAGCCTTGCGGCTTTTGTCAACTCATGTCATTTCGTAGTAAACTTTCTTAGCTACGATCGCCATATAGTAAAAAAATTATCTATATTTATATGATTGTGTATATGTCCTAACTGACCTAACTCAACAATAATTAATTCAAATTTACTCTTTACAAACTTAACCTAAATATTGTCCTTAATTTATCTTAACTAATTTGTGACAATTGTTTTGACAATCGCACATGAGCAATGAATTTTTCTTTATTACCAGAAATAATTAAATTGAATTGATACTTGACCCGCCATCTAGCTGAGGATAGTCCAAACTCCTTCAGTTGATAACTGTATTTATTTCAAATATTCGAATTTATCACAACATTTTAAATTTGATTTTCTTTTCTTTTGAAATTTCTAAAATTAGGTCATCTTTTGTTTTATTTGTTCGTACTTATACGGGTCGCGATCGCATCTCATTTGAAGTTTTCCGGTAATTGCCAAATTTTCGCTTGGCATCCGGCGATAGCAGAACCGGATCTGGATGAACGATTCGCTTGAGGTATTTCGTCGAGACCAATTCGGCAATTTCGGCATGTGAAATTTTTGATTAATTTTTGTGTATTTCGGAAAATCATCCACCCTCCAATGCCATTATGAACATTGGCTTACACTTACACCCTTGAAAGCAAGGTGAGTTTGTTATCTTATATTTTTTTTTTCGCTACCGGTACTTTTGCATTTAATGTCCGCATTCCACGAGGAGACCGTGCTCCTTATGCTAGGCAATTGTTCTAGGGTTTTTCTTTACGGTGAAGCCTTATTCTTACTTCGGAGCCTAATTTTTAATTAATTTTTTTTTTAATTTAATTTTTAATTAATTAATCATAATCATATTAATAGTGTAACAAAATTATTATTTCACATTTAATGTATTTTTCAATTTTTTCAATGAGTTTACACAAAAATGTATAAAAATTAAAAATTAAAATTTTTCAGCGAAACTTCGTATTTGGAGTATTTTAGTGATTAGCAACAACTTTCTTAAATACTTTCTTGCTCTATCTTCATCGCTACTATGACTTTACTTGAAACACTAGTTTTTATTTAAATCATAGTTGGCCAGATTTAGACTCCAAAAAGAATTCATTCCTACAAAAAGATTTAATCTTAAGGGTCTCTATCTCTGATAAACATTTTATACTAATTGCGTTATTAATCAACAAGTTATTCAGGTGTATTCATGTAAAGTGAAACACACTGTATTTACACCGACTTTCTCGTATTATTATTATGGCTACTGTTTAACTGTATTTCTAGCTAATATTTTCCCGATATGGTTTCCCAGTCTTCCATACATTTTTTTAAATAAAAAAATAAAGACTTTGGGTGGCGCCCTGTTTACAATTAAATTCCCATTTAAAATTAGTCAAAGTCTTCATACCGTTTACCTTGTAGTACATATTTTTGCATGTTAATTTGAACCCACGAATCACAGCTTCCGTTTAAAAACTGAGTGCCGTTACGTCATAAACTTTAAACTTGTCTATATAAATATTTTAATTAGACTTTATGGTCTTTTTTATTTTTCATTGTTGTAATTTTAGGTGCTTTTTAAGTAGTTCATCGCAGTCAATGTCTATTTTCTCTTCGAGTAGGACTTTAACTTGCACACGTCTCCCATCTTCTAGATATACCAACCTCTTGTACCTCTTGTTCTTTGGAAGTCGTATGGGTCAATGTTTTGCAGTAGCCCAATGTTTTGGACACGTTTATTTAGTCATGCAGCGGCAAAATTCCATCCAATCGGCCAGTCTCTGGAAATCGTTGGCCTAGGAGATATCCTCATCAGGAATGTGGATCATTATAGCCTCGTCGTTCTTTGATGGCCGTTACAATTTTTGGTGAATGGAAAATGTAATTTTGGTCATTTTATTGGTGGTGTTGTTTTTAGTACTCGGCCTTGATTTATAGTCTTGGATGTGTGAGGCTTTCCCAGAAGGTTGTGTTTTTTGTGTGGAGTAATGATGTTCGTTGGCGAAGAAATTCTGAAGGTCGTTCAAAATACCTAAATACATATACGTTATATAAGAAAGAAAAGATATTTGAGGCAATTAAATCGGGAATCTACGTCACATTAACTAGAGTTCAAGTGGAAATTGAAGAGGAATAATGAGGCGGGTCACCATTTCCATTTTCATTTCGAATTTATTGACCGAGCGCGATAAAAAACGAGTAAAAATGTTTATGACGTGCCATTGCGAAGACTGTAGGAATTATTTCCTTCTTTTACTTCTGTTTACCGTGAATAAAAAGTAATTGCCGGAAATGAAATCGAATTCGAATCGAATGTCCATCACGTTCGTCCTGAAACGTAAACCTTTTGATTAAATTCTGCTTTACACGTGGAAATAGGAGAAATACTGTACTAAAAAAAGATGGGAGAATACATTGAATCTTGTCTGTAATTTATTTGTCTTTGACAAATTTAATTCTCTCGTTTTTCTTTGTTTCTAAATAAAATGTTTTGGGAAGCAGACAATTTTTGTTTGCCTGAATTAATAACAAGCTTTCTTTATATGAATGAATTACTTATTGTTTAATTGAAATACAATGCCTTGTCTTCGTTTAATATTTGACCTTAGTCCACGTCGCATCTATCTCACGAGTATTTCCATGGCTTCGAGTATTGGTTACAGTCGAATTTGGTTGAAAGTTTATGCTCTTGATTTACGTTGTGTATTAACAACATAGGTAACCTCATTGTAAACCTAAAATTGCTTGCCCGCTGTGGCTTAGTAATGTGATGTCGTAAAAGGAGGTTTGTTGCCTTAAAATCGAATTACCGTTTAATCTACGATCGTATTCTAAGAGAAAATCTGTCTTTTGGGGTTAAGTACAGGTTTATTTGCTTCAAATGCTTAATTTTTTAATTGATTTTACTTGAGAGGCTGTAATTTGTTAAACAATATACAAATTTGACCCTAAACTAAAATTAGATTTACTCCAGATGTTATAACAACTACGTTTCATGCTGCTAATTTTATTACTAAATTTACATTCCTACATCGCCTACAAAGTTGAAGGGAGTTGAAGTAGTTTGATCGTCGAATCGAAACATTGCGGCCTGGTTGCTTGTCCGGAAACTAAGCATTACATTATTAAGTTGAATGTAATTAATAAAGTTCAGACTTTTATGCACAAGAAATGTTAAAAATATGCGCATAAATATGTCAGATTTTCCCAAAAAATATGTCAAAAATATGCTCCCGTACGTAAATTTATGCGCTTTTATGGATTTTGTTTCTGATGAAATAAAACAAGTAATCAAAATATGTCTACAGTGAATTTTTTTAAAGTGTGGCCATAGGGATTTATATGCTAAAAATTTGACCTCATGTTAATGTATGTTATGGGACAAACTTTAAGTAAATTTTTGTATTTAGTCGTAAATTAAACGATTTACTACAAGATGAACTTTGCTAGAACATCCTAACACGTTTTCCCTAATTTTATTTTACTGTGAAAAGTTGAAGAAAATAGACACAAATTATTGAACGAATATAATCCATGTAGGCTTACGTTATTACGTTACGTTATTATTCGTCAGAACGAAGCTGTCGAACGACGGTGAAACGTTAAGTGTATGGTGCGAGATTTAGTGTCCGGTTAAAAGATTTTGTGATACAAATTTCATGGGACAAGAACCAACTTTAAATAATTTTAGAGAACATATTTCATTATTTATGATAATAACTACATTAAATAAAAATAATAATAATTCAATTTATTAAATATGATCTAAGCAACATAGCGCTTAAAACTATTCAGCTTCCAACTTAATATACCTACCTATACTACTCTTATTATGCCAGTTGACAATCAAATGTTTTTCTAAGTTTTCCACATTGAATTTTTGCCATCTATCTGACAATATATTTTTATATGTTGAAAATGTTCTTTCGACATTCACCGACGTGATACCTAAATGCTGCAACATGGTGAGGATCTAAATCCAAATCTAAATCATTATCTTCAGTGGATTCTAAAGATAAAATATTTCGAGTTAATTGTTTTAAACCAACGTTATTGGTTGTTACGCTATTAAATTTCGTAAGTATTGTTTTTCCAATTTTGGCTGAAGCCATTTTTAACAAATTTTCGAAATCTGATACAATTGCAATTGATTTTATTAAACTCATTTGCTCTGTCTCTATTTTTTTAATTAAGCTACTTAAGTTACTATAATGAGTATAATATATAACTATACTGTCTATATCTACCACAGCAAAATGCTGAATAAAAAAACACGCCCGTTGTTTCTCCTAAAAGTTTGTCGCACTGACAGCTGTCCAATTATTTGTTTGTGCTAACCTAATCTATGGTGTTAACATGACCCACCAAAACTTGGCAAACGCGTTTGAAAACATGAAGCGTATGGTACGTTTGCGCATTCTAGCTGAAGGACAGCATTTTCAGCATCTTCATTAAACTTTAGTGTCGTTTTGAATTGAATTAATTAACTGTTTCTCTGAATTTTACGTTTACTTAGACATTTTTCTATGTGATGTCATGATCAGATAATATGACACTGACAGTTATTGAAAACAACTGTTCTTTCGCTCTTGTATTATACTTTATAGAAGAAATCACAGCTTACTTTAATCAGGAATTCATTTGAAGACACGGTACTTTTTTCATTAACGTTTCTTGCTTCTCCTTGATATTTTTGTTTGATTAATGATCTCTTTTGCTACATGTACTTCGGCAAATCCTTGAAGTATTGTGTACAAACGCAATGTTGATAACAATGTAGTAACAGCTGTCAGGAAAAGTCACTTCGCCATTTTGATTCCAAAACAGATTATTCTCTCCAATATAAGATCCTTACCAATTGCGCTACTTTATCTTATCTAGGGACTTCAAGGCCCAGTTGTACTATCGTGATCAGAAAAACCGACTACACTCTAAATTTTAGTTAACTGAAGCGTGCTTTAAAATGAACTTTGTCATTTTGACATTAATATTATTTTGACAAATCAAATAAAAATATCCCAAGTAAAAGCAATTTCAAAGTCAATAATTTAAACGCGATTGCAAGACGGAATCAGTTTCGAGCAATTGCAACTGAATTAGCTGTTAGTATTACAAATATTTATGTCTTTGGAATCGAATGAATTGGATGAGATTTTATAGGTTGACAAATACATGACAAACGCAGTCAAATCTAATGTTAACAACTAAATTTTTTGAAAAAGTGTCGATTTCACTTCTTTGGCTAATTTCACACACAGCGGTTTCGTCCGTACAGAATTTTTTCGAAAATATTCGTACGGACATGCTTTCACACGCACCGATTTCCCCATACCGGATGCCGTCGTGTGTGAAAGCTCCCATAACATTGTATGTTCTACTACTTTATCCGGCAGGAACCGTACGAACTCCGTACGGGCGAAACCGCTGTGTGTGAAATTAGCCTTTGTAGTCGATTTTTATGATCACGATGGTACAAAGTTTAAATTTAAGGTGAAGCTTAAACCCACAGCAACGATTATTTCAACAATTGTTGTTAAGGATTTAAGTTTTAGCTTAAAATTAAGTTGGAATGGTACAAGGCGCAAGTCACAGTGAGAGACTTACTGGTGAAATAATTTCTTCCTATTCACCTCACTTAGCTCTTTGTGATTTCCAAAACATTTTTTAAAATGTTCCTAATTGTTCTCCAATAGAATATAAGGCAGGTAACAATTCGGAAAATTAGTTCCAGCCCGCTGATATATGTACAATACTAACATCAAAGAGATTTCACAATCTGCATTGCTGTGCTCTGCAGATCATACAAATGTGATACATCATGTGATCGATTATTCTCTGGCGTTAGATCTGGTTTAAAGGGATTCCACATGGATTAGCTAAAAGCCACTGATGCAATTCGGAAGACAAAAGCCGAAATTTAATAATAAGGTTTACATCCGTCCGTCATAAATACATTGACATGTATCGGATTATCTCCATGGAGTTAATTTGAAGCGTGGAATATTCAAGAAGATGAAATATGTAGTTACTATTTAATGAAAGATTTAGAATAGAAAACCTCATTCTTAAGAATCATCTGCACATACACCGTGATTCATAATAAGTGTCCGACCCGTTAACCCCACGTAGTACATGAACAAACAAAGCGAAAAGTTTATATGAATAGGGGGTCTTAAGTGCATAGTTTTCAGGATAAAATTAATTGAAGATGCACATGTAAAAAGGTTCGTTGGCACTGGAATAACTGACCTAAGTCACAAAATCATTTACCCTTGAATAAAATTTTAAAACGCCTGTGTTTACAACTTCTCCGAGAAATTTATGAGGGCAATTCAATTATTGCAGACACGTGTTTGGGAATGCAGACAAAGTGATTCACAAAATTTTTAAGCCCAGCTTTATTTTATCAGTGCATGTTAGTTCATGGTAAGATGCGAAAGACTTCATTAAATTGTGCGTTTAACTTTTTAATTTAATTAGTGAAATTAATTGGATATTTACTATTCCATCATGGCTGCATACAGCAATCAAGAATTGACGGATATGATTTTAATTTATGGTGAATGTCATTTAAATGCGAATGCTGCTGCAATGCTTTATGCAGTGCGTTTTCCCGAAAGAAGACACCCGTCTGCTAGGATATTTTTACGCACGACGTACAGACTCCGCGAAACGGGTTCATTCTTGCCGCGCTATCGACAACGCGGACGTATCAGAGGTGACAACAGATTAGAAGTGACTGAGGAGATACTCCAACGTATCGAAGAAGACCCAACAGTAAGCACTCGTACTCTAGCCCGACAATTGAATGTGCCACAAACAACCGTGTGGCGAATTCTTCACGAAAATTCCTTTCATCCTTTCCATTATCAACGCGTGCATTCTCTTGAACCAGCAGATTACCCTCAAAGACTGATTTTTAGTAGATGGTTATTACAAAAAATAAACCAAGAACCGCTATTTCCCGGTTACATTCTTTTTACAGATGAAGCGTGCTTTACGCGAGCGGGAATCTTCAATTCACGCAATAGTCACATCTGGTCAACAGAAAATCCACATGCGCGTCGTAGTACACATTTTCAAAGACAGTTTTCCGTCAACCTATGGGCGGGAATAGTCAACAATTTTTGAATTGGACCTTATGTACTACCTCAACGATTGACCGGAGAAGTGTATTTGGAATTTATCCGCAACACGGTGCCAGAACTGCTTGAAGAAGTTCCTCTGCAGATACGACGGGACATGTGGTGGTTACACGATGGAGCACCTCCCCATTTTCAACGTAATGTGCGGGATTTTTTAACAATTCGCTTTGGGAATCGGTGGATCGGGCGCGGTGGGCCAGTAGCTTGGCCTCCCCGGTCTCCCGATATGAACCCTTTAGATTTTTATTTGTGGGGACACATGAAAAGCTTAGTTTACAAAGATCCCATTGACACAGTTGAGGAACTTCATAATCGTATTTTTGCCGCCGCACAATTCATTCGAAATAATGCAAATGAAGTATTTCCTCGTGTACGTGCATCATTCACCACTCGTGCAACCATCATCATAGAACAACAAGGAGGTCACGTTGAGCATCTGTTATAAATTAGTGTAAGTTACTTTACATACTTTACTTTTAAGCTAATTAAATTTCAATTAAACTACTTCGCATTTGATAATAATTTGATAAAAATTATTAATTATTGATTTCAGATAAATTGAAATTTCTATGCTTCACATAAGATTCACGTATTTTTACGTTGTCGGAAGTCATACCGTTCCTAAAACAAAAATTTACATTTTACAATACTAGGTAACAAAGCGCATTTTTTTTGTTTCTAATTATCGATATTATTAATATGCCACCCCACCGCACTGCCAAGTTCATTGTCGATTAGAATAATTCGCATTCGAAATCTTCGTTTTTACTACGCGTTTATTGCTACAGCTGCTGACTGCCAATAAAGTGTTTTGTCGTTATAAAAAGATTTCTCGACGGTAACAAACGATTTTCTTACGTAATTTTATAAACACATCATGAATCACATGCTAATAATCATCAGCGGTACTTAATCGGTTTCAATTTAGGATTCATAAGAGGCTGATTTTTCAAATGTCTCCAATAAATTTATTCTTTGCAGTTTCGTACTTGCATGGCTTTAGTGAATACGTCCCTAACGGGTCGGACACTTATTATGAATCACGCTGTATATATATAATATATCTGAATTCTCAACGCCCATCAAAAGTAATGTAATTAGTCTTTTAACAGCACACTTTACAAACTATCCTTGTGCATCAAAACTAATATAATTAGTCCTTTAACAGTACACTTTACAAACTATCCTTGAATCTGCAGACGCCGTTCACTAAATTTAGATGGTATTCAAATATAGTGTCGACGATTTTACGAACGATTAATCACTATCACCTACCGGAGCACATCACCTGTCTAGTTTTCGTCGAGGAATATTTGCAACTTTGCTTATCTTGAGCGCCAGACGATTACTTTAAACATTTAAACTTACCCGACGGAGTAAAATTTACAATAAAGAATCTTATTTTCCAGGATTTTTTTGCAAATTTGGACATGTTTACACTGGTTCGAAAATATTAGCATAATATTTGATTGGATGTTTTTAGGTAGTTGCTGAGCGCGATATTTATTTGGCTTGCGCTAATTGGATATAAAATACGTTCATTTTAAAAATAAATTGTTACGCGCCTGTTTTATATTGCGGCCTGTGCGCAGCCCTCGGTTAAGCAACGTGATGTTTACGCTTACGGCTTAATATAAGCATTAACATCTACTCCGCATTACATTCTTGAGATACGTTAATGATGAACTGTTAAAAGGCACGTAAGATATGCAAATAATGTTTTTGTAAAAATTGCAGTGAAATTTATTTTTGTAATTTAAAAAAACTTTCTAACTTTCCTCTTCTTCTTCGCTTCGCTTTCAATTGTTATTTTTTTTTAGTTACCGCTTGTTTAAATTTATGGAAGTGTAAGTGCATAATGGAACAAGTAACTCATTAATAACTCTCATGCGGTATATATTGACTCTCGCGACTTCCCTGGCGTAATTCAAACCTTGTTGTTTGATTAATGCCAAACTGATCTCGTTGTTTGTGCTCTTCGGTGAGTGCAATCCATCTATGCAGACAAGAAGTCGATAACCATCTATTCGTAAGCTGTCGTGACTTAACTCGAAGTTCGCATGCAAATGAGCAGCCGGCATTTAATTACACGTATACGATAACTTGCAAATATGATGAAGGCGCTATACTGCAGTGATTATTGTAATGAGTCACGTTCAGATCGATGGTTGTGAATTTAAGCCAACAGAATTGCAGATCTGTATGAATTTGAACTAATGCAACAGCAAAACGTGAAAGTAAAAGAAAAATAATAACATTACTTTTGAATAAATAAAGAAAAAGAATTCAGAACTTTTTTTAATGGAATACCTTAGATGCAACGCTGAGGAAAGATCGAAAATTTGGTACAGAATGGTCCTAAAATGTTTATTATTAAATAAAATAGTGATTCATTTAAAACGTAATTTCATGATTGTACCATATGTCTAAATAATTTTTTAATAAAGGTAGGCCATGGAAGACAAAATGTTTATCTTAAACCGTAAGTGGTAAAAGTGGCCCTTAGTAGATTACTACTACAATTTTTTTATTTACTTGACAATTTATATGAATTGACAACTTGCTGTCCAATTACAATTACTGTAAATTTTTCCTATTAAATTATAATTTATTATTTATATTAAAATTTTGTCTATTTCTTGAGTAGTTAAATAATATCGAACTTTAATTTGACACTTTGACGTGTCACTAACCTCAAAAACTGTTTGTTGTTGTAGGTTACAACATACTTATGTTTACACTTCCATGGCCTACCTTTAACAAAAATTTATTTGAACATATGGTACTAAATGCCAAGAGAATGCAAGATTCTTTTGGCCGTTAATTAGTGAGAAAGAATTTTCTTTCTATTACAAAACCTTTCCATTTTCTGCTTGTCTCTTCTTCTTATGGACATGATTTCGGTGCAATCTCTTACGATTACTGTCAAGTGTTATGGGAACGTCATTAATGTTTTGGACATAGCTTCAGAGAAAGATTTACTAAAAGCCAAACATTGCGCCACTAGTGAAGAAGAAGAAGAAGCCAAAGAATCGAAACGCCATTAAATAAAAGCTAACGATATTACAGATTGTTCAATGTGTGAGGGACGGGTGGTTAAAAATGATAACAGAAAGGGAATTAATTATCCTTTGCTTTCAACTTTATCAATTTTACAAGGCCTCGTCGAGACACTATGCTCCTCTAGATGTCACGACGAGAGTGAGAGAAAAGTTCGAAACTCTACTTTAATTCACAAAATAATTACATCACAATAAACAACAATTTCCACTTCTTCTCTTCATTCTTCTACTAAAATTTTTATCAGACCATAAAGGAAACAAGTAGCAATTTCTGTGTTTGTAGGTATCTTTTTTGAGCTTTTTAGCCAGACATTGCTATTAACGCCCTCTTTATATAGAAAGAGATTTCAGACCTTGCCCGCCACACATATATTTTTCGGGATTGTCGAAATTGCGTTCTTTCTTTTAAAATGACTTTTAATTAAAAAAAAGTGTGTATATTCAGAATAAGTAAGAACAATTTTAAATTGATTTAGACAATTTTAAAATTGATTACATACATATATATATATATATAAGACTCACAATTTAGACAAAAGCAAACTTTAAATATAATTAGGTACAGATTACTTCAGAACGAGAGACATTATAAAACAAATTCAAAATGATTTTTATAACGCGTAAAACAGCATTTCATATGTCAAATTAAGCAGTGGTTAACTTCTAAAAACATAGCCAAAATGGTAAAATTCATAAATATTTTCTCACCCAACCATGGTACTAGATATGGAGTGATGGACGGATTTGTGGAGAGCAACCACACACTCTGACATTGATGTTGAATATTGATTACGCCCTCGGACTTGTGCAGTTGCACTCCACAAGACGGGCACTAGTTGTCTGATCTGTCGTGTTATGCCATGGCCTTATATATGGTTTTACGAAGGTCATTTCGATTACGTAATATTCTACATGTGTGCGAGTATGTCCTATTCATCGTGATTTTCCGAAACCGTCTGCTCATACGCTTGCATAATGCCCGGCTTTGGGATTATGTAGAAACAGTTTGACATTTAGATTTGACGTTTGGCGAGGTTAAATTATACCTATATTTTTATATGAGTTTCATTTGTTTTGTGCGACTGGTGTTTAGCAGAGACAGCCATCTTGAATTTTTTTAAATGGCACCCTAGGTTTAGTTTGATGTCATTTGGCAGGTAGGTAATTGATTTAAAAATACAAAACCGTATATCATAAGCTTGTTTATTCTAAAATAACGAAGAAAATTAAAAAACCAAATTAACATTGTAGAGAGAACATTTTCTAAAGAAAGGGCTGTAAATAAACACAACTTATTCAAAATTTAATTAAAAGTAATATTTCTGTGTTATCTATCGATTGTTATCAATTTTAGCAATTTCTAATACTGTTTATCGCTTTTCTAATTCGAACTGATAGCAAATACTACAATACGATATTATCATAAGCTTATTTTTCTCATGTACAATCACATGTAAAACAAGCTTATGATATACCGTACTGTATTTCTAAATCAATTACCTGCTAAATGACACCAAACTAAGCCTAGGTTGTCATTTAAAAAAAATTCAAGATGGCTGCCTCTGACAAAATCCAGTTGCACAAAACAAATGAAACTCATAACAAAATATGGGTATTTATGTATAATTTAATCCCACCAAACGTCAAATCTAAATGTCAAACCGTTTCTACATAATCCCATTTGGTGCAATACTATTTACGCACCCTGTATAATTTATAGGTGAACGAATTTTCCGCGCTCGCGTAGACGACATTGTATCGAGTTTAACTTATGTAATGAGCTTAATGATTATGAAATGCTGGATTTTTACAAATGTGTACTTTGAGAAAAATCAGTTCTAATTCCATAATAGTCTGCTCTTTCCTCATTTCTCTTTCTAATCTTTTTCCGAGTATTTTTGTTGAATTTGTTTGGGAAATTTTTTAAGCGTTACTTGTCTCGATCTTGGTCCTTTACTGTACATCTCTTTTCTTACGCGCATATAAATGAACGTTAATTTTTAGAATGGATTCCGTAGTACGTTGTGTTTTCTCTTTGCCTCTAGCAAACATGATTTAATCAGGAAATAACAAAGAATGACTAAGAAAAAAAGAAATAAATCAACTCTGACTCCACGTTGTTTTGGATTGTCTTGCATTCTTTTAGATGTAACAATAATAACCTTTGGATTACATTTGAGACATTCAGTTATTTTTCTTTGTTATTTTTAGCACTGTTCAGAGAAGAAACTGTTTTTTCAGTTTGCGTCTACAGAATTAGCTGAAACTTCACTGAAACTTTACGGATATTATTTGAAATTTTATTATTTCATAAAATAGTATTAAATTTTTGACTGGAAACAACGAACAGTATCCCAATTTACTTCATAATAATCAAGACTCTTATGCAGTTGATAAATACCAAAGATTGTGTTTTGTACTCCCAAAAGAAATTCAAAACTGTGAAAAATTAGCATATCTCGTCTAGCTTATAGCCCTGGTTTGTCACTTTGTTTACGCCTCTTAACAGATACTTGGAAGGGAAGAAATTTACCTCGAAAGTAATAGAAGTGGTGCAAAATTGGCTTTGCAGACAACCAACAGGATTTTTCTCTGTCGGTATTTGTAAGTTGCCTGATCGTTGAGAAGTTTGCATTAAAGAAAGGACATTATTTTGAACAATAAAATTTGTTTCATTAACTTTATGTGATATTATTGTTACTGTTATATAAGAAAGTCCCAGTCAAATCTATATATACTTCCCTCGAGGTGAGTTGCTTGGTTGCCGTCGAAATTGAGACGTGTAATTGAGAGTTTGTGTAACCGGGGGTGCGGGTACGACACTTTCTTGATTAACGTGAGTTATATGATACTTTTACTTAAGATAGAGCTAACCGTAATTAATAGTCGTATAGGTGAGTTGCTTGGATGCCCTTGGTAATTGAGATACTAGTTTGAGCAAATAGATAATAGATGCCCTCCTGATAAGTTGACAAAGATATAAAAAATGACGCACTTTGTAATGAAAAATTCAAGAAACATTTTTTTTTAGTATTTATTGGAACAAACTCATTTAGTCTGCCAGCTGACTCTGAGGCGTCAATGATTTTCAATGAGATTAAAATACTTAACATGAGAAAATTTATTATTATTTTTTTAATATAAAAATCGCTCGTTGTATTTCAATCAATATTTATAATTTATAAAAATTAAAATTAAAGTGAATTTGGTTTTTATTTAAAATACATTTTTGCTCTTGTGTGCAGGTCAAATAAGTATTGCTTCAAACTGGAATTAAGAAGGAACACAAGTTTTATTTAAAAGGAATTCGCGATTTTTTTAAACTAAGAAGATCAATCGAATTACAATTTCTTTTCCAGTTGATGGCACATCTTTTACACGGAAAGGATTTATAACGATGACAAAGAGTTTTTCATGAATTATGTAGAAGTCGAAGAACGATAACAAATGGCGAGTTTTTTTAAATAATTGGATAATTACTTAATTACAGTTATTTTACCATCTTATACGGTGTATGTTATTACACCTAAAATTTTTGAAAACGAATTTTAGCAATATTTTGCATTATATTCGAAACATTTTCGATTGAAAAAACAGGGGACAGGGCTTACATACATTTAGTTTTCGAATGATAAAGTTTTTCTGAGAAAAATGCGGCAACCACAAAATATGTAACAATTTTATACATAATCACTAGAAGAAGTTAAAATGGCCAAAATTAGACAGGCATGTTTACTACAAAAGTGAAAGGATTTTCTTATTTCGTTGCTTACAATGTTTGCGAGCTGTATTTTTCACTCGGCTGAGCTTTAACTAAACAACACAAGTTCAAAAAAACTGACGGTGACAGCGATCGTGTAAACAACCCGGAAACAAGATTATCTGACTGTCTTTCACACTGCTTTACTCAGTGGTGGTTTTAAACCACCGAAATAAAAGTTAGTAATTAAAAAAAAATCAAAGGACTAATAAAATATTTGACGTTCACGCTACAAATAAAACGCAAATACTCCGCCCTGAGGACCCTAATCAAAAGCATAAATCAAAAACACGAACGCGCTTTTCAATGTTTCGTTTCGGCCCACGCTCGCCCTAATCCCCCCTAACATTTTAAAAACGACGTCAAATATGAAGGCCGGACAATGAGGTCTGCCCCCTTTTCACGTTGACCTGTCGTATCCTTTTATCACATAGAGTTCGATCCAATTTGTTTGGGTCAGTTCAAGTTTGACCGGAACGACCGAATTTTCCTGTTCTCATAGGATCCCGGCTGAATTAATTATGTTCGATTTAATTGAACTGACTTACGTAAATATTGACGCTGGAATGATATTTATTTTACTTTGTACTGAACGATAATTGATTATAATTGATTAAGCCGGGACGTTATTAATTAATTAATTATATGAACAATATGAAATGTACTTCAAAGGCTGAGTGGGAAATCAATAAATCATTGATGATTAACAAAAAGCTTATTTGGACAATGAAATGATTTGAAAAATATTCTTACCTTCTCATGTCGTGGTATTTGAAAACGACCGTGATCACCATGGAGTTCGCAATCAATCCCAAGATGAACACGGGGATGTACAGGCCCATCACAATATAGTTTTTGTGATAAAACGTCTCTAAAATGCTTTCGTTGATGAAAATAGTGAAATTAGGGGTGTACGCCAGGGACGTGGAATTTGGGTCGCTGCTTTCGTTCATGTTGATTTATCGCACACGATTTATGTAGCCTTGATTGCACATGCCTTCTTAAAATGTTTGTTCACTATTCACTTTGACGGAAAGTCTTTCAGTTACCTTCTTATGTACCGTGAAAAATAAATAAATATACGCAGGCAGTGATGAATTTATGATGTATTTTGCAACTTGCTTAGTCTTCCCAAATATTCATAACTCTACCAACTTTGTAAATGTTTAATATCGTTTCCAACGTGGCATAAATTTATTGACTTTAAGAAGTTGTTTACTTTTGACGAACGTCGAATTTTTTTTTTAAAATAAGAAAAGTACTTTTTTACGCATGTCCGGGGAATCGAAATCCATAAAGCTGATTAGCATAAAGCCGGCCGTTTTGTTTGAACTGGTTCGAACAAGCCAAGCGAAAAAACAATTTTATGTTTGGCTTCGGTTGACATTCTGTTAATTTATCGCTTTTTTATACGCTTCAGAAAACAGAATATGATTAAAATTGTTCCAAAACGTCTCTTTTTACCAATTTGTTAATTATTACTAAAATACAGGTTCAATTTATTTTCATGGAAATTGATAATTTATCAAATCGTATAATTGTTTAAAACATTTGGTAGGCAAATTAAAACTAATTTTAATAATTAAAAATGAAATAAAAACATTCTTCATATATCGCCTTTTATGGAACCAGTGTATTCGTTCTGGCAAAATAGAATAACAGTACTGTTAGAACGAAACACTGATTCCTTAAGTTCGCCGTCGCGATCAGAACTAATTTTAATATCGCCTTTTATTATAAATACATCGTTTTAGTCTTCTTTTTCTGATAGTATACAATTAGTTCAGTATAGGTCTTGTAAACTTCCAGCCAACTTTCGTCATTAATGACGTTAAACCAGTACCAACTGAACTGAAGATGTAACGTACGATGTATTCGTTGAAATTTAGTAACATTTGGTACTACAAGTTTTTGAAAATGACAATGTTGCCACCGCTTCAATTATCGCTAACGTCAGATGTGTTTACTTTGAATATACAACACGTACATAACCTATACACCATCAACCACCGATCATATGTAAACACTTCAATACTTGGCAACATAGTTATAGCATTACGTCATAAATATAAATGACGAAAGTTGGCTGGAAGTTTACAAGACCTATATCATAAATAACCGACTCTCTACTGAAGATCATTTGGATATTGGGGTACCTCAGGGATCCATCTTGGGATCCATCTTTTTTTTATTTACATTAACGATTGTACTAACTTTCGGTAACTTCAAATATTGCACTTTATGCTGGTGATTTTACAGTTAGCACGACAAGTAAATACAATTTGTTTTAAATTTTTGTTTTAAAAAAAAATTATTAACCCCCGAATCGAAGTCAGATTTTAAGTAAAAAAATCGTTGATCAATTTTAGACGTAGAAAAAATTCATAGTGGACCCTGAGAATTAAAATTAACCTTAGAAATGTTCATCTTCAAGTTAGCTTAAAGATGAAGAATTCAAAATAAAAATGGTCATTTATGCAAAAAAGATAAAAATTGCGAGAAGTTGCGTATGTTATGTTACACACTGCACATTAAGGTATAACCCTAGCCAAAATTATTGAACCTGACACAGGTGCCCCCAAATGAGTCCAAATTTAATTAGAATGCTTTTAGAGTGGATTGGGATTAGTTTCTTTTGTCTAGTAATTTATTACCAAAATGTTAATTAAATTTTTCTTAGTACGTTCTAATTTAGTGTATTGTGTAATAATAATAAGTAATAAGTGCGTGAAGTGCCTTTTTTTCACGAGTGTGGAGTTTGCACAGGTGTAAAAAGGCATCACGCATGTGTTGCACACTATACTTTTCTATGACCTTAAATTTAAAAAACGAATCAAAGAAAAAACGAGTACATTAATCTATTAAAAGTGTATATGCTCTTATGGTAGAAATAAACTTAATAAGAAATGCATTGCACTTCACGCATTGCTATTAAAAACAATATATGAAATTACTCTCACGCATGAGAGTAGGAATCTCTTTCATATAATGCAGTACACAAATTTAGTATTTCAACATTTTTAATGTTTTAATTGTTTTCCAATGTAAATAATAGGAACTCCTACGTGTGTTACATTTCAGAATTCACGAGAGAAATTGCTTTTAAAGAGAAATTTAGAAAATGTACTTTTCCATTTGAAAAGCAAAAGTTGCAAATAATTTCTGTTAAAAGACATAATAGATTTGATTCCATATAAAAAATATACAACTGAACAACTTGCACTTAACTGTTGTATGTTACGTGAATGAGCCTGTATATAAAAGTTAAAAATCTGAATAACTATCATCATTTAGCTTTACAACTTCTGTTGATCTGTAGCATTACTTACTTATTGAAAATATTTTTCTTTAACTCATCTTTCTTCTCATACGTTAATGTTTGACATTAGTCTTTAACTTTTAAATGCTAATTTTGGCAAACCATTGGCTATTTTATACAAAAGAAAGTGTTTACACCATTTACTTACATTTCACTTAGTTTGAGTTCAACCCGAAGCAAAAGGAGTAGTCATTCCTGCAAACAAGATTAAAATTATGTTGTTTGTAGGAATGTTTCACAGTACCATTAAATAAGAAAAAAAAACTTACTCGAAATGCTGAAACGACGATTGATTTTAAAGTTGTCGGAAAAAATATGTATACAGACTGACTGTTAATGTTCCCAAAAAAAAAAACGTGTAAGAGAATAGACTTTATAGTTTAAGGGAAGAATGTTTTAAAATTTCTTCGGGGCAGTTCATAATTAATTAAAAATTTACCCTAAAAGTAAGCTGCGGCACTGCGTACGAAATACCACGTTTTATAAATACAGCAGTAAATTGGAGTATAAAGTTTTATGATTATTATTTTATTGACTACACACAATGTGACTTGGAATTTCGTTTTATTACATGTTTAACAGCTAGGAACAAAAGTCTGACTCATGTTTGTTACACACGATATAATTAAATAGTCTTTTAATTGCTGGGGATGTTTTATTGAAAATCTCAGAAACTCAGACAGGATTATTAAAAATTGATGTAGGTGACATTACTAGTAAGTACCTAACTATCACGACAAGATGTGGCGATCACATTTCCAAGGAATCGCTTAGACGTATCGGTTTTCTTCGAAAATATGAAACGCTTTATTATACCTGTAATTCACCGCTGACAATATTTTTACTAAGACATAATCAAACTTTCACCGAAACTAAAAGCAACGCGTAAATGAATGAATGTCATAGGTTACGAGAGAGCTTTTTAAGTATAATTTTTAATTAATGTACATAAAATTTTGTTAACTTATTTTCCACGTTCTCGGATATTGCTTTTTTTTGGGCGGAACAATTGTCAGTCATCTGGTATTACAAAATTGTTCGTACATAATGCTTCATTGACTGTTAATTGTTGTTTGCTAAATTGCATTCTCTAATTTATTGTAAGAAGTGATCAGGAATTTGGCATAAGCTATTCTAGATATCTCATTGAACACTGTGGTTTCATTTCTGCAAACTTTTCAGTATTCGAGTGTCTCATCAAGCTGAAACTCATCACGCCTGTTGAGGAGTTCGATGTATCTGAATTTCATCTCTACAATTTCGGAACCGCAGTAGGATTTTGTTATGAAAGGAATCGTTTGAATGCGAGCTTAAAATTAAACCCACACTCGAAATGTCCAAACCGCTGAAAGTTTCATGTTAAATCGTTCGCCGATCCCCAATGGGACGTCGCAAAGAGAAGGCTGAAGATGGATCAATTTTGTAATAAATGATTTACGCGTCTGAAAATAAACAGATTCCGCTCGTAAGAGGCGCTTGCTTAATCTCCTCGGCGCTGACGACGGAATTGTGTGCGCCGTGACGATAAATTAATAATTTCTGGGGAGCGGTTTCGCTGGATAATATGATTGTAAAACGTGTAGTTTATGAATGCGTGTGGTATTTTATGAATCGCGGAGGGCACGCGGCTCCGAGGAAGTTTATTGTAATGCATTTTACGATGTGGAATGCTTACGGAAAAAAAACCGTTTGTTTGGTTTTGTAATTCCTTTGTTTAGGATTGAGTGCGCGTGTGTGGTACGTGACTCTTGCCACATTCTTCCAGTTTCAAATATTTTTAATAGATATTTTTTAATGTTTTACGTCTTCTGTTATATTTGCTATCTTGTGGCTATTAATATACCAAAACAGGATATGGTTTGTCTTGAAAAAGGCGGATTTCCTCACGAAAAATGGTCGAGTAAAAAAAAATTCCTAACCGACTGACAACCTATTCAACAGAAATTATGAAAGCGATTCATATGTCTGGGTGATTCCAACAATCAAAATTATTTATTTAAAATTTTCCAAAATATTTCAATTCATTTGGAAATTGTACAGGTACAATATCGAAATGAATATCACAACATCACAAGTATACCTGTGATTAATCTGATTAATTTAGACTCTCACGGGTGGAATCTTGAATCATGTACGGTTGGCATGAGTAACTCCGGAAACATTTGTGTAGTTAACAAATCATACATAAATTACTGAGTAAATATCATAAATAGTAGCAGTCCCTCTTAAAAAGATGCTCGAAAATAGTTTAATGCATACAATATTTTTCTTCGTGTCCCAAAATGAAACATTGACCGAACCCCCTCTACACACGCTCAGGTTGACCGGATATACATACGTAAGCCTCCGGCGCAGTTCTACCCCATACATCATAAGCAAACAGAAAATAAAATCATCGCCCACTCCCAGTGAAATCCTTTTGGCGTAATAAATCTCATCGACCAGGTTGAGACGGCATACGGTAATTTATGGTGGAGTTTCTGGCCGATCCCTTAAGACCTCTCCGGGAAAGGACGGCCCGCTTTGTTAATGTTAAATACATAATAGGATCTAGAAAGGCGGGCCCGCGCATTATCGCCGACAGCGACGAGTTAAGAATTAATTCTGGGAGCCCTCTTCCATAATTCCCTGTGTTTGCAAAAGTGAGGATTATTTTCTTTGATTTTAATCGACTGTTTATAGCTGAGAGCGTTTGAAGAGCGAGTTTCAATCGAGACAGACGATTTACGTAATCAAGATTTGAAAGCGAAAAATACATTTTCAGAAATCTTGAAGAGGGTAATGTTTGTCTCTACGATTTGATAAAAATCAAAAGAATTATTAATTAAGTGGCATTTCAAAAGTAAAGAAGAAGAAGAAGAAGAGTAAGAGGAATAATACACTTGTGGATCGAATGTGCTAAACAAACAAATATTTTTCGCTATTTATACATATGCGAGGGAGTATTGATATCTAGTTAGTTTCCTTTGAACAACACAAGATCGTGTTACTATTAAAGTACCATTAGGATATTGAATTCTTAATTACAGAATAAATGTTGGAATAAAATAATAATGGAATAAAATAATTTTACCAAAGGGAGACAAAATAGATATGGGTCCATAGTTTGTACGAATAGAAGGATCATCGTTTTTTAGAATTGGACAGACCTTCGACAATTTCCATATGTCAGGATAAGTACCAGTTTTTAAAGCTAAATTAAAAATAATACACAGAGGCAGAGCGAAGATAGAAGCACAATCGCGAATTAGAAAACTTTGAACAAGATCAGGGCCAGAAGTCGTTGAGTTTTTGAGAAACTTAATAGTTTTCACAATACAATTTTCCTTTAATTCATGTAGGTATAATATAAAACTCACTTGATGAATTTTCCAGATAGCTTAATTGAACATAAATGCTACTAAAAAAAACTGGCAAACCCATTAACTATTGACTGAGGGTCCTCACAAGAAGTGTTTTCGAAGTACATTTTGCCTTACAGAAGCATTGGGAAATATCTGAAATAGCTACTTCAACCCTTTGTAGATAATTTGTATATTCCTGAGAAATCATAGATTTACATTGCACCCGAAAACTTCAAAACGGTTCAGATCAGTAGTATTGCTCGAAACTCTAAATGACTTATGAGTACGGGCTTTAAGAGAAGGAGCTTTAATTATATCCGGAGTGTACCAATACGGAAATTGGCGCTTCAGATTACGGTGCTTATAAATAGGAAAAAACATGTCAAACGCCAGATACAGAACTTTATAAAACTCGCTGCAGGCAAGATTGACATCCTGGAAATTGTCAAGAAAGGACCAGTCGATATTTAGTAGCTAGTTATATTAAGCCGTGAAAATTGGCTTTTCTGAAGTTATTATTTTTTACTCCCTTATGTACGGCGGAGGAAGTTATTATAGTTGCACGTTGACGTTAACCGTCCCTCAATATCTAAGGCAGGATGGTGGCTGTCCTCGGGTGCTAAAGGAACTGTATCATGACATACAAAACACAACATATTGGTTAATATAAGATCATGCAATCTTCCATTACAATTATTTAATGTGTTCATTTGTAGTAAATTATTGAAAACCAAGTTCTTGACTATATTAGTTCGTTTGTCATATGAGGAATCGTTATTAAAATTAAGATTAAAATTTGGTACATTGAAATCAAAATAAGAACATCATAATCAGGGTAGAAACTAATATCAAATAAGTCGAAAAACCGTTCAAAATCAGATATCAAAGTACCAGGTGGGATATACACACAAAAAACAAGCAATGAACATAAGTTTGCATTTACAACCCACAATGTCAATCATAGGTAACGCCTGCAACAGGTAATTCAAATCCAATCTAGGAACAGCTAATTTACTATCAAGAGCAAGAAGGACTACTCCTCGTCCACGAGGACACTGTAATTGATCAAAGTTACGACCACTTTTGAATACTGTGTAAGACAGCGGTAAAAAATATTCACTATTGCCAATGTCACTCGACAACCGGGTTTCAGTAATGACTATTAAGCAAGATTGATGCAGAGGATTCTAGTTTAAGAATGAGATCTACTCTAGAAAATACTGTAGACAGAAAATTATCAACACTACCAGATTTGAAATGACGTTTCCGAAGAAATTGAAATCGAATAACACCAACGAAATCCTTAAGAAACAAAGAGGGACTGCTATAGGAGTACTTTGTCTTAGGTGCAGAACAATATCAATAAATAGATTCGTAACTTTCAAATAATTTCAAATAATTTGAACCGTTCTATACTACTGATATTAGGGAGAGATCTGACTCATTTCTCGCAAACGCTGATGAATGTTGAATCATGACCGCGGTGACGTTGGTGGCTGTGTATTAGGTAATGTTCCCCTTTTCATTTATTTTGTGAATTATGGAGAAGCTTTTGTGATGCAGAAAATGATAACGATTTTAGACCAGATGAAAAGTTTGCTACGAAGCAAAAAGTGTTTTGTTACAAGTGGCTAGAAGATGAATATTTCAAAAGGGTATGAGAATAGGGAGGGTTCCTTGAGGAACATGATGTATTATATTGTTCTAAAGATGGAAACCAACCTGTCTCACGCCAGTTTAAACCCTAAAGAAAGGTTCTTCCTGAGGATGTCGAACCAAGGAGAAGAAAGTAATTTCAATGTGAAAGTTCAAACAGTGTTGACTTGTGGTAAAACACAGATAAAAAAGAGTGTCGAGAAAATCAGATACTTCTTTAAAATATAACACAATAAAATAAAATAAAATACAACTATAAGTTCAGTGAATTTATTAAGGCTAATAAATCTGAAAGAAAAAGAGCTAATTGAATAAAAAACATATGATTCATAAAACATCTAGAAAAGGCTGGGGAATTCCTAAAAACCTAACTTTATTTGGACCTTTTCGTTGGCAATACTGAAGAATAAAAAGAAATGAAAGAAAATTGACCAAACTCTTCATAAACACAAAAATGATTTGGAGGAGCAATTTTGTTAGAGTGTCATGGAGGCGCCTTTAATGAATGATATTACTATCAACTCGTTGATAATAAATCTTAGTGCCGTTGCAGTTTTATGAATTTTCCATGATCCACATAAACATAAGCTTCCACGTAGACTTTGTTGTAGTATGACTTACTTTGATTCTTAGACGATCAACAAATTATAACAGTTCATTAGACCGAAGACCGAAGAACAAGAGAACTGACTTTAAAATTTAAAGAAAATATTTCCAAATTAGCCTAATGATTAAATTAACTTTTTTGTGATTTGGGCGAGTACAGAATTTATTTTTTTAACCTATTTTTATATATCCAAAAATAACTGAATGAATTTTGTAAAGGCGAAACGCATGAAAATGTATATTAAGCAAATTGTAGAGGATGAGCTACGGCCGAACCGAATAAGAGAAAATTTGCGTGTAATTGCGTCTAATTTGGACGACGAAGTCTTTGTAAAAGCGTAAATTAATTAGATCGCTTCGTATCTACCAATTTGTTTGGACGTTCAAACAAACTAAATGAGCAAAACGATGAATAAATTTGAAGGAAGACGTACAATGTAATTTTAGCATAATTTCAGCAAGTTCGCAAGAAATTTAATCAAAATATTTTCGTCTAGAGGAGAAGTAATTATATATTATTATCCAGTGTGGAAAATGAACGAACGAAAGAGAAAATTAATTTTTCTTTTTTTTGCTTTTCGTTCTAAATAAGTCAATTTAAGGAAAGCAAGAGATAGGAGAATCGAATTATACCTAATTCCCAAGCTGAATAGCCTGTCACTTTGAATAAATATAATTAATAAAAATATATTCTTTCATCTAATTTTTATGTCGATTTCCGAACAAAGTGTTCAAAATAATATATTTTTATAAAGATACCGAGGATAAGACACAAAATCGGAATTATAATTGCGCGACATTTTATTCCTTACATCCATACATTAAAGCGCATAGTTAATTCGAGATTCGCGTTTCAGATATATTACAGCATCTGATTAGTTAAAAAAGAAATGCAAATGATAAATCTATCTTATATCTATACACAAAGATGTTCGTTTTCGGATACATTCTGGAATATTTTCATGAAATGTAACAGTACTTCGAGTGCAAATGTTTGTGGAAATTTCGATATCATCACGATACACCATCGTTGTTTAAACAAAAAAAATGTAGAGCACGGTATTCGATTTTGATCAAAAACACAAATATTTGCAGCTCTACGTTTTGGCAGATTTTCAATTTCGGGTTTAATTTCAAACAGCAACTCATCGCTTCGAGAGAAATAGCTTGAAGCTTTGAACTACTCGTCTGCGCGCTGGTGGATGTTAATAATGTTAAACAGGCCATACATGATGTGATTTATTAAGGTTGAATTAAATAAGTAAGAAGTTAAGCAACTACAAGCAAAAAGAGTTATCGACTTTCAATAGATACGCTGTCTCACAAAAATAAATAGAAAGAAAATTGTGTGAAACAATATGCAATTAATAACCAAAAATAGATTTTCATTAACGTTTTATGGTAGCAGCTTTCAAATTATCCTGCAAATGAGAGGGTGCGGTTTGGTTATTCACCTGGTTGTAACTTCATTCTAATTTTCTTGCGTGTGACTACCCTTCAATCGAAGCGTGAAACTCGAAATTAATCCAACGCGGAATAATCCCCGATTAGTGCTTTCTGAAGGGTGGTTTAATTTGATTGGAAGCCGTTGGTTTCTCATTTACATGATTAGAGAAGTTTTGATTTTTCAGAGAGGTCTTACTTTATTTAATTTTTTTCTTTTGTGTATATTTTGAACGGTAGCTACACATTTTATTATTAAACATACAAAAAAATGTTAAATACAAAAGTTTTAGGGATTTACTTGAACCGCCAGAATTTGCTAAAAAAAGAAACAAATGACGATCGGACACTTAACAAATGAGTATCAACTTTGTTATTTTAAATGGAACACTCAGTATGCTTTCTCAAATTATGAAAGATATTTTCTTGCTAATTCCAAAAATATGTAGTTTGTCTATATTTGGTTACATACTTTTTGCCATATTTAAGTTTGAAATTAAAAAAAATTATTTACTTTGATTAATAAAAATGTTATTTTGTAACAACTGATAATTATAATTAAAAGACTGCTCATCTGGAACATTTTATAAGACAAAACACTAACAACTAAGTCAAATAAACGTACTATATAAAATAAATTGATCAAGATATGCCAAAACATTAATAATTTCAAACTTAAATATTGCAAAAATTATGAAACCAAATATTGACGAACTACACATTTTTGGAATTAGGAAGAAAATATCTTTCTTAATTCGAGAAAATATACTGAGTGTTCCATTTAAAGTAACAAAGTTGATACTCGTTTGTTAGATTTCCGATCGTCATTTGTTTTTGTTTTTGGTAAATTCTGACGGTTCGGGTAAATCCCTAAAACTTTTGTACTTAACATTTTTTTGTATGTTTAATAATAAAATGTGTAATTACCGTTCAAAATATAAACAAAAACCCTGTACATCCTGAAATTGCCTTTAAAAAATATGAAGTCAAATTACTATACTGGAATTAATATAAAATACCTTATTATTTAAAAACGTTCTGCTAAATTTAATTTTTTTCCAAAGGCCTACAAAGTTCTTTGGTGACAATGCTGAAACTAGTGAAGCTTTCAACGTTTCAAAGATGACAAACAATCCGCTAATGATGGATTGAGAGCGGGCATGCAGCAGTCCAAATCCAAATAGAGAAATTTGTTTTTAACAAATGAATAGCAATTACTTAGGAAATTATTAGTGTCATTGTATGTAAGATACTTGAAAACTTGAAGCTTTGGGAGGCTTTTATTTTTCTTATTAAAAGCTTTAATTAAGCTCAGATTGTTGTGGAGGCTTGGGCTATCCCCATCGAAAATATATATTTTTCTAATTAATCAAAATCGATCTCAGCCGAGAGCGTTTTTGTGCTATAATGTTCTAGTGTGACTTAAATGAATCTGAGTGCCTGGATAGAATGAAAACTGCTTTCGGCAAGAAAAGTTCTTCAAGACCAACAGTGTTTCGGTGGTATGAGATTTTTAAAATGGGTGATGTTACCTTTAAGGGTAGCATCACCCAATCTCATACTACCCTTAAAGGTAGCATTCGTGAAAGGTGTCCAAAAATTACGGTGACTTCCGAAAACTCTAGTGTGTTACCAAAATAATTAAAAATGATAAATAGATAGCGTATGCCATGATAGAAGAGTTCCTTCGCATGGTACTTGAGCCAGATTTCGAGAATTTTGAGTGCCGCATAATTATTGAGGAGCAAAAGGCCGAACGTTTGTTCATTAACCATGAAACCCTAAACTTTTTACATACGTTGGTGGTCCACGTATTACGATTGCACAACCCAGAAGGAGAGCAAAGTGTGGGTTTATAAAGACGATTCAACTCCCGTAACACCAAAGAAACATAGTGAGCAATGAAGAAAGATGATGTTTGTTTTGTTCTTCAGAAACACGGGATGGTAAAAATCGTCAGGTCGCAACTTCAGGAGACACACACTGCAAACTGATACATAATTGTCGGATCCTTGAAGATCTTACGGTAAAAGGTTTACCACTACATCACGATAATGCATCCTTTCATATTACGAAAGTAACAACAGACCACTTGAGAGAAAACAAAATCAAGAATTATCCCATATCCAACGTATTCTCTAGGTTTAGCTATGTATGACTACTGGATTTTCTTTAAACTGAAAAATCATTTGAGGGGCCATCGTAAGTAACTATATTTCGAGGAGTGGAAGTGAAGATTACCGAAACGTATTGATTCTGAAGGAAAATGTAAATAAATTATTGCTACTAGTTTCTCACAATATACAGAGTGACCCTCGTAAATACAGTATTATCGAGACCATTTTGGGAACGAATAATCACCACAGACGAATCTTAAATTCCCTAACACAGAGGCAAAACAGCAATCAAAAGAATAACCTGAAAGAGGCGAAGCACCTCCAATAAAGGCATTAGTCATTGGAAAAGCTAATCGCAACTGTATTCTGGTATGAAATTCCGGATAAATTATTATTTATCACATGGTGAAAAATAAGCAATGCCAGTCATTATTCCATTTCTTTTAGGTATTATTAACAGAAGACAAGCTGCAAATGAAATCTCTTCAGCAACACGATAATGTGTGACATCAAACCAAGGTTTTAAGGACTTATTTGTAATTGGCTGAGCCCTGTTTGCCAGATTTACTCGACCTTGCTCCCGGCGATTATCATTTGTTTCGAAATTTAAGGAAATATCACAGAGGGTACCGCTATAATTCACTTGATGAGAAAAAAACGGATAATGATAGGATAATGAAATTGGGATATACCTTCTTAGGCCCAGTTGTATAAAGGCAAGTTAAATTTGACTCTCGGTTGGCTCCCATGATAACAATTGTTACCATGGGAGTAAACTGATAGTTAAGTAAAGTTAAGTAAACTGAAAGTTAACTTGCCTTTATACAAGTGGGCCTAAGAAGGTGTATATATTAGTTTTTGAAGAAACTAATTTACTGGTGTAAAAGTGTGTAGCCATGAATCACATGCATAAAAAGAGATCTTATAATAAAATTCTCTGTAGTTATTGAACAAGCCTCGTAGCGTAACATGTTTAGTTAGGTTTATGTTATTTGAACAGTTTGACCAGACCAATCAAGTGAATTATCCAGCCAAGTCGCCAGGAATATTAAGGTGAAAGTATGAGATTTATATAAAATGTATTTATGTGAAATAAATGTGTAGTTACAAAAGTAACTACTAAGTAAAAACTTAGTATTGAAGCAGTTACGATTTAATTCCTTTTGATATCGGTTTCATTTTTTTATAGGAGCTTACTTTGTCAAGCTCAAAAATCGATTGAAAACGGTGAAACAAGTTAATTGTTTTAACAAAAAAAGATTATTTTCGTCTTCATTTTCTAGTTTACGTAACTGTTTTGTGCACATTCTTTATGTGCTTGACTATGGCTCTGTAATAGCCTTTACAATAGCATCTTATTAATTTACATTTATTTAGCAATTAGTGATTGATTGTTAATTACTTCAGGAGGTCATAATTTTCAAGTTAGCTATTTAAAAATAGTAGATTATATTATAAGTGAGAGAAATGCAAAATTATACATGAGTGAGACAATTCTCACGTGTAAGTAAAAAGCCTATGTAATACCTATGACAAATATAATTGCGTATGAAAATAAGTACGTAACAATACGAGCAAATTTGTGTCATGAAGATGCAGTGATGCAGTGTTTAGTTCGCTCATACAATTTTGTTATTTTCTGTTTATTAGAAAATGCACGTGCAATCCGTAGAAGTGCTGCGGGAACTGCATTCTTCTACTTCTGAAGAAACCAGATGACTTTATTTGTTACTTTCGCGAGAAGTGCCGTTTACTCATATTCCACGACGTCTTATTAATTGTCCTCAGCCTTTCCGTTTCGACAGCCCTGGTCACTGATTTCTTTCAAGAGACAGTAACCAGTGTCACAAAAACAACCTACTTCATCCTCTTCTTATTTCACTAGTTCTTCCACGAATTGTTTCACTTCCTTCTACCTGTCTCCTAATCTTCCCCTCTATTTTGTAAGTTATAAGTTTTGCAATTTTCTCAGCAACACACGCCGTTTCTTGTGCTTTAGTGCTTTTTATTTCTAATACCTCTAGTATGCTACAAAGCTGTTGATTTTATAGACATTATTTTGTAGCCAAATTTCTGCAAGGATGCAAGTAAACGGTGAGCAAATAAAAATCAGATTAGAGTAGGCGGTGCAAAGAAAATGCATATCTGTGATTAAATAAAAAGTCAATAAATTTGACAGTCCATGAATGTATTATATTAATTAATTCAGTTAATCACAGACATACATTTGCTTTGCGTCGCCTACTCTAATCTGACTTTTTTGCTCACTTTTTATAACAGATGATGTGCAGTTCTATATTGCAACATTTATTTTAGATACAAAAGTTTACAAAATTGTTCGTGTTTTTCCTTCGATGTGCGTCACTGTTTTTTTTTCTGTGCATCGTTGTCATAAAATGCTTTTAGCAAAACCATGAATTGATACTGATTATAGTTTAATTTTAAAAAATATCTACTGAATCCTAGAAGTTAACAGCGAAATATTTACCTTCGTTAATTTCTTAGACAACGAATTTACGATCATAAGCAGACTTCGGATATTTCGGAGCGTTGCTATGGTTACGTAATGTGAGGACAAATGAAAAGTGCCCGTTCATTATGGAGGCATGGCAACGCTCCGAAATGTCCGAAGTCTGATCATAATTAATTACCAATTAATTACTGATTGCTAATAAATGTAAATTAACAGTTATTGTAGGGATTAATTTTACGGAGCTCATGACTGTTCCACAATACAAACTATCGTAAGAATTTGTATAACTACATGCGGCACAGGCAAAGCCAAAAAGTTGAATTCTCACGTTCTAAAACATACTTTAGAAACGAGGAGGCGTTGCTTATCAATCAACTTCCTTATAAAGAACCTTAATTGAAGAAACGTATTTTTCGATTTAGAGCAAAATTGATCGAATATGCAATTATTTAAAGCATTATTAGAAATTTAATACAGAAACAGAATTGGAAAATGAAACTGCCTGAAAAGAAATAATGAATTGCTTTAATTTTCGAATGTAAATTAAGTTACATTGAAAAAAAACGTACGTATCTAAGTTACTTAAGTTTTACAGTATTTTTGTAAAAATAATATACAGTCTGTTCAATTTGAACCGTTCACCATTGCTAATTTTTTTATTTTTAAAGATAGAAATTCGGTTAAATTAGCAAAGATTCTCTGATTTTTTATGCTGATTCTGAATTTCTAATCAAGAAAACAATTGCACTGCTAGTTGTCAAAATATTTGTGCAACTGTATTTTTTTAAATAGTAATGTAGTAATTTCTGTAATTCATTC
This sequence comes from Dorcus parallelipipedus, assembly GCA_958336345.1. Lineage (NCBI taxonomy): Eukaryota > Metazoa > Arthropoda > Insecta > Coleoptera > Lucanidae > Dorcus > Dorcus parallelipipedus. The sequence goes on along the minus strand of OY284479.1, from coordinate 29,810,324 downwards.
GGTAGATATTTTCTTTCTCTTTACGGGGATACCAGGATACCAAATGTTTTAAAATCTCTTACAAAATACCGAGATAATTCAAGAAAATCAGTTTCGAATAAGTAGCCTGTTCCTGTATAAAATCAATAATTGACTAATGATAATTTAGCTAATGTGCATGTAAACAACAAATAAATGAAAGAAAACATCATCGTTATTAATTTCCTTTGAATTTATATAATTAAAATGAATAATTTTATATAACAAAATAACAACATTTCTTGAACTTGTTTATAAAATAATAACATAATTAGAAAATCATTTCCACATAAGTAGGCCACGTTCATGTATAAAATCAAGTTGTCTAAAGTTCAAATAATTGACACATTAGGTCTCTTTGTTATTCTGAACTGGTGTACACCAATGCATACTTTTTCGCAAAATACGCTTTAATGCAGCTTGAAATGTTTGTGTGGTATGTCAGTATGGATGTGTATGATTCTTACTGACACATTATCAAAGAATTTAGGCTTCATTAAAGCATATTTCGTAAAGAAAGTGTACACTAGTGTACACCAGTGCAGGATAACAAACAGATCTATTATATCTACCTATGCACGTAAACAACAAATAAACGAAAAAATGCATTGTTGTTGACAATTTTCTTTTCAAATTATTTGTATTAATTAAAAATGAACAATTTTATGAAAGAAAATGATGCAGATTTAAGAAATAGGTTTGTTTTCAAATGAATACACTACGTTTATGGCAGATTGAATATAACCAATTAAACGAATTTCCTAATACTATTTATTTGGTGGAATACAATTTGAGATCTGTCAATCAAAATAGCATATACAGCATAAGCTATGAGATGAAATATTGTTCATTTTAATTAATATAAATTCAAAGTAAATTAACAACGATGATGTTTTCTTTCATTTATTTGTTGTTTACATGCACATTTGATAGATGTCATATGTCAGTTAACTAGGCATCTTGATCTTACATAAACATGGCCTACTCCTTCGAAAATGATTTTCTCGAATTATTTCGTTATTTTGTAAGCAGATTAAAGAAATTTTGGTGTCGCTGTAAAGAGAAAGATGATCTTTACCGAATGAATTACAAAAATTAGAACATTGCTATTTAAAAAAAGTACGGTCGTATAAAAATTTTGACAACTAGAAGTTCTAATACACTTTAGAAAAATATAGAGCTTACTTATCAATTAATCTTAATCTAAAGAACCATAATCAAAGGAACTTATTTTAATATCCAAAATTAAACTGTAAAGTAAATTAGGAAAAGAAAATAAATTAAAGGGCATAAAATGGATATTTCATTACCACTGATGTTATCAAGGCAATTTAAAACAGACTGTTCTAAGTTAAAACACACGCAAACTGTGTGTAATGTATTCAGGCTATCAGATTATTCGAGCTTCTACTAAATTTCAAGACAAAAAATATTGCTTTCATTTCACGCTTGAAAAAGCCCCTATTTTCTTTTAGCTTTTTAGTAACTAATCAGCTAATATCTGTCTATTCTATTTGAATAGTAATGGTCGAACTTTTTCTATGTCACCCTACAAACAGTTTCCCTTGACACTTTCCGTTATCACATTGCGTTCTAAAAGCATTCTAATTGAAATTGAACGCGAGTTCTGTAATCAAATTGTACACTTCGCGGGTGGGCGCTTCTTAATGGATTTCGGAAGCTTACTGCTTATAATAGCTCTTTACTGAACTTCAGTATTTACAGTGAAACTTAGACAAATAGTTGAGTCATTGATGCAGCGTGAAAATTACTCGCTTTTAATCACATGCAGACATACATAGTTACCAAAAGAACGGTGAGTGGCAAAAGTTATTTAAAAGTTGTCAGAAACATTCTCGAGCTTTACGCGTTCACGAGTCACGATCGCGGAGCTTTCGCGCGGTGCTCCAGGAATGATTGGCATCGAAGCTGAATGACCGGTCGGAACTGTAAGAGCGAGCTTTTGGACGCGCTGTTCAAGTCCATGAAAGTTCTGCGCTCGCGCGGCGATTTGCTCTCGATGAACTAAAACTCGTCTTGTCTTTCAGTGATGAGTAATAATCATTTCAAATTAAAAATACCAGGATTTGACAACTTGTGCAGATTAGATCTGCAAAATTTTAAATGAACGAAATCATAACTATAAATGAAGTAACTATAAAAAATAAGAAAATGAAGCAAAAACTAAATAAGTAATGCCTATAATAAATATGAACAAAACAAAGCAGAGGCATGGAATCAGAATAGGGAAAGTATTCAGTTAAAAAATTGAAAATATATTAGTATACTGCAAATATAATTTTTTCATAAGTCTAAATAAGACGTGAAATCAATTAACTACAGGTATTAAATTATTAAAAGTTAACTTTTCGAACTATAAAATTAAGCTGAAAATTTTAAAAACTAAATATGATGGAAAGAAAACTAAAAGCTATTGATTTGATAATTTCAAGAACTTTCATACAACTATCTCCTTTTAACTTTCAGGAAACTTTGCCGCTTGCAGTCAGAGGTCACGTTAACTCAGATTGATTCGATCGGCTTATAATAAAAATCTGCAAGTCAAATAAATCTTCATTTTTGAAAATATGTAGTAATTAAGAAAATTCTCAGAAGTATAAGAAGGAGAATTTGGATAATTATCTATCATGTAATCATGATTAGTAAATTGTGAGATTAGTTTTAATTAATAAATGCAAGGAATTTTTTACTATTATCATCTGAAAATTTAAAAAAAGCGTTTTCGTCCTGGTTAACTATTATCAAGGTTAAAAAATCTCTTCGCAAAGGATCAAGGAAGGGTTAGTATAATTTTGCCGAAAGTAAGAGCATTTCTCATTAAAAACTAAAGAAGTGTGATGAAGAAGAAACCTACCAAGGCAAGGGGCAGAGGACCTAGAATATGAAAAACAAAGCGTTAAAGAGGATTGAAGAATGATTAAGGAGAAATAAGCTTGAGCTCGCTGCAAATAAAGCAGAGGAAGGAAAAAATGTCAGTTAGATCTGAAAATAAATTAAAGGCCAAAAGGGCAGCAGCGTTAGTAGGAACTATGCCTAGAAGGGAGGGATCAAATGAAAATGAGAGGAGAATTTCATTATACTAAACACGGTACCAGGAGACCACGAAACATGTGCCATAAGCAAATATTTATTAATAAAGAATAAACGGTGAGGGCATACAGGATCGTTTCAACAGAAAGAATTTTTGGTGAATTTTAGAATGATATCGGTGAGTAGCGCAGGAAGGACGTAAAAGCCAGACAGGACAAAATAAGAGACTGAGAGAGAAAATAAAGGAAGTTGACCAGCCTAGTGCCGCTACTGGCAACAACAAAGAAACGTTTAGGGACAAAACTGAACCCAGAAAGACTTCAAAATGACGACTAATGAAACAAAATTAAGGTATTCATAGAAGAGGTTATGGTAAAAGAAAGGACGTAGTCATGTAACCATAACAAAGAAAATAGCTAGACACCATCACCGTTGCAAAACAATACCGAGAGACGGTACTACAGCGGAAGGGAGTGTATCAGGTATCCAAATGAATCCAGTACGACTTCTTAGTTAGCCGAGGTCGTTTTTCGAAGCTATATCAATCTCAGTAAAGAAACTTGCAAGCTAACTGAGAAATGATTTAATGATTTTATTTACGACATAAGTAAATAAAAAATTCAACCAAAAAATGATCAAGTATTCATCTAAATCACAAACAATCATAATTTTTTACTTAATTTATTCCAGTGCTGCTCCCAGCCAAGTCTGAAGTTGGAAACCTAAAAAGTTAACGACATTTGAGACAGGTTGAGTATAGACCATTCTTTCATTTTTTTAACAATCTTAGTGTTCACTTGGTTTCTTGGTTATGCATCCGTCAGAAATAATTACATGCGTATCATCTGCAAATTGAGAAAATCGACCTGACCTTAATAATGACAGATCACTGCCATAAATCAGGAATAATTTTGGTTCTAAATTAGACCTCTATGGACCTCCGTTTATTCCAAACTAGAACTTATGTTCTAAATATGTTGTTTCGCAAATGATCGCCATTCTCTTCTAAGTGATTGGCTTACTTTTGCATAATGTTTTGTGGAATAGCATTGATATCATTTCCTATGATCATCTCCAGCTCTTCTATACATATTTCTGGGTTTATTCACAAAACACTTTGGTTTTCAAACAGCCCCAAAGAAAAAAAATTGGAGTTGAAAGATCTAGAGATCTCGGTAATATCAAAGAATGGTACCATTCCTTGGAATTAACTTTTTTGAAAAAAAAAAAAAAACTCCCTGCCTGTGCTAATTATCGCAGAATGATTTGTTGCGCCATTTTGTCGAAACCAATAATCTTTAATTTCTTCTCTTGAATTTATGGCAAAAAGAATGTCTGCAGTATTTCAACGTAGTCCGCAGCATTAGTCGTTACCGACGCTACGTTTCTTCAAACGAGGAAATAACACATCATCCAATTACTTTATGGCGGTATAAAACTGCTAGTAAATTTTACGAGAATTATTTTGGGACCAATAATGGGAATTTTACTTATTTAAGTCAAACTAAATGTCTAATCACAATTTTGCACAGGTAATTTTTTAACATTTTTCTCAAGCTTCAATCTCATAAATTAATTTAATATTTGTTTTTTTCGGATGAGCAGTCTTTTCTTACCCTTTCTTCATCAAAATAATTGTAAGCAGACTTTTTGTCTAAAACAGACTTCAGATCTTTCCATTTACGAAGCCAAACCATAATAGTCTTCTGCCCTGAACTCTACGGTTATTACAGTGACGTCGATCATTTTTGAACGCCAATTACTGAATTATATGGAATCAATTTCTATACAAAAGAAGCGATGTTTTGTCAAGCAACGCACTCTTTCAATAACTGTCAGTAATTATTATGATCACATTGTGACAAAATCTTGAAAACCTACACTTCCAATTAAGAATATTGCTGCAGTGAATAGTTAATGCTTTTCTGTTATTAATAAAATAAAATATGTATTACATTTTACAGGGCTTTGTAAAAAGTGAGTAAATAAAAAACAGATTAGAGTAGCCGGTGCAATGTCTATGATTAACTGAATGAATTTAATGTAATACATTCATGGACTGTCAAATTTATTGACTTTTTATTTAATCACAGACATACATTTTCTTTGCACTGCCCACTCTAATCTGATTTTTATTTGCTCGCCGTTTATGTAACCATAGCACAAGTAAGGTAAACAAACTTGCTCATATTATGTATATGTATACGTATTTAAATGATACAAATTATACAACAGCAACAGGAAGAACCAGAAAACAAATTTAATTGATGTGCTTCCCAAACAAGTGAACAAGTCAATTCTAGCGATTTAAGTGAGAGAGAGAGAATTTCGCATAACACATCATCCAACGTGGGTGCGTCAGTAAACAAAAAACCTGTCAATAAATTAACGGTAATATGACGATACGCGAATCGTTTATTGACTCGACTCACGAAAGATTTACGCGCCGCTTTCCCTGTAAACAACATTCTGAACGTGCCTGTTCGTGCGTCGCGACGCATCGCCGGACAAAATCGTCGAAGTCCGCGGCCGTTTCATAGATGTAACCACTTGTTGAATGCACTTAAAACACTGAAACTGAATTGAATTACATTCGGATATTGCAAAATAGAACATATTCGCAATTGATTAGTAGGATTATTTAGTGCAAGCGCCTTTTCATGGTCTTGTTAATAAAGCAACACTTGTTTCATATATTGGCGAGTGAGGAACAGCTTTTACCGAAAAAGATGAAATTGTAACATCGTAGCAAAGTGCTATAAAGGGCCCAGATGTTCAGGCTCTTGTTAGAAACAATTACGTTCTCGTTTCCTCGATGCTGATGAGCACTTAAAAGAAGACCAAAACATTTATTTGCGTTTGATGCCCGTCTCTTTCGTGTGATGGAAATTTGAGAGGATTCCTAAAGGAAAAGTTCTTCTTTGTTATTGATTGTGAGCTTATGTTTCTTTGCTATCATTTATAGATGAAATTTTTAAAATAGAATAATTTTTAAATAGAGTTGCGAGATAAATAATTGGTACGGTTGCTTTGTAAAGTATTCTGAATTTTCAAAATTTTACCATATTGAAATGCTTTTAAATGTTAAAATTAAAAACAACGTATGATAAAAAATATTATTTTATAGAACCACCATTCCGTTCCAGCACATCAGCAAGCCTTCGGCTCACTGATTCTACCAATATTCGTGTGGAAAATCTGCCGTACCAAATATTTTTCTCGCAATGGTACATGTAGGGAAAAAATTGTATTTTATAAAATTTTGATCCATGTCAATTTACTTACGTTCCTAGAACTATTTTAGAGTATTCACATTTTACGTATTGGTAGCTATATATCACTGCATCCTTTATAGGACGTCATCATTACGTCCTATAAAGAGGAACGTCTGCGTATTTGCGTTTGATAGCTATTCTTTTGCGTGGGCAGAATTTAATAATAAGCCCAAATGAAAAAAAAGTTTCCTTTTGTATACACAGTTAACAAAGACTGGTTACGTTTTTTTCTTTGACATGTAGAAAAATAACATATATTATATCTTAATTAATTTTTACGCCTAACTTTCTGTTTGTAATTGCTTTAATTAAAACGACGAAAAATTCTAAAGTTCTTCTTAATATATAAAGTTTTATATTTGTAGTCTTCCTCAAAGCCATAAAAATTAAACAAATTTTAACGAGCTGATGGATGTTGCTGGATTCTGTTTAAACGAGAAACAAATTTAGAGATTCGATACGGAAACTGCAAAGTAGACGTAAACGATATTCTGTGTAAAAATGGAATATAAACTTCCCTCACAAAATTTCAAGCCACGTGTATTTGAAAAGATTCAAAAGACCAAAACAATGTACTTGGAAATAAATATAGAAGGAAAATGAAACGAAAGTATACTTACTTTATAATTTTTTTATTACATTATTTGTTTTAATGACCAATTTTGGCTTGTAGAAGTTTTATGGCTTCCCAACATCCAGAATTTTATATAGTATTTGTAACATTTCATTTCTTTTTAATTTAACACGCTTTGTGTTTAACTTACGAAATTTTAATGTTGAACTTTGGTACGTGTCGGAAGGAATCAAAGTACCTATCGGTTATAACGATTTCTTCTCCCGTTTCATCTGTTTTAATGCGTGTTTACGTGCCAGCTAAACCGCCCCTCGCAATTATTATTAATGCAAACACGTTCACAGGACATCGAAAGCCGACAGTAAAAGCCTCGTAAAAAAAGGACGAAACTGCTTTCGCGTTGTTATTTATTCTTCATCACTCTCGTTTCGCAACGATGAATTGCGTTCGGCGTGATAAAACAGGCCGTGAATATTTCGGAAAACAACCGGCGGAAATTTTTCATTTTTTTGTCAGCGCCTTGGCCCAGTTTCCGTTTGTTTCGCCAAAACAGGAATTTATAGGTCCTCGTGGTATTTATCTGTGCGTCGTAAATTACGTGGTCGAATCGTTTAAAAGTATGCTCATAAATAACGAAGAGAGCTCGAGGTGAAATTGGAACGACTTTGTCACTTTTAGAAACTAAGAAAATTATATTAAAGGTTTTTGCAGCTTATTTATCGTTTATCTTTAGCAAATGAAAATTTTATTTCATATTTTCGCAGTTGATATGTTTAAAAATTTATGAATTATTTGTAATTACCGTTTAATAAACTTTTATCATTTTGTTGAATGTTCATCGTTTCACAGCTTTAAAGAAGTCTACTGATATAAAAGTTTATGATGGCGAACACTTTTTCGATACCTTACAAGTTTTAATGAAAGCAAAGTAAACAGAAATTTAGAACCCCTTACATAATAAAGACGTTAAAGTAGTTTTAATTAACGTAACTTTAACCGGTATTATAAAATTAAAGTGCATTTTAAAACTTCAAATGTCTTTAAAAAAATGAAAGAATTTAATAATCATCATTTAAAACGTCTTTACTTTAAAGAGCCAAAACTGCGCTTTTGAACAAGAGAGAAATAAAGACATTTTTTTTTTCCGCTTTAACCAGAACCCGTCTGCAAGAATGCGCCGGGGGCAACGCAGCCATTTAGGCTTATTGTGCTCGCCCTGGTTCAGTTAACGCAACCATTCAGTTAGACGTGTCCCCTGTACCAGCTGGTACAGGTTTTTCACTGATTGCGTATTAAAGTCTTCAGGAGCAATCATAAGATGTCCGAATATGCGCTGTCTACGGTTTGCCAGCGCATCACATCTGCACAAAATGTGCATTGCCGTCTCTGGTTCCCTATTGCAAAGTCTGCAGTTTAGATTCCCATTAAATTTACCGATCCTCCATAGGTGCTCCTTAACAGTCAAGTGTCCCGTTAGTAACCCTATGGTGATACTGAGTTGCGCCCTGCTCAAAAGCAAAAGTTCCGCAGCTCTCTTCTTGCAAGGACCTCTGAGAAAGGTCTTGCTATGGCGATGCCCTGGTCTACTTAGCCAGTATCTATTGTGTTCCTCGCTTATCCAGTCACTGAAAAAGCCCCGAATAGCGTTCTTGGTTATGCCTAGGACAGGTTCAGGGCCAAGGTATACCATGCCCGCTCCCTGCCTGGCTAGTTCATCGGCCCGTTCGTTGCCGATTATACCTTGATGACCTGGCACCCACACTAGCGTAATGCAGTTGTGCTCCGCCAAATCATTGAGCTCACTTAAACATTCCCACACCAGTTTGGAAGAGATCTTTGAGCTTGCTAAAGCCTTCAAAGCCGTCTGGCTGTCGGTTAAAATGAAGATCCGCTTATTTGTGTAAGCCCTCCTATTGTTTTCCCGCGCACATTGTAATACGGCGTATATTTCTGTTTGAAAAACAGAGGCAAATTGACTCAATGGGAAGCATAACTTCTCCTTTGGTCTATGCCTGTATATTCCAGACCCGGCACCAGTTTCAGTTCTGGAGCCGTCTGTATACCAAATCAGACTTCCAGGAGGAAGATCCTGTTCAGGTTTCCGGTGCTCATCAGATTCATTAATTTCTATCTTGATGGGTTTATATTGCCTTTGGGAGCCATATAGTCCGTCCTCATGTCGAGTAAAGGACCCCTTATACTGCCAACGATACTTGTATGACCCGTACTTATATTAAGAAGGTGACGTGATTGCTGCAGTCTATGGAGTCCTCGTCTTGCCTCTCCCATTATCACAATGTGTAAGGGAGGGAGGTCTAGAAGGGTTTCCATTGCAGCGGTGGGCGTTGTGCTCATCGCCCCCGTTATGCCTAGACAGGCAAGTTTTTGTACCTTGCCCAGTCTAAGTTTGGTGGTCTTCTGCTTGACCTTCGGCCACACACCGAAGCCGCATAAGTGATTGCGGGTCTGACCATTCTGGTGAACAACCAATGCACCATACTTGGTTTTAAGCCCCACGTTCTATCATAGGCTCGTCTGGCCACCGCGAAAGTGGTCAACGATCGCCTTACTATCTTATCTAGATGTTGATTCCAGGTAAGTTTGGAGTCGAAAGTCACCCCAAGGTACTTTACCTCCCCCGACAAAACTAGGTCGTTCGCACGAAGATGCAGAGAACCTATACCCTCTAAGTTTCGCCTTCGAGTGAATGGCACAATGGTGGTTTTTTGACGACTGATCCTGAGACCTTCCTCCTCGGCCCACCTTGCTACTACATTCAGGGCGACTTGCATTCGGTCCCTGACAATGTTATTAAATTTCCCTTGTACGGGTATAACTAAATCATCAGCATACCCTAAGGGATCAAAGCCTTCACTGCTTAGCTGTCTCAGAAGCCCGTCCATGACGAGGTTCCACAACAGGGGGGACAAAACACCCCCCTGCGGACAGCCTCCCGCTACCCCAGCCATTAGCGTGTCGTCCAGCAGTGATGTATAGACCACCCTTCCTTTTAGCATGCAGTCAATCCACCTGCAGCAAATTTCCTCCACCCCTCTACTCCTTAGAGCCGTGGTGATGGAGTTAAAGGATGTATTGTCAAAGGCCCCTTCGATGTCTAAAAAGGCAGCTAAGAGGACCTCTTTATTTTCCAGAGATTTCTCCACCCTCCAAGTGAGATGATGGAGTGCTGTCTCAGTAGATAGACCTGTTGAATAGGCAAACTGGTATTGGTGTAGGGGTCTGTCGACCAGAACACCACCCCTTATGTGCCCATCAAGTATTTTCTCCATTGTCTTTAATACAAAGGACATAAGACTGATGGGTCTGAAAGCCTTCGCCTGAGTGTAGTCCACCCGGCCAGTTTTTGGTATGAAAACCACTCTGGTCAGTCTCCACACTCTTGGCAGGTAGCCCAGAGCCATACAGTCTCTCAGAACCGTACAGATTCTGATGATCAGAAGGTCCGAGCCCATCTGCAGCATAATCGGTATTATCCCATCCGGACCCGGAGATTTGTAACTATCAAACGAGTTTATAGCCCATTTGATATTAGAAAACGTTATGACACTCCTGGCAGAACTCCATTCCTCCCTTGATGCTCTGAGAACAGAGGCATCCGGAACCTGGCTATTCCAATCAGTAGGCACGGCGTCAACGGCTGTTGACCCAAGAAAATGAACCCGAAACATTTCGGTCATGGTTTCTTTTCCTGTTCTGGTAAATTCTCCGGTAGGTTTTACCAGAGTATTTAGGTACCCTTGAGGGGACTTCGAGAGCATTTTATGCAGTCTGGCACATTCTGGAGTACTTTCAATTTCCTCACAGTGCCTCCTCCACGATGCCCTCTTGGACCTTCTCAGTGTTTTGTTGTATTCAGTTAGGGATGCTTTATATTCCTCCCAGCTTCCTGATACTTTTGCCTTGTTAAAAAGTTTTCTGACCTGTCGTCTCCTTTCCGCGAGGTCGTCATTCCACAAGGAAACTTTCCTGTTAGTGTTCCTCACAGTCATGGGACAGTTATCATTGTAAGCGGAAATGATTGCCTCAGTTAACTGATCTACGGCCATGTCCAGCTCAATATTGTTGTTAACCGTAGTCATTGTTCCTGCGAGATGATCATCTAGGTCCACCCTATAGGCCTCCCAGTTAGTCTTACGCGGATTACGGTAAGTTTCTCTCACACGGTTTAACCCAGTGATTTCAAAGCAAATGTATCTGTGATCAGAACAACTCTCCTCATCAGATACATGCCAGTTTTTAACAAAGTTACTTATAAAAGAAGTACCTATTGTTAGATCTATGACTGCCTGCCTTTGTGCCGTTACAAAGGTAGGTTTATTGCCCATATTCAGTATGTTCAGGTTATTTGCCATAGTGAATTGTAAGATACTATCACCTCTAGCATTGGTGTCCCGACTTCCCCAGGCAAAATTGTGAGCGTTTGCGTCACAGCCGATGATTAGCTGGTATCCACTTGCTCCACAGCTTCTCACCAACTCGCTCACTTCCTCAGGTGGTCGTTGCTCTGGTTGGTCATAAGGTAAATAGGCTGATCCAAGAACAATCTCCTTCAACCCTTCTTCCTTCGACGCTACTTTCACTGCCACCAAGTCCTTCAAGCAGAAGTCTGTTAATGGCAGTGCTTTTATTGTTTTCTTAAACAATATACAGGCCCTGGGTCTGTCAGAGGTTCTGCTGTATATCAGCTCCCCTCCTACTATCCCAAGGCCTAACACTTTCCCCTTGCAAACCCAGGGTTCCTGAATCAGGGCGATGTCGCGCACCTCCATTAATTTACAGAGAGCTGCCGAAGCTGCTCTACTGTGGTGGAGGTTCACTTGGACCACTCTCATCCTTGTTGGTCTTAAGGGCTTAAACGTCACCGTTCTAAAGCCATAGAAGGCTATGAAACGAGGCTGTTCAAGCTCCCTGAAGGATTTATCATCCATATAGAAGGCTAGGAGGGTTCCTTCCTTCTCCTGTTTTCGGCTGAGAATGCGCCAGTCTGCCGTGTTGACCTTCGGGTTTTGCACCCCAAGACGGTTCCTGGCGGCTTCAGCTTCCACCTGACCCGGCAGCCACACGATAGCCTTGGGTCTCTTAGGGAGGTCTTTGGACTCAACCGCAGCTAAGTCCGCACCCTCCCAGGGTTGACCCAGGCCCGCAACGGCCGCCTGAAGCCATGATTTCGAGGTATCGTTTGCACACGAGATCCAGAAAACACCTCCCGTGTACTTGATACCCTCGAATTGCGGTGGGTTTGCACTCCCAGAGGGAGTCTGATCCAAAACCGCAAGGAGTTTGGCTTGGATCAGGTCCGCTTGCCCCTGATCCAGCGTAATGTCAGGGTGGCGTCTATCTATCACCGCCACCCGCAGATTTTTAGCTGCTCCACTGTATGACCCAGTCTGCTCTTTAGAGCTCCTGGGCTTTTTGTGGAGTTGCTTCTGTGGTGAAGGAGTTGAGGAATCTGAATGGGGTCTTTTGGTGCCCCCACCTTCTTTCTCCTTACCCTCCACTTTCTTATTCAAAGGCTTCTGCTCTGTCCAGAGCCCAGCTTTGACTTTTTCTTCCTTCCGGAGCTTCCTTCGTTGAGCCCCTGAAAGCTTTTTGGATTGCAGTCCAAGTTTTACAACTCCTGCAATCAATTCTTCTGCCTGAGGTTCCTTAGAGACAGGTCCTGTAGGCGAACCTGCACCCTGACTCCGAGTTGCCTCATTAGGAGTGTTAGTGTCTTCCCCTAGGGGATCCACTATTAGTTTTTTTGTTATTTGGTTCCATATTGTTCCCACGAGTAAGGGGGAAATAAAAGGTCATCATCGCCAGGAGCCCCGCTGGCGAGAAAGGCATTTATACAACGAGGTGCGCCCGGTTCCCCGAGGTTTGATCGGTAGAGACTGGTCTTCTGTCCAGCCACGCATCCCATCGGCCCGATCAACCTTAGGATTCAGGATTTGTGTGAGGTTTTCTCCTCTTGGTTCAGGCGGTTAAGCCCAGACCCCCAGCCCCACCATGTGTGAGGAGACCGGTTTAACAGCGGAGTTTACACAGAAACCACCGCTGGCATCGTAAATCCCAGTGCAGGCCCTTCGCCACGATACTACAGCTGGGCTGGGAGGGCTGGCCCGCGGGGTGGATTTCACCTGGCCATGTTGCGATTTTTAGGTCGCTCAGGCGCGGTCACGCGCTCACCTCCGTCTTGCGGGTTTTAAACCGCTCAGGATACAGGGTCATTGCACATGATAGGTGAAAGATGGCCACCCATCCCGCAGCATCCAACGAGCGGAGGTGATCCGACAAGTGGGTACCGCAGGAACCCCCGATCCGCCACCTGGGGACGCGCCCGATGTGTACCCAGCGTATCGGGGAAATAAAGGCATAGTATTAATTAAAACAAACTTACATGAAATAGAAATAAATTAATCAATTAATTCTTAATTCTTTAAGAATACGAAAACAAATCTATTTTTTTTACTTAAAAGTAACTTTAGATTTAAAGAAAACAAATTACTTACAAAAATTCTACTCGCTAAAATTTCTTTTTTTTTTTACAAAGATAAATTAAAGTTCCCACGGAAAGAATTGAAACACAGGAGACTGTATCTTAGCAAATTCTTATATTTAAACCGAAACTTGTCGCTCTTATCACAACTGATGCCGTCAGAAACCGATAATTCATCAATCGTCCATTTTTTGTTTGGTTCGGTAAAGGTTTTTCCAACTTGACTCTGAGCGTTGGCTCTCGTCGCGGATCTTTTTCCAAAGTCCGGTTTTCGTGTAAGAATCAGTTTAATCTCCCTACGGTTTGCTTTCGTTTTTCGGTAGTAAAGAATAGAATTCTTTCTGAGCGTTTTTTTTTTTCAGTTGTTTTAACAAATTTAAAGTCAATCGCAAGTGAAGTTGTTATCGTATTTTTACATTCAAGTGCCCCTTTAACCCTTGGATTATGGGAAGAAGAATTTAGACTTAACGTTGGTAAGCCTAAAAATAACGTGTTCGCTTTTAATTCAACCATTAACAAAAAGCATTTCCGTATACAGAAATCTGTCCTTTTCTCTTCAAATTAATCACTGATTGTTATTGAAGAGAGAGAAAAAAGAACAAGAGGAAAAATTCAACAATCCCGAAGTTCCAATGTAAGGGTACGGTAAGAAATTTATACCATCTATGAAGAGCGCTGAGGGCGGTTCCTGGCTATTTACATATTAATTCCAGACACGCTAAAACAAATGAATTGCGTTTTGCGTCTCTTTTGGTCTACCAAAATTTTCGGTGAGAAAAGTGAGAAAATTTAGAAAAGAAATTTTTGATCACTTCCTTTTACAACCCCGACCGTAGGCATCCTTACATTGCTTATTTCTTTTATTGTGCTCTCTCCTCATAGTAGCACCACACCTTTTTTCACAACTGTCAATGTTATGAGTTTTTCAAGTTGGACATTGTGAAAAACTCTTAAAGTGCACAGAACACATAGCAATGCGAAATTATTCCTATTATTTTATTGGGGAGATGAGGCGTAGGTATATGTATACGTCATTTTCAATAAATTTTTTTTCAAAATTTTTCCCATAAAAATTTTTGATGTAGTCGGATAGATTAGGTGGTCTTATTAAAATGTTCGGCAGTACGACAGTTTTAAATTCGTTTTCAAAGGGGTGCTATAATTTCTTGACGCACTGTATTTCACTTCTAAATTCAGCAGAAAGAACTGCCAGCCACCAGCTAAGCCAAGCTTAGCTTAAACCATGTGTAATTACCTAATTACACGTTAATAACTGATAATGAAGACTCTTCAATTAAGCAAGTGAAAAGCAATATAATAAGGGCCTGCATTTATGATTTCTTCGTTGACGCATTTATCTCGGTAAATACTAGGTTTAAGTATAGAAATATGTTAATAAAATATTTTCCAAATTGATAGATCTATCAAAATTCGTAATAATTAATAATAATAATAATAATAATAATAAACGTCTTTATTTACTTGGCGGGGTTCAGCTAAGCTGCTCTACCACCCAACCAAGTTAATTAGCTACAAATTGCTAAACATAGATAAATATTTACATGAATACATATACCTATAAGCAAATAAATAAGTTCGGTACAACCAAAACTGAACAATTAGTCATTGTTGCAGGGAAAAGAGGTATTCACGATATTTTCTCTTGAACGAAGCAAGTGGCAGTGACCTAGTCTCACGAGGCACTGAATTATAAATTTTAACGGCAGCATAAGAAAAGGACCTTTCAAAAAGTGAGGTTTTGTGAAGTGGAATACGTAAACCACTCATACGACGGAGATGTCTATCATGAAACATGGATCTTGGAGTTAAAAGCAAATTAAGATACGGGGGAGACGAAGTGATGCAGACCTTATGAACTAGGTTAGCGCTATGAAGAAGTCTTCTATTAGCCATATTAAGCCAGTTAGCATCATGAAGTTTATGTGACACATGGTCACTTCTCCTCAGACCATAGATAAGGCGAAGGCAAGAATTTTGCATTCTCTGTATCCTCTGACTAGTTGTAAGATCTATACAAGGGCCATAGACAGAATCACAGTAATTGAATAGGGATAAAATAAGTGAATCACATAGTTGAATTCTCAAGGATGTAGGAAGAAATTGCCTATTCATGTATAGGTGTTTTAGTGAAGAGTAGGATTTTTGTATTAATTTACTAATATGGCAAGAAAATCTGAGATTTTCATCAAGAGTAACACCTAAACATTTAACCGTTTTAGAAAACGGAATTAGACTATTATTGATATTTATGTTCATATTGTCTATGGCCCTCTGACGATCTTTAACATTGCCAAATATAATAGCTGAAGACTTTATAGGGTTTATATGAAGTGAATGATTATTAGAAATATTTATTAAACGCTGAATATCTTCATTAACTAAAATAGAAGCAGTATTTAAATCTGCCAACTTGAAGCTAAAATATAATTGGGTGTCATCTGCATAGCAATGAAAAGAACAAGATTTTATTTGTGAATAAAAGTCACAGGTATACAGAGAATACAAAAGTGGTCCAAATATCGACCCTTGAGGAGCTCCTGATGTTACAGGTCGGAAGGAAGATTTTGAATTATTAATGAAAACAGCCTGTGTCCTATTGTTTAAGTACGAATTTATGAAACTCACAGCAAGATCACTAAAACCGAGAAAATGAAGTTTTGCACACATCAGTCTATGATTGATGGTATCAAAAGCCTTAGAATAGTCGATCAACACAAGGACAGTCAAATCACCTTTATCTGAAGCCTTTAAGATATCATCACTAACTTTAAGTAAGGCTGTACTCGTGCTATAGCCCATCCTAAAACCCGACTGTACAGGAGATAAGATATTATATGTGTCTAAATAAGACTTAATCTGGCTAACAGCAAGCTTTTCAAGAATTTTTGATAAGACTGGTAATAAAGAAATTGATCTTAAATCATTAAAAGAAGTAACATGTTTAACTTTAGCAGTGGGTATAACTAAGGATTGCTTCCAAGCTTCAGGGAATTCACCATGAGTAAAACAATAATTTATAATATGGGCAATATATTTGGTCAAAAAAGGAAGGCATAATTTTATCATTCCTATAGTGTCATATCCACAAGCTTTCGATTTAATGGTATAAATAATTTTTTCAACAGAATTTTCAGATACCACATTAAATTTAAATAGGGTATGATCATTATCAAGACGATTATTTAGGTAGTAAGATAAAGTATTTACATCAACGGGATTACTCATTTGATTTACTGTATCAAGAAAAAAATTGTTTATGTTATCAGGATCACTGAAAGCGTCAGGCAGATATTCTTGATACTGCGTTTTAGTGACTCCCATTGTTCTCAAAGTATGCCAAGTTCGTTTTAAATTTTTTTGTCTGCATATATATTCTAAGTACGCTTTTTTCTCTTGACGTATAGAGGTGGTGACAGTATTTCGTAAAAGCTTATAGTAATTCCAATCCGTATCCCTTTTAGAATGCTTAAATTTATTCAAAGCATTATTACGTAGTTTAATCATTTTACGCACTACATCCGTGAGCCAGGGAGCAGGTGCCTTAGTCACCCTTATAGTCTTTAAAGGGGCGTAAATATCAAAGAGTGCTAGAAGATTGTTACTTAAAAACTGAACTTTATCATTAAGGTCTACAATATGAAAAATGTTGTCCCAAGGGATCGAACGTAGACCGTCATAGAATCTCTGTTGATTAAAATTCCTAAAGTCTCTACAAGTAAATGTACGTGAACTCGGAGCTGGAGTATTACAATTTAAAGCACAAAAAACCAGCCTATGATCAGTGAAATGCATGTCAATCACACCCTTATTGACAACAAAATCAGGGTTGCTAACGCATATGACATCCAGCAAGGTACTACTGTAATCAGTAACTCTAGTCGGTGCATCAATGATTTGAACAAAACCATAGAAATCTAACAGAGTTAAAAAGTTATTGACATTAGTATTAGTCAGATTAAAGAGATTAATATTTAAGTCACCTAGACATATCACTTCATCAACCGTACCTAATATAGAGGAGAATGAAGATTCAAGATCTTGAAGAGATAAGTTCACATTGGTATTAGGAGGACAATATAATACTCCAAGAGCTACAGTTTTACCACATATTTTTAAGCTAATCCAGTATTGTTCAATGAAGTTACTAAGTGCCACATGAATAATATTATACGGTAAATGGTTCCTAACATAGAAACCTACTCCTCCGCCCCTCCCTATTCTATCTTTACGTAGTAAATCATAACCAGGTATATCAATGATATCTGAATCAATGTCCTCATGCAACCAGGTCTCAGTCACTGCAATCACGTCATAACTATAATTCGTAATAATATATTCTATATTTTAATACATTCCATTTGAAATATTAAAGGTTTTGCTGACACTTATAAAATGAACACCCCGTGTAATTGCAAATAAATTTAACGTATAGAGTTTTTTTTTATTAGAAGATGATAGCGTTTGAATTTTTTTTCTTTATTAAATAGTTTAGACACCAGAAAAGAAACCAGACTCGTGTGGACACGTGGTATATGGTCCTTTACTCCAACCAATTCTATAGATATGAATTTCTTTGATGATATAATTTTAATTTTTATCAAACTTTATACGTGAAAAAGAACATTATCCTGGAAATTTACGTACCAGTGGTCTTACTTGTAAGAAACCAAAAACTGTATGTACCTTTCATGTAAGTAGATGCAGTTCAATCACTATACTTAAAAAAAAAGAAAAGTACATTGGCCAAATAAGACGGAAATCCAAACACCGTTGTCAAAACCACATAAAATCCAACGTCAATAAGAAACCGACACAGACTATGCTGAACAATAATAAATAAATAAATAACAGTCATGGTCCAGGAAATAAATATGAAAGATAAATCACAATGATAAATATACTTTTACAAAAAAGTAAGGAACTCAACAACAGAAAACTTAGAAATAAGCAAAGAAAAAAGGTAACAAGTAGATTAACACACAGATCAAAATAATTCAGAATCCATCTTTACCCCATTCCGATTCCTATTAAGTAGATATAAAAGCCAGACCAGAACAAAATGACCAAGGTCGAAATCGATCGAGAGGGAAAAAGTACATAAGAAACCCCAAAATGAAATCTATGAAGACGAAACAAGTATCAATAAAACATAAGAATTTAACAACAGAATTAGTATATTTTTATTTTGGTATTTATTGCAAAGTTCTTAAAAAAGGTATCTCTGAAATGTAGAAAAATATGAGGGGTAGTCTATTTATAACAAGAAAGTGAAGTGGTAAAACACTTGCGACGTACATAGTTCTTAAAATATTAGTCTCGTACGCAAATCAAACATGTGGTAGAATATGATAAGTAATCCTGAATATAAAATCCTTCGGTATGTTTTATATTTCCAGCTGAAATTTATTTTTATCTAAGATGATGGGGTTCCCTTGTTTTTCTAATCACACATTAATCCGAATAAATCCTGCAAACTGGGTGATGATTCTTATTGTTTTATTAAAGAAATCATTAGACAAATCACAATTAGATTTTCAATATTTGTTAGATATTTAAATTTTCATAAAAATCTGGTCATCTTCGTTGCTGTAACAGCCATTCCTTTACGTCGCCCCATCGCCCGACCTTCAGACGTAAAAATTAATTAAAACTTGATACATTTTATTTTATTTCAGTTTCTCGTTTTTACGTGTCATTAAAAAAAACCGAAAAGAATCTTTGTTAACTGTAAACAAAGAGGAACTTTGCCGTTTGAGCTTATTATTAAATTTTTGCCCACGTTTAACGTGCTCCACCTACTAACAAACGGATTCAAATTTTATTCGTTGTTTTCATTAATCAAGTTTCTCGTTCGTTATTACACGTTCCAACAATAATAACTGAAAATTATTGAAAGGCAGTGTTGCAGGTGCAGCGAGTATTGTGCTTATGAATTTTTCTTCATAACATCAGTTCTTAAGTTCCTGCAAAACAGCGTTTGTTTGCATCCGATCTACAGAAATAATATTAGAAACTACATTTATTACACAGCGTCTTATTATGTTGATGGTTTTAAGCAGTATACTTGTGGTTCGTTCTGTCGTGTCCGGCCCCTAGTTATAATCGTACGTTAGTATTAAAACCGTTAATTCAATAGCTAATATTTCTGGTGATTAAATTATTTAGTTAAAATTCATGAAATATTTTTTACCTACCAGTCGGTGGAATGAATTCATACATTTTTTTGCGAGAATTTCAAATCATATTTTTTCGCAATTCAACATTCAACGCACATGAAATCGGTTGAAAACCTATTGAACCTCCGAGTTCTCGCTCGCGTTATTATCGGGAATAATTTTTCTATTTTTACACGGGAAAGACTCGCAGATAAATAACCCATTCGATCGCAGCTATGCGTAACAGAAACACCGTAAAATGCGAATTTTAGATCTCTCGGGTAATATTAATAACAATGTTGGTGCAGAATGAGGGGACGGCTGCGATGTTTGTTTAGTTCAAGTCGATCCGATATTACATTTTGGGGGGGGGAGGGAATACGCCATCGATCGGCATAAAGACGCATACTTTTTCTTCTTAATGTGGAAGGTTCTCCCTTTGCAGAAATGCGAGAGGATAAATGATGACTCAATTTGTACCTCATCCACGACCGCAAAGAGAGGAACGACACGAACAAGAATCATTTGTTACTTGTGTTTAACTTAGAGGCTTATTTTTGACTTCAGCTTTTCAGGCGATTTATGTGTGGCTTGGCTGTGCGGTGCGGGTACGTCAAATTCATTTCCGGTTATTTTTACATAACACATTTGTTTTTTCTACATTCCAGGAATACATCACTTATTTAAAGCTCGAATATGCTAGAACGACGAAGATTTCTTTTTAAGCAATTTCATATTGTATCCTCGACTAGACCCAATTTCTTTCCGGCAATACGAAAAAAAAAGAAACGCATTACATCTGTAATCTCCTGGGATTTCGCAAGGATCACTTTGTACCGTTGCTTTCGCAAACGACAGCAAAATTTGCGTATGAAAGCAAATCATCTAGACGAGCGAGTGATAGACCACGCAAAAAAATCCAATTACTATTGGATGGGGTAAATATCTGAAACTGACGATAATTAAAAAGCGACGGTACGAAGAAATTGCCAAGGACGGGCTGAGCTCTGCCTTGATTAATGGACGTTCCAAAGGAATCACTTGTGGTTCGCTCCAATTCTGTTGCCTTGATTTGATTGTGATGGAGGTTGGAAAGGTTATTATAGAGAGTATGACAGACAATGAAGGCACAAATACGAGAATTATTTCGTAAGAGTCTCAACTATCTCAACATCGTAATAATAAATGTAAAGGTACTTTTCTTTCTACGTGGGACATAAAAATAGATTATCTACCCACGTACGTACACACATGTAACAGTGATATAAAGAATAGTAACTTAGATAAAACTAAGCGTGTTGCTTCGTGTAGTTCGTGCGGCTTACGTTTGAAGAGATTATCTCTCTCGCCCCGGATTTACTCAGCGACGTCAATTAGGAGCCCCCGGAAGAGTGAGCCGCAAAGATAAACCTCTTCTTATTTCATCATCAACATTTTTCTAAATTTGCATATTCTGGAATTTCTCAGCTTAGATAAATTGCAGAACAAATTTAGACATGAAATTAATGAAGTACATTTTCATGGTCGACTTCGCAGTTTTAATTAAAAATGGACCCCTGTTAAGACTTCGAGAAATAAACAATTAATGGCATGCTTTTCGGACGTTATTAAAATGTAAGAATAATTCGCCGGCTCGGAATTAATTTGTTTGGCAAGCATCACTCTAGGTTGGTCGCCTCCGGAAAGTGTTCCCAATAAAAAGTCCAGTTTCATAAATTAAATAAAAATTCCAATTTTATATCTAGGTAGGATTTAAAGATGAAAGAGAAATAGACACGTGCTACATAATTATAAAAGTAATTTTAGATTTGCTCTTGTTCCTCTGATGAATAACATTTCATGTTTGTTACTGAAAGTGCATTCTCTTGCTTCTACATACAAGATTCAGTGCAAGGCATAACTTTGAACAACTCTCCACGTGGCCCTTGTAGAATTTACGTCGATTAATTATTACGTTTTATTATCTATGCCGTTACAACTGCAAATCCTTTGAAGATATTTTTGTAAAGTCAAATGCATAAAGTTGCAACAATGTATAATGCATCAAACGTTTTCGAATCTCTGGAGATGAAACTTTTTGTTCAAAGCCGTGCCCTAAGCCTTCTTGTTCATGTTTGAAGTGCTATCAATTCTGTTATTGATTTATGTATGTACATCCGGATTTGTATGCTTAAAAGGACGGGCTGGGTGTTCCATTTTTTCATGTATAACTTATTATACTAAATAAATCATTTTCGAGGAAAGAAGCATAGTAACCAAGTTTAATAATTAATAAAGTACCTAAAATAATGTGCATTTATTTGAAATCAAACATTTTTACACAACTTTTTTAAAAGATCAGTGACATGTATATGTATACAGGGTGTTATAAATTCGATACTGGCTATTGGGGTCTCGAGATACGGAGTCGTGTTAAATTGAGGCAAAGTTGCATATTTTGCACTGTTATTTTCAACAATTTTTTGCTTTTATAGCTATTTTCTATATTCTATTTATTTTATCAAATAGGGATGTTGTGACACATGGAAAAGCGAACGGTTTTCACCATTTTTACTCTATGATACGCGCTACTGATTCCTATTCATTTCTTAGATAGGTTCAAATTCGAAACTTCCAAAAGTATAAAAGTATGTTTCCCTAATTTATTTTCATTAGATAAGAATTAGTGTTCAATTCTTTCTTGTTGCAGACATTATGTCTTTCGTTTAAGTTAGAGAAATGGAGACTTTGTAGATTGACGAAATTAATTAAATTTTGAATTGCTAGACCGAGACAGGTAAAAAAGCTTGAAGCTTTGAGTTAAAAGTTGAAGGTTTAAGGGATAAGCAAATAACTAACGTACCCACGTCTGCAAGCAATTGCTAATAATGGAATTCATTAACGCTGTTACAGACGCAATTTCGACCATCAAAAACATGGTTATACCTACTACAAGAAGGCGCGCTTTGATGACTTCGAAAGCAAGTCTGCAACCCTCGAGCTCGTGCGAAAACAATTCCAGCTAAGGCTCGCGTGCCACATTGAGGGCTTTATGATTGTAATTTGATTAAGTTCGTGTCAACGGCACACACGCTCTCACGATGGAAACTGAGACGAGCAAAGTAGATTAAATCAGTGATTTTGGTGTTTAAGGTTGCGTGGTTGTATTGAATTCCACGAATGAAGTGACTGCTTGAATTCACGGCACAGAAACCTGAGCTCGATAATTTTTTTTTCAAACGGCGCGGCGGTGATGCTTCCGATCGCGCGCAGATGCAATTTTTTTTATTTACATAATTTAACGGATTCGCCAAGCTATTTCAATAAATCGATCGAGTTCGTGATCCTTAACGCACGCAAAGCAAATATAGCGCGTGGATATTATTTCAGGGCAATCCGAGCGCTCCGTGACTTATTGGATATTTTTTTCTTAGACCAGAAAGAAAACGATGTCTGCAACTTTCTTTGTGAATACATTTTCAAATATTTCGAGTGTCTAGCTGAAGTCTAAAAGAAATTACTTTCACTCTTGTTCTTGACAATTACCGTACTCCGTAAGTGCGCGAAGACTTAAACTTCTTTTTAACTCTAATTTTTAAAACCTTTAAATGTTATGGTCCGTTTTCACGCTCAAGCAATTTGCGCAAATGTGCTTGTGCACACAAGGAAGTCGTTGCATGAAAACGTATTTTTTTGCTTGCACAAGCTAAAAAGGTTGGCAAACTGCATGCATTTGCGCAAGCAAATTTGTATGCGCAAATGCTTGCACAAATCCATTTGCGCAAATTGCTTGAGCGTGAAAACGGACCATTACGTGAATGTTTGAATCATAGATTGATTTAATACAGACAATGGGGTCGTAAATTACCAGCGACCTGGAAATTCTAAGGCCATTAAAATCGTACGTGAAGGAATCAAACGATATCCTCTGCATGAATAAAAGGAACTTCAAATATCAAAAAGAACTGATTAAGGGTGACTAAAAGAGATTGAATACCGCAGAACAATAGGACACCTACTTTCAGTTGTTGTAAGAAGCAAACTGAAGATCAAAGCGAGAGCGCTAAATCGACGGCATTTTGTTCTCTGATAAAAGTGAATGCTCACACCTTTCGAGAATCTCATACCAAAAGAGGCTAAAACTTTCACTAAAACCTTTCCCAACTGTTGTTTTAGAAAAAGCAGTTGGCTTCATGACATTTTCATAGTGTCTGTATCTTGCAACTGCAAATAAACGAATTCTTGACTGGTAAGAAGAAATGAAGACAAATTTGTAATCTAGAACACACATAAAGAAGGTAGAAAAGGAAGGCCAAAAGGCCCAGGTGGAACGCTACTTGCAGAAATAGAAAAAAAGAAAATAAACATTAATCACCAAATAACATAAAGAAATGGAGAAAATTTGTCAATCGATTTAAAGTGAGGAATAAAAGTATAGATAATGAGTGAAACAGAAAACAACCAGAATACTCATCCTAAAAACATTTAATCAATATAGACCAGGGTGAATTGGGCAGGAAGAAGTAAAGAAAATACTGCAATCTGAACACAACTTCAGAGCTACAGAAAAAGAAAAAAAATAAAATATTAATGGCCAAGAATATAAATGAACGGGGAAAATTTATAAATCGATATGGAATAAGGAGTAAAAGTATCGATAAGAAATGCGAGGGCGTTTTTTAATTGATCTACCTAGTCACGATAATGACGTCATACGAAAAAATTGCTTGGTTTTCAAATTATTGTCGCTGTGCTAAGTACTTTGACGAAATTTATACGAGTTCGTTTTGTTGTGCAGTTTGTACAAGTTTTTTCTTCCGAAAAGTGAGTGAAAGTAATTTGGAACATCGCCCAGTGAAAAAGTTGTTAACTAAAGAGAGAAATGAACCGATACTTATATTAATCGAAGAGTGTCCCAGATGTATGGCAATGACGACCCATCTTACTTTCAAATGAAATTTGGTGTAAACAATTTCGATGGGGCCGAGACTCAATTCAGGATGACTCCAGATCAGGAAGATTGGTTTTCGTAAGACCTGAGGTAACCATCAGTCTCGATGAAGATTTGCTGCTATTAGATCGACGAATGAAGATCCCAGTGCTTGCTCAAGAAGCTAGAGTTTACGAAACTACAGTTTACAAGATTGTGCACGAAGGTTTAGGAATGAAAAAAGTTTCAGAGCAGAAACTGGCGAGGAAAGAAATGTGTCAAGAACATTTGGCCGCTTTGGAGAGCGATGACAGTTATTTTTCGCGAATTGTTACGTAGACTACGAGATTTGTTGGGATTCTACCATGAAGCAGGAGTAATGGGTACATAATGGCTCTCCACCTCCAAAGAAGGCGAAAATTCGGTTGTCTTTTGGAAAATTAATGGCGACCGTTTTTTGAGACTGCGAAGGTGTTCTGGTTATTGAATATAATATGGAAAAAGTCTTCACGATTACTAGAGAGGTTTACGGAAGCACGATCCAAAATTTGAAGCAGGCCATTAGAGAAAAACGTCCGAATTCAAAGAGAAACAAAACTTTGCTGTTGCACGACAACTGCAGGACACACAAGACCTTGTACTGTTCAAGCCATTATTAAAAGCTGTGGATTCACCAAGTTGTAATTTTCTTGTAGCTTAATTTTAAAAAAAATTCCTCGTAAATAAAATAAGGTGAATTGGGCCAGAAGAAGTGGAGATAATATTTTATATTAAACCATAAGGAAAACATAGAAACAAGATATAAAAAGCGCACCTACATGCAAAACTCTAGAATATTAAAAGAAATTACAAAATCGACAGGAGGAACATGAAAATCTTCGAGATCTATCAGTTAGGACCTATTAGGAGTTCATAAATTTTCAATACAGTCCATTGGTAATTTGCTTCAATATGATGGATGATACATGCACGGTTCATTGAAGACCCTAGGAGCTCTTTCATTCGAATAACAATTTTTTCTGTATGGAAAGCTATAAGATGTTTACATTTTTCAATTATTTTTAATGACACCTTTTTGTTAAACGAACGCTTATAGAAACGGTCCCCTCTCCCTTTCGGTGATTTATCGAAAACCGCTGAGTCAATTTCCGAAATTTATTTCGGTTATAACAACTGCCCTTCTCTTGAAGCAAAAATACGGACTTAGGCTTAATTTGACAGGTGCGTTGTGGCCGGTATATAAACGGCAATAAATTTTCGCGATATTGACAAAACTCGCGGCCGACCAAAGTGGGAGGCAAATAAAATTTATGCGGCCTGAATCAATTCGCCCACTTGAATTTTTTTTTCATAGGTCTTCAAGTACAGACGGGGGTTTAATAGTCAAGAAGTTGTATGTAGGTATCGTAATTAATGAGGGAAATCAGGAATAGAAAAGAGAATTCATAAAATGTAAATGAAAGACACTATACTAAATAAAAAATAAAAAATAATAAATTAAATTGAATTCGATAGAGCTGGAGATTAGATTAGACAGAAGGACGGTTATAACAGTGTTCCTAATAGCGGTGATTTTTTTTCGTATCATTCCATTGGCTAGAATCATTTAGACGAGAAGTATAGTTATTTTTATTTAAGTTATTTTATGCCTTCCTAAAGAGGTCTCTTGCAAAACAGAGTTTATTTCGTCAATTAACTTTAATAATTCATTCGTTTATTCAACACTGCTTAAAATGTTACTTTTGGAATTGTTTGTTGAAATTGTTAGAAGTTATCTCAAAGGTTTGACAAGTTTCTATTTAATAATAAAAGAAAACTAACAAATGAAATGATTAATTTTTTACGGTGCTCAGTATATACAGGCTGCCCATTTTAAATCGTAACTCCTGAAGATTTTAGAATAGGCAAACTATCAATCAAATCAGAAATAACTGTGTTTTCATATTGTACTAAAAGCATTGAAGTAGAATGTGTTGCCTATTTTCTAATTTTTAAAAAGATTTAAAATGGACAGCCCTTATAAATTATTTGTTTACTGCCGTACACCGCTTTCTAAATTAATTCAAAAAAGAATTTTCAATATCATCAATTTTTATTGCGTTATTCTTATTACGGGGAGATATGTTGACAAAAGAGTTTATTGAGTTATTTACACGAACACTCCTAAAAACGATAATACATTTCAGCGATATAACATCCAAATGAAAATAATTTTTTTTCGTCGGATCGGCTTTATGTAAAAATTCTTCCAAGTTTTATTAAATTTTCCCGATTTATGAAGCGAACATGAGCTTCACGACTTGCTAATTAGCTCGCGATTATTAACGAAAATAGATGCCCTAACGTAACGCTTCCGATAACGTAATTAATTCCGTCCTGCCCGACGAATCCAGGGACGTAAATGGGGCGTGTTTTCCATTTAAACTTTCGAATTAGCTACTCCGTCGACACGCGCCAAACTGCCGTAGGGTTGTGAACAAGAAAGCTCCAAGAAAGGAAGTTTTTTTACTGTTTTCTTTTAATCAAATATTATTCATTGTGAGTGATCGCATTATTGTTTATGTGATCAATCGATACTTTGTTTTTTTTTGTGTGTAAATTTAAGAAAAAATATTTTCTTCAGTGTCATATTGTTTCATGTTGTAAAGTAATGAACACTTTCTTCACGAACAGTTAATTTTCGTGCTAGTGAACGTAGTTTATTTAATTAATCGCAACATTGCTTGTCTCATTTTAATTATTTACAAAGTCTGTATAAACAGTGCGTGCAAATCTGTTCAATGTTCGCCGTATAATGTGCTTCTTCAATTGTAGACGAAACTAATAGTGAAAAAATAATATAGTATTATTATTATATAATATTGCCATGAACGCGGTGCCTGTGCCACCTGTTGGTGGTCGGTAGAAGGTAGGCGAGAGGGGTACCAAGTCGCCCGTGGAGGGATAAGGAGTGGAGTTGCGCTTGGACTGGGCGACCTGGTAGACCTCTTAACCGAGCTGGGGCGAATAAAGGGGTTTAAGTGAGTGTGCCGTCTCCATTACTACCCCTCAACTACCCCCACAGCAAAGCGAAGGAGAAGGTAAGTCAAGCCCTTTCATAACTCCCACAAGGTACCTCGAGCTAGCGAGTACTCTTCCGGGAGGGATACGACCCCCATTTACGAATCCTCCCAAGGGTACGTAACAATGGTGGAGGCGCCTTAGCTCGATGTAACAAATTTTATTTTTAATTTTGATTTCCGTATTTTTGTGTTTTCAATGAACGCTTTCGAAGCGAAAAAAGAAACACATTCGGGTGCGGGAACCTAATTAAATAATTATTATTAACTAAAAGAAAAAAAAACTAATTCTTAAATAAATTAATTATTAAAATTCATTTGTATAAATTTGTAGGACACGTATAATTTTGCGTATTGCGTTATTGCGTAGCTCAGCGATTTGTCAGGTTACTGGCCGCGGAAAAAAAAAAAAAAGAACACGCATTCGGTTCGACGACGTCGTTCTTGCAGAATAAGTGTTTTATGAGAAAAAACTTCCGCTGTAGCGCAAAGTTTGCAGTTTACATTTCCTTTATGAATTTTTTTTCTTTCTTTTTATTGTAAATAAATTGAATTAAATTAAATAATACAATTTTCGCATTAATAATTAGTCAAATATTTAAAAAACAATAAAATGGCAACAGGGACGAGGAGTAAATCAAAAAGTCAAGAGGATACACCAAAAAGACCAAGCAAATTTGATTTTGATATTGCGCTAGATAAGGATGTGTTCTTTCCAAACGCCAGAAGTACAATTACCCCACGATCACCGAGTGATAAAGAAACTATTAATTTACCCGAAATTAAAGAACATCTGCCCAAACATAATTTTACACCGGATGCATCTATAGAGAGAAAGAAAGATGAAGTTTTAGAAAAATCTTCCACCAAAAGTGTGCGACTAAGATCACCTCCTCCTCCACCGCCTCCTCTGCCCTTATCACACGTTTCAGAACATAGAACTTCTGAAGAAACGGTAAATATAAAAGAACTAAATCAAGATTATCGGTCAGCAAAGTCTATAATAGATGAGGTTTTTTGTAAAAATATTTCTAAAGTAAGTAGTACAGGGGTGAAACCCAAAGAATCAAGAATCA
Organism: Dorcus parallelipipedus; assembly: GCA_958336345.1. Classification (NCBI taxonomy): domain Eukaryota; kingdom Metazoa; phylum Arthropoda; class Insecta; order Coleoptera; family Lucanidae; genus Dorcus; species Dorcus parallelipipedus. The sequence continues at coordinate 29,781,684 of OY284479.1, read as the reverse complement.
GGGTAAATGAAACACACCCTCAATTTGAAGATCCCAATATGAAAGGTAAGAGGTCGGAGGTACAAACTGTGTTCTCGTGTACAAGAGATCAAAACGAAGACTCGGGAATGATGAAGAATAGATCAATAATATCAGCACTGAACAGTAGGAAGCCACTATTCCCAAAATATGTAGAACCGCCTACGTTTAACCCAACAACAGACGACCCCATGGCGTTTTTAAAGGAATACAGGTTATCGGCTAAGAAAAATGCTTGGGACGAAGAGATGAAATTAGCTTATCTGGGAAATTCGTTAACAGGAAGTGCTGATAGTTGGCTAAGAATATTTGTAAATAATAATCCAGAAGCGGATTGGGAAATGACTACTCAAAAATTTAAAGAAAAATTTATTGGTCCAGGACACGAAATCAAGCTGCGAGATAAATTAGCTACTAGGAAGCAAGAAGAAAATGAACTTCTTTCCGATTATTTTTATAAATACTTGGATTTGTGTGAAGAGACAAATTTAGATATTTCTGAAGAGGAGATTTTGTACAGAATAACGACTGGTTTACTGTCGAAATACCGGCAAATGGTAAATATTAGAAGCCCTTCAACTTTGCAGAAATTAGAACAGTTTTTTGACAAAATTCAAGAAACCGAAAGAGAAGAAGGACAGAGCCGTTCTCAAAAATACTATTATTTGCCAAAACACCGCACAAATGAACATAAAAAAGAGCATAGCGAAGAAACAACGAAAAATTTATTAAAAGAACTAATAAACAAAATCGATACGCAGTCTTCGCTATCAAAGAAAAATAACTATTATGTTCCTCGAACCCGGGATATTACTTCCAATTTCGATTCTAAATTGGTTAGGCAGCAAAATACAAGCAATTTAAATAAAAGATATAAATACAATCAAAAGTTAACAAATAATTCAGAACCTTCTTCGAAAAGTCAACAATGTCAATGGTGTAAACGTTGGGGTCACACTGCAGATACATGTTTACAAATTACTTCGAGGAATCAAATTCAAACACCGGAGAAAAGAGACAAGGTTGCTCTGATACAAAACGTGCAACACGGGAATTTGTCGAAATTCAAGAAAGAAGATTTAAATGGAAAAGGGCAGAGTTACAAGAGGCTCTAAATTCTGCCCGCAATTTTTTTAAAAGCGGAGTCTCTGCAAAACCACCTCATGTAGAGAATGAAAACGTAATTTGTAAAATAATTCCCATTTATACAAATAATATGAATATACTTGCAATAAATGTTCGGTTAGGAAACGAATTAATAAATGCAATTTTAGATACGGGCGCAGCATATAATATCGTTATTAAACAACTAGCTAAATCAATTAAAAAATTAGAAAACCCCCCGATACTAAACACAGTAGACGAAAAACATGTAATTCCTTTAGGTTTATCAGAAATAAATATTAAATTAAATGATTTAGCAACAAAAGTTAATGCGTTAGTTTTGGAAAACGTGGCTGCCCCATTAATTTTAGGTTTTCCGTTTTTACGGGATAAAGGAGCAATTATTAATTTTGTTGAACGTACTGTTACTTTTAGCAAGTTAAATATAGATGACCTATGTAATAATACATTACTCCCAGATAAAACAAAGCAGGGGAAGTGTAAACGTAAGACACATTTAAATGTACGTGATGAACGTAACCCAGGTCATGGTTTACGGCAAAATGTAAATAAGCAACACTTTACATATGAATGTTTTTTGCAAGTTAATGACAAAATTATTAATTTACCAAAAAATATTACAATTCAACAAGGTAGTCTCTTTGACATGTCAGATAAATACAGTTTGGCACACGCAGTAGCAGCAGATCTAAAAATGTCAAAAGGAATAGCAAAATTACTAAGGCTTAAATTTAATAATGTCGACGAATTAAGAAAGCAGAATTGTAAAGTTGGTGATTTAGCACTTTTAAACATACACAATAAATTTATCTATAATTTAGTAACAAAAAATTCGTCAAATGGTAAACCTAAGTATAAGGACATTTTTTCGGCTTTATTAAAATTAAAACAACATGCATTAAAACATGAGGTAAAATTTCTGGCGATGCCAAAAATTTGTTGCGGCCTAGATAAGTGTAATTGGGATGTAATACAGAAAATGATTACATACTTATTTCATGACGATGATATACAAATTGTGATATGCGACTTAAAAGATAAAATTGTGAAGAAGAAAGAAGATTCTTGGCGAAAAATAATCAAGAAGAAAGAAAATAATTGGGCTGAATTACCAGGAGAAAAATTAATTGAAGAAATAGTTGATAATAAAATTATTAAAATAAATATAGCTCAAGAAGTGACGATTAATGCAAATGAAGAAAACGAATGCAAAATAAATTTTTCCGAAGCCCTTCAATCTAAAAACCGCTCATTTGTTTGTATTTTTGTACCGAGAGGTGAATTTTGGCAAAAACACAAACTGGAATTAAATGATAATTTTGCGGATTTTGGAAGAAACATAATTAAATTAAGAAATTACGGGAATAAACCGGTTTCTTTAAGAAAAGGCACTGCTCTGGGATATTTAATGAAAGACAGCAGTGGTAAATTAGGAAATTTGGCGAAGGAAGAAAATATTCCCGTGGGTAAGGGAAATGTAGCAAAGCCAAATAAACCACATTAATGAAAAATTAAATCAAAATCAAAAGCAAAAACTAACAAATTTAATTGAAAAATATTCTGATATTATAGCATGGAGTAATAAAACATTGGGATTTACAACTATGGCAGAACATATCATCGACACGGGAACCAATGCACCAGTAAAGTCGAGACCCTATAGAGTGAGCTTAAAAGAAAAAGGCATTATAAAACAACAAATCGAGGAAATGCTGGAACTGGGAATTATCCGGCCGTCCGATAGCGAATACGCTTCGCCTGTGGTTTTGGTAAGGAAGCCTGATGGAACCTTCAGATTTTGCGTTGACTACCGAAAATTAAACGCAACAACTACAAAATCTGCTTATCCTTTGCCTTTAATTGAGGACATACTGGAATTCTTAGGAGGAAATAATTATTTTAGTACTCTTGACTTAAACAGCGGTTATTGGCAATGTCCAGTAAAAGAAACTGACAAACATAAAACAACCTTCGTCACCAGTGACGGACTTTACGAATTTAATAGGTTAAGTTTTGGTCTTTGTAATGCGCCTAGCACATTTCAGAGATTAACAGACACTATTTTCAAAGATTTGAAATGGAGAGAAGTGGCAATTTATTTAGACGATGTTATCGTAGTAAGCAAATCATTCGAAGAACATATTAATAGGTTACAAAAAGTGTTTGACCGCATAAAAGAAGCAGGTTTAACACTAAATCCGTCGAAATGTCATTTCGGAGAACAAATGTTAAGAATTTTGGGTTTCAGTGTATCACCAAAAGGAATATTGCCAGATAGAAAGAAAATGGAAGCGATTACAAAATTTCCGACACCGAAGAAAATTAAAGACGTGCAAAGTTTTATCGGACTAACAAATTATTTCAGAAAATTTGTATCAAATTATGCAGAAATTGCTACTCCTCTATACAACATTATAGGTAGCAAGTCAAAATTTGAATGGGGAGAAAGTCAGAAAAAAGCCTTTGAAACCCTTAAATCCAATTTAGTGAACGCCCCAATACTTAGGCACTTCGACCCCGAAGCTGAAACAGAATTACATGTAGATGCTAGTGGCGTCGGAATAGGAGCAGTACTACTTCAAAAAGAAGTGGTATCTGGAAGATTGCACCCTTTGGCCTACATATCTCGGACCCTAACATCATATGAAAAGAATTATACAATAACAGAAAAAGAGTGTTTGGCAGCAGTATGGGCTGTGGAGTATTTTCGAACCTATTTATGGGGGCTGAAAACCTTCAGTATCATTACTGATCATCATGCCCTCTGTTGGTTACAGAGCTTGAAATCTCCAGGAAGTCGACTAATACGGTGGTCGGTATTCGTATAAGATCTTCCATAAGCGCGGAACAACCAACAAAGACGCTGACGCTCTCTCTAGGTATCCATGCACAATGGGGACAGAAAAAGATGAAGAAAACGCACTTAATATTCCTACTTTTATGTTCATAGCAGAAGAAGTAGCAAAAAAGCAAGAATTGGACCAAAATTTGAAGAACATAAAAAATGCCATACAAGATGGTACATATGGAAATGCAGCTCTTCAGAGAACAGCGAAGAACTTTGAAATAATAGAAGGTGTACTTTACAAAATAGATAGTAAAGCATCAGAACATCACAAATTATTAGTTATTCCCAGACAAATGAAAAATGAAATATTACACAGTTATCATAATGAACCAATAAATGGTCATTTAGGAATCACAAGAACTTTAAATAAAATTAAGAAAAGGTTCTTTTGGTATGGAATGACTAGGGACGTTGCTAAATACATAAGATCTTGCTCGGAATGCCAAGTCAGGAAAGGCCCTACAAACCAAAAACCGGCTGGACTTTTAAATCCGATCACAGTGGGTGCGCCATTCGAGATGATAGGTATAGACCTCTTGGGACCTTTTCCGAAAAGTGCTGCAGGCGCCAAATATATTATCGTAGCAAGGGATTACGCAACCAGGTGGGCCGAAGCCAGAGCTTTGCCATCAGGAAAAGCAGAACCAGTTGCAAAATTCATAGTGGAAGATATAATCTGCAGACACGGTTCACCGAAGAAAATCCTAAGTGATCGGGGTACTGTCTTCATGTCAAAAATGGTTACAGAAATTGTAAAATTGCTGGGGTCAAATAGTACGTACACGACAGCTTACAAGCCTTCTACGAATGGCTTAACAGAAAGGTTAAATAAGACTATTGTTGACATGATTAGTAAATATATCTCAGCCTCACAAAAGGATTGGGATTCATTCCTGCCACACTGCATATTTGCCTACAACTCAACGGTGCAAGCAGCAGTTAAAACAAGTCCTTTTGTACTGGTTTATGGTAGAGAACCTCTGTTGCCCAGTGACGTAGAACTTGGACAACCCATGACAACCGATTTTGCCATTAGAAACCAAAAGGCAATTCAAGAAATAAGAGAGCTGGCAGCTAAAAGTTTACAGGTGAAACAAACGGAAGATAAAATTAGATACGATGAAAAACACAGAGATGTAAAATATGAAGTAGGTGACTTAGTTAAAGTAAAAAGCTTTATAAGGCAAGTAGGTAAAAGCGATAAACTTCAACCGAAATATTTAGGACCCTTCAAAATTGTAGATAAACGGAACGACTTAAATTACATAATTGAACGTTATTCACGTCTCACGTTTGGCACCGTATTACAAAGAATGGAATCAGCAGGAAGAAAAAGATAGTGTAGAAAAGAGAACAACGAAAGAAGGACAAGGGAAATCACAAAATAATAAGGAAACCCGGGAACAAACAAAAAATATTACGCGTGAATATCACAATTCTAAATTAAAACAAAAACAAAAAAGTAACATAAAAAGTAGTGTTAACAACCAAATAGCTAACGATAAATCATTAGCAAAGGCTAATAAAGGAAAAATTCAGGATAAATTACAAAGGAAAAATCCCGAAAAAATTATGAAATTTTTAGGAAACAAAATTTGGATACAATAGCATCACGAGTAGTACGAAGACGTCGGAATGGAAAAAGCGATGAAGAAAATGTACAAAAAGAGCATAGAGAATACTCTTTACAGAACCAAATAAATAAGAACCTAAGTGATGTTAATGGCAAAAATAATACAACATCAAGTAGAACAAAAGGGTTAGTTAATCTTGGAAATACGTGTTATTTAAATGTAATAGTTCAATGTTTAGCTAATTCCGAACCTCTTAAAGATAGGTTTCTAAATTACAAATTTGTTGGTTCACGTGGTTTAAGAAAAGAAAGCGTACTTGAAATTTTCGTCGAAGTGGTTATGAATTTGTGGGCGCCAATGTGGCCGTGGGTTATTAATATAAAACATTTAAAAAAGAAATTGGCAGATTTATCAGAAATGTTTAGAGGAAATGAACAACAAGATGCTTTTGAGGCATTATATTTTATGTTACAAGAACTAGGAAAAAATGATCAAAGAGATCAGAACTCAAATCCTATTTTAAATCTTTTTACCGGAAGGGCAATTACCAAAATGAAATGTCTGAAATGTGGACACAAGGCAAATAGCACAAATCAGTTTCTAAATCTATCATTTCAAATAACTCAATTTGAAGATGGAATTACTTTCCAAAAATACCTTCAAGAATTAATAATGGGTAAACAGGAAGTAATAGAAAATCACTGCACAAATTGTCAGATAAAAACAAGTTGTAATTTATATTGGAAAATTGTGAATTTACCACAAATATTAATTATTCACTTCGAAAAATATGCGTGGAATGAAAAAACAGTACAAAAAATAAACAGAACTGTAGAGTTGCCTACAAGTAAAATGGAATTAAATCAAAATTCTTTAAACTACGGATTATACGCAACCGTAAATTATGTAGGTAATTCCCAAAACGGGCATTATTTCGCACAAATTAAAGATAAAAGGAATAATGTCTGGTTAAATTATAATGACAATAAGGTAACAGAAATTACGTCTGGAGAATTAGACACAGAAAACTGTTATCTACTGTTTTATGAAAAATTAAAATAATGAAATATATTGTAATTAATGTACAAATTGTAAATAAAATAAAATTCAAATAATAATATTTAAAATCAACTTGTAAACTAGTATTAACAGATTTTTTTTGTACAGGTACCTACAGAAATAAATCTAAGAAAAAAAAAATGATAATAAATCTTCATATCACCTCACAATAGAATAAGTTTTAGGAGATCGTACAAGCCGTTGTCACTGAGAGGGAATTATGGCGAATATTCGATATTTAATATGGATGCTAATAATTTGGACTGCCAGTAAAATACCAATTACGATAAATTTAGAAACGACACCGACGGACTTCTACAGTATTCAGCCCTTATGGAATACATCAGGACTTTTATACGAAAAAGAAGGTAATTTATTTTTTACCAAAACTTTTTGGAAATTAGTAGTATTTATTGATTTGGAAACATACGAACAGAAATTTAATCAAATAACTGACATATACGAAGAAACAAGTCAGTTATGCAATAAGGAAACTCTCCATACCGCAGGAGTCTCCTTATGTGGGAACTATATTAATATTGCGAATTACAGTATTACAAGATTAATATGGGAAAAAAACTTAATTCCAAATTTATTAGTTCATCATAGATCAAAACGTGGTTATTTTGATGCTATAGGTAAATTATCAAAAGTATTGTTTGGAACACTCACCGAAGAAGATGCTCAAAGTTTCAATGAAGGAATAGAATTGATTAAAAATAAACAAGCAAAATTAATAAATATTGTTGACAAGCAAACATCGATAATAAAATCAACAGTGGATTCTTTGAATAACACATTAGGACACGTAAAACACAACGAAAAAATTCTTTTTGAAAATTTTGATATTATAAAAAATATTGTTAATAAAACGTCTCACGAAGTAGATTATCTCTACCGCATAGATCGATATTTAAAAGACCACAAAGAATTATTTACTTTACTTATTGATCAATTTCGATTGGAAATTACAAATTTAATTAATGTTATAATGTTTGCCAAACAAGGCCATATACATCCACTATTAATTTCTCCCACAGAAATCTTGAACGAAATGCGAAATATTTCAGCAATCATTCCTGAAGGTTTAAAATTTCCTATAAAATACCAAAATTATGAAGATAGCGAACTTTTGCTTCAAGTTGCAACTGTCACTTCATTCTTGCAAGATTCAAAATTGGGGATGAATATAAAAATTCCTTTGGTCCAAATAAAACCTTACTTACTATTCAAAATTACACCAGTTCCTCTAAAAATACAACAAAATAAGTTTATATCTATAAGAATAAAAAGTCCTTATTTGGCTACTAACGAATTATATAATGAATATTTTTATGTAACATTTCAAAAAAGAAAAAAATATATTCCATTAAAAAATAATAATTACATTTTAACAGAAGGAAAAACTATATTTCACTCATATAATAATAAACCATGTGAAGTGGAACTGTTACGTCCGACTAAAATTTTGCCTCAAAACTGTGAAAAAGAAATAATTCATTTGACAAAATTAAAATTTGAAGAAATGAATGAAGTTAATTCATGGCTTTTCATATCACCTTATTCAGAATTATTGAATATAGTGTGTACAACAGAAAATAAATCAGAATTAACTATCCACGTTGAATTGTGCGATTCTGGAATTTTAAAATTGTTACCGACATGCAAAGCAGTCTCAGATAAAATTACAATTAAACCAGTAAAAAATGACTTCCTCACGTTAACTAAATCATCAGAATTTTCAAAAAATTGGAGGATAAAATCATACAATACAAACAGCAGTTTGTATATTGAAAGTTTAAATGATAGTATAAAGAATTTAGATATGAAAAAATTAGATGAAGTCATGGAAACTGAAACTTATGAAGAGAATAGAAAAAAAATTAAATGAAGTCAGGGCATCAATAGAAAAACTAAATGACGATTCCAATTTTAAAACTAAAACAAAAATAAATTCAGGCATTTTATATAGCACTGTGCTAATAATATTATTATTTATAACAGCTTTTATAATTAAACAAAAATGTATTAAGACTAAAAATTTGCCTAAAAATGAATCCATGGAATTAAGAAATTATGAAGAAGGATTATCTGTATTGCCGGACGGTAGAAAATGTAGAGTATACTTAAGAGCTGCGACATCATGTAATGAGCTAGATCACCTAGCCTGATCAGTAGGTGAAAACGGAACATTTCATGATGTTAAAAATTGAATACTGTAAGGAAACGACTAGAGATAGTAGGGTACCTGTATAATAAGTTAAGAAATAGGAAATAGATTTAAGTTAGCTGTTAAGTTCAGGCAAGTTCTGTTATGTACATTGAAGTTGTGAGAACGAGTGGCCAATCGTCCTCACAGCATTAAATAAATTTAAAAGTTATCTTGCATGAACTAATAGGGTGTTATTTGTAATTAGTTAAAGCCCCAGTAGTTACAGTACGAAAGATAAAGAGCACATTTTGATACTGCCTTTATTTGTTGCATATACTCCTTCGGAGAATGATGATCATAGCCGACCTAGAATATCTAAGATGTCTGGAACTGCATACAAGCCCATACGGACCACAAAAGGACCACAGCTGTTTCTCACATTTCTATAAAATACCACCACCAAAAAGGATAATCAAGAAGTAATGCAAAAGGGGCCAAAAACTACAACAACGGTCACCACAGGAAAAGCATTAATACTTCGATGGTTATAGGATGGACAACACTAGTCACATGAACATGGAAAATACTGAAGAACGGCACTACAATGTGAAGTGGTTTGAAAGAGGCGACAGCGGCAGAATATGGAAAAAACGGCTGATCTAAAGACTCTGTGGGGGGGGGGGAATAAATCTAATAACATGTAACAAATGCGAATAATATCATTAGTACTGTATTTCCCACTGGAACGCGTTCAAGGCAGAACCCTTAAGTTTTTAACTTATGAATAAATAAATGCCAGGAGGCATATTTTTGGGGGGAGGGGAAATTGCCATGAACGCGGTGCCTGTGCCACCTGTTGGTGGTCGGTGGAAAGTAGGCGAGAGGGGTACCAAGTCGCCCGTGGAGGGATAAGGAGTGGAGTTGCGCTTGGACTGGGCGACCTGGTAGACCTCTTAACCGAGTTGGGGCAAATAAAGGAGTTTAAGTGAGTGTGCCGTCTCCATTACTACCCCTCAACTACCCCCACAGCAAAGCGAAGGAGAAGGTAAGTCAAGCCCTTTCATAACTCCCACAAGGTACCTCGAGCTAGCGAGTACTCTTCCGGGAGGGATACGACCCCCATTTACGAATCCTCCCAAGGGTACGTAACAATATAATATTGCATGATTGTTATCGAGGATGAAAATTTTCATGCTTTATTCTTGTGAATCTATCAATTTCGTATTTTCATATTTGATGTGAAAATGTTTCACTTTCCGCCTTGTTCCTTGAGCAAAAAGGTAATGCTTGCAAATTCGATAATAAAATTCTGGATTTCGCTTGCACATCAAACCGATATCGTTATTACGATCGCCCACAAGAGAATCGCTTTGATGTAAATGTAAATAAGATATCGTTTTGAAAGCAATGAAATTTCGTTTTATAAAAAGGCGGAATATGTACCTCATTATGAGACTGAGCTTATTTTGAGATAGGATTTGGGATTAATTCTGTATACAAAGCATCAAAATACCCGGTGCTAAATATATGCATTGAAATGTTATGTATGGATTCCCATTTGTAATTTGCAGATACCTCGTTGATGATGATTGGAGTATGGTAATAATGTAGCACGTGTATAATTCCACTAAACTCTGTGCAGGTACACTAGCCGTCAAAATTATGCTAAAGTTAGTGGCTACTTATAATCCAAGTCAAATTTTTTGTTTAGCTTAGATACTGTTTAATAACATCTGTAATTTTTTTCTTTTGTTCTTTTCAGAGATTTTCGCCTGAACAGTCTAACCAATGGTATACCTATTCACTATATATTCATTATAGTTTCGAAACCATTCCTTTCTTGATACAGGTTTGAGCCTACGCTACCCTACACCTTAACGTTATTGAAAATTTTGAGATGTTCAGAACGTTAAAGAGCTCAAAAATGCAATTTTAACTGTTCCGGATCTAATAGAAATGTCTTTGTTGCGACGTCTCTTCATGAGAAACATATTTTTTCAAATTAATAAATTGCCATAGATGCCTTACAGATTATTAAATTCATCGTTCTTTAGTAACTTAAACTTCATTGATAAAGCTTTTGTAAAATACTGATTTTATATTATGGACCTTTTTAATTTTTGGAATGTTAAAACAAGATTTTTTTAAATGATATTTATAAACAATTTATTCAAAACACAAATACTGAAAATCTTTGGATTATGTACACCTACCTAAAAGACCTCTGCAATTTAAACACCTGAAGAAATTGGATGAACCTATATTTCTGTTAATACATTTTAAATTCTCGCAACGCGAAATATTTGTGATATAATGCGGTTACATGCGATTACTTGTAGGTAGGTACGTATATTATCTGCATACCAGCTTATCAGTTAGTTCATGGAAGGTAATGTAATATATTCAGTTCACCAAATATGCTCTGAGCTAACAGATCTAATCCAGTGTAACTCAATTTAGTCGTGCATCGAATGTACAATGTAAAGCTTGAATTAAATGTAAATGAACTAGTTTTAGACCGATATAGTTGAGAATCTGAATTCAGAGCAAGATTCCTATATTGCAGATACGAAACCATACGCGATTCCGAAAAGCTTAATGCGTTGTACCGTGAGTTCAAAAAGGAATTACATGAGACTTGTCCATAGAGAATCTGCAGCAAGCTGTGTTCTATTGCAAAAAGCATTGTAACTGTAGCATAATCGAATTTTTAAAATAAACTTATGACAACCACAGCAGTGATGCTGTTAAATAATTCTGAAGCTTGTAGGCAGTAGACATTACTTTTGTTTTTCAAGCTAAGCCTTAAGCAATTACTTTTTGAATACATGATATATTTAACTATGAGAGCGAGAAATCCATGTGGATGTGTACAGTGTGAAAATTAAGTAGCGGATTAAATCCTAATGTTTGTAATTGAGCATAAATCTGAAATGGGTGTAATACTTCAAATTCGGGTATGAAGAAGAAATTTTCAATTTTCCATCAATGTCTTTATCAAGTTTTTTTTTAATGACAATCTATATTTTTTATTTCTCTAACATTTTTTAATCTGTTATCAACGGTATAAAAAACGGTCTTGAAATTTGAATAGTTAAATGAATTAAATGAACCGAGCGATCCAGCAAAACAAACAATATTGGTTTGACTTCCACAATCCTTGGAATTAGAATAAATGTTCTAATTATCCACACTCCACTAGATGACAATATCCTAGACGTTCATAAAATTCATTCATCACATCTTGAATGGTTAATTGATTCTGTAAGTGGTCTTTCAGTGCCCTCATAGAAAAAAGTCTAATTTCGTTAGATCAGGAGAAGTGAAGTTGGCCCAACTAACAAAAATTTTTTTTCAGAAAATTTTTCTCGTAGCGGGAAAACAGGAAAATCAAGACAATATTGTGATTATATAGGAATTGTTTATTAACTTTTGACACAAAAAACTAAATTCAACTAATATAGGAACACGAAGGTACATCTAATATTATCGCAAAATAAAAAATCGACGAAAATTAAAGATAAAGCTATCATTGCGTTACGTTGCCTTTTCGACTTAATATCGCAAATTTGTGGAAACCTTTAACCCTTCTTGCTGGCTACGAGCGCAGCTTTGTGAAAATATGTGATAATATTTTTAAGAAATACTTTTAAACACGTGGATGGATTAAAAACTATATATCTTGAACCAGTTTTTTCTTATTGTAACATTATATTCACTTTCCATATTTTGAATATACGTATAGTTGGGCCAACTTCACTGAGACGAGGCTCGTAGACCGGCCTTTCCATTGAACCTGTTCTTCCATTTGTACATCCATTTGGAAACACTTTGTCCAGATAAGTTGTACATTAACTGCGAAGGATAAAGTACCTACCATCGTATCATAACCAAATACTATTGTTTAGTATGTCTAGGTGTCTTTTCGCAATTAAATTATCTTCGAAAAAGATTTGATCACCATAAGGCCATCATCATCAACAGTTTTCTTCTAATCTCTCTTTTTCGGTGATCTTTTGTAAATATGTCAGAAACTGACTAATGTTGTAATGAAGTGTGAATAGGTTGAATATCTGATCTAGCAAGTTTTATGTACTATCGCGGCCTTAAAATTTCGCACGATTTAATTTTCCGTTGTGAATATGGTTTTCTTTGACGGCTCGTCAAAAATAATCATTTTAAACGTTAGATTTCAAATGCTAAAGTTGTAGCATCACAATGTCAAATCACGTGCTTTCTGAATGAGAGAAGGTGTTTTGACTCGACTTGAATCTTATAGGTAGCAGACCAAGTGGAAGTCGGTATTTTCTCATAAAAAACACAGCACTAATTCACAAACTTTATTTACAAAATTATATATAATTTACAAAACATTAATTATTAAATTACTGCGGCGATAACCATTCGTTTAATGAAAAATAAAGATTAATTTCGGTGACTGAATAAAATGCAATTATAAGACGCGAATTTGAATTGACTGAACCGTTCTCGGCTGGTGATATTTTCCAACTGGTCTTCCTTCTGTAGAATTAATGATAATAATTGAAGCCCGGATTTTTAGGCAATTGCCTAAAATTTTATTTAACAAAAACCATAGGCAATTAAGTTTTAAACATTTAGATTACAATTTTAATTAGAATGAGATATATTATTTGAGATATTGAGATATATTTTTTCGTGCCTAAGTGCCTATTTTTACACTATTTGAAATATTTGTCTAGTTTTATAGCTTAAGCGCCTACAAATTTTTTTGTATAATTAATTTTTATGAATTGTTTTCTTTGTGTATGGAAATATGTATTAGCTTGCTAAAATATTTTGAAGATACTGTACGTGTTCAGCTAAACAGCCGAAAATTGAAATTCAAAATTTTTCAATTTAAAAAGAGTTACTTCAGGATTATTCACGAAAGAATTTCACGCTTAGGCGATAAGGGGCCCAAGCGACAAACTTTAGCCAAAATATTGACTCTTCTTACGATAAGTGGCCATTACGATACATTAAAATAAATAAGCTATGCGATAAAGTCCTAAAGGGAGTGAGAACCTCACCCACGCAAGGTGGCGGAGCCGGTCCAAAAACATCTCGAAATCCTCTGAGGATAGATAACTTAAGTCACTCCAGTGACTTAAATGAGTGGGACCAAAAGGGGGACTCGCACAGATGTCGCAACCTCGCAGTCGCAAATTGCAAAAAGGGCTCAGTCTTTAATAATGTAAACAATACGGTTCCGCAGTAAGAGAAGATTCGAAAAATTAATTGATGTTCACCGAATCATTTTCGCGAACGGTTGCATTTCCAATTTTCACATTCATGTAATTTTTATAAAATGTTCGCCGAATCCTTTTTGTGAACAGAAGTTATTATTTTTATATCTTTGTTGAAATTTAAAAATTGTAACTTTTTGCTTCTTCTTTAACTTTATCATCGACCTCTTTTTGCGAGTGGGTATTTCAATTTAAATATTCCTGGTGTGTGTGCTTTGATAGTTACGAAAAGAAGACTCTTCGCCTAGAGCACCATAGAAAATATGAATGAAAGGGAAAGCTGTAAAGTGGTCCTCTGTTTTACTGAGTCCTCGAACTACTCTATTAGGAAGGACACCATCTTAGGTACTGTCTGGATTTTTGACTTAAACGCCGATTTATGGTCTTTATCTAAAGCGTGATTTTATAGTACATTCCTTACGGCGAATCATCTGTTTGATTCACTTGTACAGTTCCATAAGCCCCTAAGAGCCTCTCTCCGATTTCTTAATAAACGACCAGGTAATTAGAATAAGTGTTAAGATTATTTTTTTTTATTATAAAACGACGAAAGAGGACAAATTATGAAAAGCCTAAATTTTTTAGGCTGCCTAAAAGTGCGCCTATTTCTTAGACATTAATTGCCTATTTGCCTGCCTAATTCAGTCTTTTTAAGTGCCTAAAAATCCGGGCTTTAATAATAATGCCTGAACACTAAGTCAGGGTAAGGGTGGTGATTTCTTATTTTCTGTAAATTTTAACTTAACTTAGAATTAATATAAATCTATTATGCTGTTTACGAAAATGAAAAGGACCGTTGTTTACGTCTAACAGATAGCAAATTCCTATTTCGTGAGTAGACATTATGTAGGTTCAACGAAAACACTAAATTCGGCTGTAAACGTACATCGAGGAGTTCTTGTAAATGTTTGCGTCGCAAGTGTACTTTACTACCTTGCTGTTCTTAAAATATAACCAAACAGCCTGACTTTTGGTTAAATGTCTTTAGTGTTAAAATTGAGGAAAAAGCCTGTTCTACAAAACTATAATTTAGAGAGATTCTGGCTACATGACAAAAAATCGTGCGACATTTTAAAGCCCCGATAGTACAATATTGATTCGGTCATTCGGCGTTTGTTTTATTAGTTGAAAAAGTACCTTTCGCTGCAGTCCTTTCGATATCCGCGAAAATAAATAGGATGTACCATTTAAATTTTCTGACTTTGCATGTTCATGGCTGGTTGTGGCTGCTATATCGATTTATCTTACCGTTAAAATTCCAATTTATACATATAATCAAAATAGTTCCATGGATCCAGACGTTTCCCCAACGATTAAGCCGCATGACTAAATTTTTCTATTGCTGACGATACGGCCTTCTTTATAGAAAACTAAATAAATTGAGAAACTAATTAGGTTTAAAAAAAATTTAATATTTATCTTGAAAGGAGAAAGAATAATATATTCACGAACCATAAGTTTGTTATTAATTATTATTTCGAGTCGTCATAAAACTGTTCATATCTACTTAATTTTTGTTAACGATTTTCGCTTGTTAAATTTATGCTTTTTTTATCGATTGTAGGGTAAAAATAGCTGCAATTTTTACGGCACTTTAATCCGAAACTCGTTTTAACGAGCAAAAAATCCCGTTTGGTTGAGCAAATTTCAAAAAAAAAAATCCAGAAATTCAAATTAAATTTGTGCGTATTTTTATACGGGGTGATTTACGGTTCGGTGCTTTTAAAATAACTTTCCTATTTTGGGAGACAGAAGCAAAAAGTTGCATTGAATGCTTAGGTTTACAACCTTAAGAACTCTTATGACATCGATTTTAAATTATTTTTTGAAAATATATTTTTTTTTATAACATAGATAACGAAAATGTTGAAAAAATTAATTTTGCAATTCTAAGAAATTGCATGGGCTTTTATTGCTCTCATGGCATTTACTAACGTCGTTTCATAATGACATGCATAAAAGATCCATTGAACGAAGAGTTTTCTTTTTATGGGGTTATCTAAAAGCTCGAGTTTACGTGAACAAAATTTGGAAGACTTACAAAACAAAATTAGGACGGAAATGAATAACATTAGCCGTGGAACCATCGCAAGAGTTATTAATAGCGTTTACACACGAGCTGGTCGCTGTCAAGTGGTTGGTGGAGGACATTTTCAGCATTTATTGTAATTTTATTAAGTTGTTTTGTTATGTTTTCATAAGAAAGTATTATTTTAGGTTGAAATTTTATTAAGATTAAAAATCACATTTCCATTTTTCTATAATTTTTTTCTTCAAAATTCCCTTATGCAACTGGTGGTTCATTAACATTTTTGTACTCAGAAAAATGGATGCTTTCAAATGACATTTTCAAAAAAATAGGTTGTTATTTAAAAAAGAAAGTCGATGACGTCACGGCGCAAAAGTGGTAACTGACATAAAATTAAAATTGGTTGTAAAAGATGTCTTTTTTAAAAACAAAATCGACCTGTCGCGAGCATTTTTCGAAAAAGTCGACGCTAAGAGTGTTTTTTCGCTTGGTGCGTTACTTTCTCACCACACTGTATATTTCACTCAAACTCGCAGGTATTTTCCATGCGTGATTATTTTGTATTGTACAGAATTAACTCTGTTAGCAGAAATCGTATTTGATGAATTCAGTCTAAAGTATATTATAGGTACTTTAATAAACTAACTGATAATAACATTAGGAAGCAACTATGCGCATATGTACACTGAGCGTTAAAAGTAAAGTCTCCCTAATAAAATTTTCAATAGCGATCTAAAAGGTAAAAGACACACAATTGTTTCCTCATCTACATTTGCAGAATTATTCAATAAAACATCGCGTAATATAAATACATTCGCCGCATATGCGCATCTTCTTATCTTATATCATTTTCATCGTTGACATATTTAGGTTCCAGACAATGCAATAATAAATAATAATAATAAGGTCTTTATTCTCAAAAATGAAATGAAATATACAGAATGTGTGTTAACAAAGAAGACAAGAGGCGAAGTTCAGCTAAATGCTGTTCTTACACTTAACCTCTACTGTAAATTCCCCTACATTTTAATTAAGTAAAACAAAGAAAGCGATTTGGGGAACAAAATATTAAAACGCATTTTTAATATATAGAAGATGGACCAGTTTAGGGCAAGAGATAATAAATAATAATAAAGCTGAAATTACTCAACATACGAAGCTGTCATGCAGTGTCATTTCAATGTAGAAAAGAATTAAAAATTAAAAGAAGCAGTAAGAGGTAGAACGATATGGAGGAATATTTTCAAGTTATTGATCAACTATTTAGTTCTATGCTTCCGTTTTTTTTCTATTAAAATTAATTATATTTCGTATCTTCTAGACTTTTTTACACGGTATATACAAACGATTTACAACCATCTAATTGCTTTGCTTTTCTTCTTATCCTGCATAAATCCGTGTTGTGTAAACGTCAGGACTCTCGCAGAAAACTTTATGACCCTTGTAGAAACACCGTAGATGCTGCAGTTTATTTTTAACACGCTGTAATGAACAAACTAATCATGACAGGCAAACACGTACGGTCAACACACACGCCGACGTAATTACGAAGATGGCCAGCTGTTGGAATAAAATTTTGATTAATGGTTGCAGCAGATTGACCCGTCTGGAACTAGAAGGATGCAATTAGAAAGTCAGTCTTGTTCGTCGACTCTGTAATAAAATTAATTACTTGCAAAATGTGCCTGAGTCTATGCAAAGTGGACCAAATAGCACTACGACGATAGTTTGTAATTTAATTTATTTGGGATTTAATTTATTTTATAGAATATCTGTTTGTGAAAGACTCAAAGACGAGGCTTACTGATATCAAAAATATCTTGCTCCAGGCGGAAGGCGATTCTACCGTTTCTCGTTCTTAATTTCGATTCCAATATCTAAGAGTAAATAAAACGTTCTCTTTAAATAAAGAACTATTATAATACTCTGATTCATGATAAAGACTTCTATGATTTTATTTTGACTGCAAATAATAATATTTCTTTCAAGTCGTCTTTAAAAGTCACAATGGCGACTCCACTAGGTATTTCTTATTATTTATATCTACATGTTTCAGGAATTCGTAACGCATTTGTATAATCAAGATTCCAATTTCAGTGAAAAATTCAAGAAGAATATGCTAGTTGAGTTAAATAAAGAGTATGACTATTTTTTACCTTTCAATGAAATTTGTTCTCTGTCTCTATGATACAAAAGACTTTTGCAGTTAATAGAATCTAACAGGTGATCAATATCTTTTCTAATCAAGTGACCTATGGAAATAAAATCATGTGTCTTTTATTAGTTTATTATTTCAAATGCCACTTGAATTACATATTTATATTGCATTCCTATACAAAACAATAGGAATGCAATAAAAATAATTCAAATGGTATTTGAAATAATGAACCAAACAAGGACATAATTTTTTTCCATAGGTCACTTGATTAGAAAAGATATTGATCACGCGTTATATTAACTTAGTTTTGAAAGCAAAAAAATATTCGTGTTAAAAATTGGTTTTGAATTACGATATTTTAGTTGCAGAAACCAAATCTAATACTATAATAATTTTTTTTTTCGCCTAGCATATGTGAAAGTAACTCATATTAACCCTAAAAATGTGACGGAAAGTAATGTTTATCTGCCCTTAGGCTGCTAAACTCATAACAACACGATTTATAGTTCGTAACCTAGCGACACAATAGGCGTTTTCCCGTTAGCTCTGAATTTTGCGCACTAAACACAGTTGACTTTTAAATCTATGAGCTTTAAGTACCGTGTGATTTTTAAAATTTTAGATAAAGGAAGGCTGTGAAAGCAAAACGTATGGCGTAAATTAGCAAATTCAACAGTTTATTCAAAATTATATTTACAAAATTTCAAAATGCATTCATAATTGAACGATATTTTCCCAGTGGTGTTAACCAAAACGTACGTATGAGTTAATTTAAGCTGTATGTTTTCCTCTTAACGGTCTCCCTTGATCGAAAATTTTAAAAATCATACGGTACATATAATCCATTCACAAAACTCCCGGTGACGTTTACATTTTCATATTGAAAATTTGGAGTGTATTTGATAAGTAGTAATGTATTTAAGAGTCAATATCGACGCTATTTAATAATAGCGTATCAAATACACTCCAAATTTTCAATATGAAAATGTAAACGTCACCGGGAGTTTTGTGAATGGACTATACTTACGGGAACGTATTTGTAGAGGTGTGACACACAACAAATTGAAAATGAATTTTAAAAATTGTTTAATTAAGTGTTTTGTTAAAATATTTGACAGTAATTATTTTTCAATAACACGTATTTGTTTTGTAGTCATCTTGTAGATACCGTATCAGGGCAGAATTCAAAGTGGGGGAACATGTGCTTCGAGCACAAAAATAATAGGTGGTGCTTGAGGGGACAGGGGAAGGACTTATTGAGCGTAAAACGCGAATATCGAAACGTCAACTGGAAAGTGCGCTTCGCAAACTTTTGGGCTTTTGGGCTCGTTTGCGTGCACAAAGTGGGTAACGGGAAAGCAGCTATTGACTTTCATTTGCGCGCTTTGACATTTCACAGAATTTTTCATTAAACGTCAGTTTTAAACAAAATTTGAATTTGATTTAGGGCTAGGCGAAAAACAGTTGTGTGTCACACATGCAGAAACGCATTAGCAGCCCTTAGCTATGCATGAGCTGCCTTCACTTCGCTTCGCTCCGCTCGCTCGTGCAGCTCATAGCCGCGGGATGCTAATGCTCACTTTCAGCCCTTGTGACACAATATACTATACTTGGCTCTTAAATTAATGTTCTTTTATAGAATTATGTAGAATAAAAATTTTAGGTAACAGATAATTTTTCCTCTGATTTAAAAAAAAAATTCCTCTGGATATGCAACTGTTGTATTGATTATGTTAGATTGATGAAAAAATTGTAGTAACTCATCTTAAACAATGTATAAACAACTATTGCCTTACCAACCATTTTAATATTCCTTAAATTATATGAAATTGGACGACTAAACTTTATTACAAAACTTGAGTTGAAATAAATAAACAACAATAACAATAAACAATATAGAGCAAAATAAAAAAAATAACTAATCAGTTTGTTTACGTTACTTTATTTACACCATAGCAACACTATGGATACAAAAAAGACTGCTGTATTTTACCTGCCCCCATTATTATTTTTTATACTGTCAAGATCAGCAGATTGAATACATGTTCCATTTAAAATAACGAAGTGACGTAACGTCCAAACTAAACTGGGCACTATACAGCGTGTATCTAATCCTATGTCTTTAATTGAAATCACAGTTAGTAGTCAAAAAATAGTCAATTTGTCATGCAACAATAGGGGAAAAGTAAATAATAACTCCGGTAAAACTCAGTATTCCTTTTCAAAGAAATTGTTTTAGTAAAGCTGGTTGGCGGTTTAAATGGATTTAAATGTCTGAACTGCGCAGAATTGGTGTTTTTTTTTGTGGCCATAAACTAATAAACGCCGAGATGTGGCTGTTGGGCTAGGTCATATTTGTCCTTCGCAAAAAAATTTCGCCAGGATTCTAAATAAAAACGTCTTCACGTGCACTGACGGGCGGCGCGGCGTTCCTTAAGCAGGGAATACACGATCCCACATGTCTTAACACATGTACGCGCATACATGTTCGCCGAACATCAACGTGCGTGTGTTGGCCCGAAAAACGCTTCGAACATGTACGCACATACAAAAAGTCCGTCGAACTTGTTTTCTGGATTTCCTGAGAACAAGTACGTGCGTTGATGTTTGCGCGTACATGTTCGATCGTGTGGTTGCCAAACGCACATGTTCGCCACGGACTTATTCAATGCAGTGCGTCGTCGTCGTGCATACTCTTTTCCACAGCACCTCGAAACAGCCAATTTATGAATTTTAATAAATAAATTTCCGGAAATGTGTGGTGGCAAATCCTGCAATTGGAACTATTAAACTGGGGACTTATCACAGCTTTGTTTATTATTATTTTTTTTTGTATTTTTGTTTTACTATAATAGCGCACGCCAGTGCCACCAAAGATAACTCTTCCGACATCGTCTTGGTTGATAACTGGACTATGATGTCTTAAGACAAGTTCGATCGTGTGTAGTATGGTACTATGTGACATTGATGTTCGGCGAACATGTACGCGCGTACATGTGTTAAGACATGTTGGATCGTGTATTCCCTACTTTAGGGCGTTTTCACACACACCGGCAACACCGGAGCCGGTGCCGGCCAGTGGACTCTTTCACACACTCCGGCATTGACGGTGCCGTTATTAATACCAGTTAGTTTCTGAACGTGTTTTTGTAGAAAATCTTCTTCAAAGAATGCATACACTTCCATCCACGCTTTTTGTTTTTCAACCTTGTCTTTGAAGCAATCTGCTGTCTTGTCCGACAGACAAGGTTTACTTTCAACGAGTTCAATTAAGCTGACAACATCGTACTTAAACAATTTACTCATTTTCGAACAATTAAAAATGTACGAAAATTATAAAATGAAAACACGCTCTGATTACTTTGAGGACAATAACAATACTGAAGTAAAATTGAACAAACAGTTCTCCGGCACCGGCACGTTTAGACCTGTGTGGACAAGTGTACATAAGAAAACATGGAAATCGATAAATCGGAAATCGGTCCGGCATCTGGCTTATCGAGATCAACACCGGCTGCATTTGCCGGTGTCGGCTGCCGGACCGGCAAATTTGCCGGACCGGGCTATGTGTGAAAGCATTAATTTGATTGCATTGTATCCGGCGCCGGAGTCGTCACCGGGTCCGGTTTTGCCGGTGTGTGTGAAAATGCTCTTACGCCAATTGCAATTATGTACTCATTACTATTTTATGTATGCTTATTTATTGCTGAACAAGCGAGAAATAAATATTATGTAACGCAACGAAAAACGCATTTCGCTATGCCAGTAATTGTCGGTGAAACACAGATGGACATAAAAAAAATTGCCGATGACGCGCGCGCGGCGTCTGAGACTTTGACCTAGTTCTTTCAAACGTAAATAAAAGTTTATTACAGTTTTTAGCTTTGAAAGTGGACTTGCCTCAACAAGTTGAGCAATACCGTTCAGATTTGGAGTATCAATCTCTTTTATAATGAAGAACTTACAGTTTTAATTAAAGACACAGGTTTTGAGACACCCTGTGTACAACAAACCACTTTTAAAATATGCTTCACATGAAGTAGTGAAACTTTCATTTTTAAAAATGAATAACTAAGGAGGTCTGAAGTATAACAGCCGGTACAGCCGAAGAAAGACAAAATTTTGAAAAAATTTCTAGATTGACATCAATACTACATTCAGAAAATTAGCTACATCCATTCATTGTTAGTAGAACATTCATTAATACACCATTATTTCGACTTTCACAGTACAATGTTTTCAAGATAACATTCCCAACATGGAAACGTTCTTGTTATAAGTAGAGAATGGCCAGTTTTCAGTTTTTTATTTTAGTAGGTTTTGGCTTGAATAAGTCATTTACAAGATGTCGAAGCAGTGTGAATAAGTAAATATAAAATCAATGTGCAAGATTCCGTAAAAATAAATCTTAAAAATCTTTTCTATCAATTCTAGATAAGTGTCTGGCTGTATCAGTGAGTAACGACACCTTCAACGGCACTTTTAAACCATCCTGCACTAAACTCTTTTTTCTGTGGCATTGGTTTCATCGGCCAATGCTTCATTGACGTTGGGTGATTAGGTTTATGCTGCCTCCTGAAACACTTCGCTTATCCGCGTCACTTGTGTCCCCTGTCCTCTCGTGGCCTCGATACAAGAAGAAACTGGTGAGTTTCTCGTTTTACTTTCCCTATGGGCCCTTTTTAACCTTTTACTTTTCTTTTCCAGGTGCATATGAAATTATTCATACAAAACTTTTGATCATAGTTTTATAAACATTTATACTACAAGTTGTTTTGTTCCTTCTTGTTGTTTGTAACACAAAATTCTACAACTGAAAAAAAATTCCTAGACTTTCTCTTATCAGTAAAGATTCCAACCAATAGTACCGAATGCATAAGCGCTTCGATGCGCGGAAGGAATGAGCTCCGATTGAACGACGGAGCAAGAAGCATCATTTCTTCATATTTCTTCAATATTTTAATCGAATTTGACACATTTTATTTTATTATTCGCTGCCGTTAAGATACAATTAAGAAAAAAAAACCAAAACATTTGTTTAGATAAAACACGTAATACCTATGGCGAAATGGTACTGGATAATTGGGAAGACGGTCGATTGAGATTTACAGCGCACCAGAACGAGCAGTGAGTCATATGTGGGCGGATAAACGGACCTATTATTTGGAGTCCTTACTTATCAGTGAAATTTCACGATACTCGGCAAAAATTAATTCTAATGGAAATTAGCAGAGAAAATTTGACATTTTAGCATACGTTTCCAGAATTTTGGAAAGTCGTGCGGTCAACCAGCCACATGCTTTAAACAACTGCGATGAGCGGTGATGCGACCCCTCATAAATTTAAATTCTCGGCTCGCTGACACAAACAAATTTCCTTCCGCATTTCGACGGGCATTATGAAATCTCGTCTCACCCTCTTTGCGGGGTGGATGTAAAATTGCGTCAGTTTCAATATCCCAGTGTTATTTATCTTTATTCCAAACTTGGCTTACTCAGGTATGAAGGAAATGAAATTTTTAAAGCAATATGCTAACAATAAGTACAGGTCTTTATCAGTTCTGTATTTTTTAAAATGACTTTCTTATTTTGAGAGATAGAGCAAAAAGTCTTTAAGAAAAGTTTCATTGAATGTTGAATGGGCTACAACCTCGAGATTTCGATCTTCAATTGTTTCGAAACGGCCTTGCCTTCTTCAATAAAAAAAAAATTTCGGCATCTACGAGATACATTTCGAAATATCGAATAATGAACTAACGGATATCAATGAGACAACATAATTCGAATACAAGCAGGGTGATTGTTAATTAATCCGACAAAACGGCGATGCGCCCCTGGTTTAAAAGTCGAAGAGCAGTTGAACGAATACTGTCATAAAAGCTTTTTATAGTTTTATGATATGGCCTCGTGGCTTCGTGATCTTTAAGTGAAATTTCACAACTCCATTTTTAGGTCAACGCCCGACGTGAAATACGAACTCGAAAATATTTACTCGACAAATAATAATGCAAGCAGCAGATTACCTGAAGTAGATTATTCCACGCAAAGGATAACAACGGCCACACTTTGAACACCTGCTCTGACAGGTAAACAAATAAATCAGTAAACTCATTCGTAATCTGCTTCGAATGCTAATTATTATAATTTCGGTTTGTGTGTGAGCAATTATTAACACAAATCTATTAAAAGTTTAACAAATTCAAGACGCGTTTACAACTCCACATCTTGTATTTTTGACGCACTGGTTGTAAATCGTTCCTCGTTCTACCGGTACACATTCTTTTCACTTTAAATTCAATTCTTAATTAATTATAAACTGTTCCTTAAAATATCTGAATATGATCGATTCCGTAATCTATTACATTCGTTCACGTACGCGATTTAATTGGAAACTATACGCATATCACCAATGACGTTTAAAACAGCTGTACATAATAAAGTTTGTAAAAGAAACTTCCGTTCCCCAGCAGTTTAACGTGTAATACAACCAATTGAGATGTGTGTCAAAGCCACATTGTGTGCAAGCGAGAGAAACTTTATAATTCTATTATACTGCCCAGTGGCGTAGATAAGGTAAAGTAAGATATCCGAAATCGCTCTAAAATATTATGTTCGGCGTAATTCATACTAAAGAAGTTTTTCGCATGACGTTGTTTTTTGTTCGCCGTTTTACATTTCATAAATATAATGTTAAGTAGTCCGTACTCGTTAGATTTTCTTTGTTCGCCGCCCCCCCCCCCCCTCCGGAAACAAGTTTCTATCTACGCCACTGATATTGCCGCATTTACAGAACGTGGCACCGTATTTCGTACACAGTGCCGGACCTTGATTTTGGAGTAATTTTTTAATTAATTAAAAATTGTTCACAAGAATTTTTCTCGTAATCTGTGACATCGATTCTCTTATGCTTTTTTTTGTCAGTACAATTGTCATTCACCCTGAATATGACGCTGATCGTTGTTAAATAAAAGAGAATCTGTTACTGTATTTCAAAAGTATGTATATACAAAACATATTTCTATACCTTTATCTGACGTTCATATCTATTATAATTTTATTTAATTATAATTTTTAATTTGTTTCTTTCTTTATTATTGTGAATATGTATTCCCCTTTTCTCAGGATTTTTAAGGTTTAGTTTGATAACTATCAAGATATAAGTATCGATACAATCATATGGTCGTACCGTATCGATATAATTGGAAAAGTGTATATCTATACAGTATGTGTATCGATATACAGGGTGATTTATTAGCCTCTTTCCAAACTTTGGTAAATGAAAGTATGTAGATGTCATTTTATGAAAAAAATATCCTATCAACATAATGTCCGATCTGCTTTTGTTTAGAACTTACAGTGATTTTCGTTTTTTTTTAAGACTGAAAATGCAGTATATTTAATAACAAAAATTATTTATTGTAATGGTACAGACAAAGCAAACAGTACAAAGTAAAAATTATAACAAAAATTATGTGCAGGTTCACGTCTACAGGGAAATCTAACTCTGTCTGATAAAAATAGTATCAGATATTCTTCGTTCGAAAATGGAAGCATTACAAACAACGAGCAAAAATACTGATTTAGTAAATAATAAAGCACCATGACACCTTCTAACTTCAGTTTCCCAATGCTTTGTTAAATAATGACTAATAAATTTTTTGTTTTTAATACCTTTAAATCGCTATAACTTCTAAACAAAAGTAAATCGGACCTATGTTGATAGGATGTTTTTTTCATAAAACTTCATCTACTTTCATTTACCAAAGAGGCTAACAAATCACCCAGTATATCCGATATATTGATATACTGATCAGGTCTTAATTGTTTTATGCCTTTCTCAATCTTGATTTTTAATGTCTTGCATATCGCAAATTTCTTTTGAAAAATCATGCTTTTATCTCGTTTTCATAATAATAGCCTGATTTGTCTGTCATTCATAATTGAAATAGAGAAAATTTGTTTATTTGCAATAGAATCCATGACGGATTTTTTGTAATTCTGAAATGATTAAATATAAAATAAATATATAAATATATTAAATATAAATAAATATAAAAATATATAAATATAAAAAAAGTTGTTTATACATGTGATTTTTATATTTTCGATGATATACAGTTTTAAAACGGAATAATTTCACGAAATAATTGGAATAGTTTTATTTTTGAATTAATTGCTACAGGAGGTTAGCGGCTTATTGTAAACATTATTTAATATTTAATAAATCTATGAAGAAAAAAAGTAATGTAATGACTAGAGTGGGAATCTCCTGCATTTTGTTTATTTGTTAAAGTTATAAACAACAGCAATTGCCTTTATAAGTGTTTCTTCAAATTTCTTTTAAAAACATCTGTTAGCGCTCATGAATTCGCAGTTTTTTAGATTTTCCAGTGTGATATTTATTAGGAGTAAAATAACATGTAAAAGAGTTGGTAGCAATTCAATTTTATACGATTTAAATAAAAAGTTATACACGCGTGTAATACATTTAATTGGCTTTTACGTACAATAAATCATATACTTACTTTTTTGAGAAATTATCGTTTGGAACGAACGACTCAAAATAAGAGCATATTAAGAAAGAATTGCGTAAATACATAATAGCAGATATTTTTATTCAAACAAAATTTATCAAAGAAATAATTCCGTTTAGGTTACTGTTGACGAAACAACTTGCAATCATGGAGTTAAAGTATTTTTCATAAGTATTTTTCATAAATAAAACGCGTCTGGCGATGCATAATCAGACATAAAAACCATAACTCCATCCCTCTTTCTTTTAACAAAGAAATAATACTGAAATATTTGTCGGTTGTAACTTCGGCGATTGATGACGCAGAGCTCAAGTTTGATATTATATCGCAATCTTAAACGATGAAACTTCATGCGAATTATTTTTGATATTATGCTATATAAGTAAAGGCCGGGTTTTAGGCACGTAAAAATTCTGAAGTAGACAGGCAAATAGGCAGGTAATGCCTAAGAAGTATATAGGCACACTTTTAGACAGCCTAAAAAAAATTAGGCGTTTAACAATTTCTCCTTTTTCGTCGTACCAGGAATATTTAAATCGCAAAAAGGGGTCGACGATAAAGTTCAAGAAGAAGCAAAGAAGATAATTTTTTAATTTGAACAGACATAAAAACAAAATAATAAGGGGACACTCCCTATCCACGAAAAGGGTTCGACGAACATTTCATTAGAAAAATACCTGAATGTGAATGTGAAAACTGGAAACGCAACCCGTTCGCGAAAATGATTCGGTAAACATTAATTAATTTTTTGAATCTTCCCGCTCAGCGGAACCGTATTGTTAACATTTTCAAAACCTGAGCCCCTTTTGTAATTTGCGACTACGTGGTGGCAGCATCTGTGCGAATCCCCCTTTTGATCTTGCTCGGAGTAACTTAAGTTGTCTACTCTCAATGAATTTCGATGTGTTTTTGGACTGGCTCTGCCACATTGAGCGAGTGGGGTTCTCATGCGCTCAGGGTCTTTATCATGTGGCTACTTTACTGTATCTGAATGGCCACTTATCGTAAGGAAAGTCAGTATCTTGGCTAAAGTTTGTCGCTTGGAACCCCTTATCCCTTAGATTGTTTATATTAACAATTAAAGCGTGAAATTCTTTTGTAAATAGCTCTGATGTGATTTTATTTAAATTTAAAAATTTTGAATTTCAATTTTCGGCTGTTTACAAAAGCGTTGCAGTGCTGAGTTTAGCTGAACATGTCCAGTATCTTTAAAGTGTTTTCGCAAGCAAATATGTATTTCAACACAAAAAAAAAATAATTCATAAAAATTAATTATACAGTAATTACTAAAGCCCGGATTTTCAGGCAATTTCCTAAAATTTTATTTAACGAAAAACATAGGCAATGAAGTTTTAAATATTTACATTACAATTTTAATTAGAATGTTTTAAGTATTTGCCTAGTTTTGTAGCTTAATCGCCTACAAAATTTTTTGTTGCCTACTTTATGCCTAAAATGGGAAATTATTGTATAATTCATTTTTATGAATTTTTAAATTTAAATAAAATAAATTTAAATTTAAATTAAATTTAAATAAAATTACTTCACGAAAGAATTTCACGCTTTAATTGTTAGTATAAACAATCTTAGGCAATAAGGGGCCCAAGCGACAAACTTTAGCCAAAATACTGACTCTTCTTACGATAAGTGGCCATCACGTCGCAACCGCAAATTACAAAAAAAGGCTAGGGCTTTGAAAATGTAAACAATACGGTTCCGCAGGAAGAGAAGATTTAAAAAATTAATTGAAGTTCACCGAATCATTTTCGCGAACGGTTGAGTTTCCAATTTCCACATTCACATTCGCGTAATTTTTATAAAATGTTCGCCGAATCCTTTTTGTGAACAGAAGTATCTTCCTTATTATTTTATTTTTATTGTTCACAAAAGTGTCATTTTTGCTTCTTCTTTAAATGTATTTATAATATCTTGCGAGTGGGTATCCAATTTACATATTCCTGATGTGGGTGAGCCTAGAGTCCCATAGAAAAATAGAAAAGCCCTAAAAGGGAAAGCTGTAAAGAAGTCCTCTGTTACTGAGTCCTCGAACTACTCTATCAGGATCAGGAAGGAAACCATCTTAGGTAGTGTGTTTTTTGACTTAAAAATACAATACATTCCTTACGGCGAATTAAGTGATTGATTCACTTCTACAGTTCCATAGGCCCCTAAGAACCTCCCTCTGATATCTTAATAAATGACCATGTAACTAAAACATTACGCTCATACTGTACTGGTTTTCTTAAGTAAAATCTTTTTTCTTGAAATTTTAGTGATTGTTATAGGAGTTTCTTTTCTGTTAATAAAACTATAAATTTAAATAAGATTATAGAAAATTGCAGAGGGATGTCCTGAAATGAATAAGAAATAGGTAGAAGGTAGAACAGTCTCTTGAAAACTTCAAACATGTGTATTTTCCGCCAAGTGTTATTTCTTGTTGCGGCATCTACTGGTGGGTGTATTCATATACATAAATTGCGGTTGGCAATTGAAAAACATTCATTTTCTTCTTTAATACATAATAACTTTACTGTACTAATAAAAAGTGAATTATGTAAATTATAAAAATAATTGCTGCAATTGTAAGTCATTGTGAGTCATGTGCGTAGTGTATCGTGATACAAAAAACTGTAATTCGAAATTCGTTGATCCATTACAGCGATGAAAGAATTAACAGGAGGGAAAGTGAGGCAGTGGGATAGTTGGCGGATTTTGTGTTTGTATCTGAGTGTAGTACGAATTTATGTGTCTATTTAGCAACTGTGATTACTAGTATACAGGTGTCCGTTTTTCGAGTCTAACCATGGGGATCTGGGTCATCTTAAGAGATACCAAGTTGGTTAAATTAGAACAAAGTTGCGTATTTTTATCCCAATCAATAATCTTCAAACAAATTTCATCTATTTTTTACGGTTTTCAAGTAAAAATCACGATTTTGGTTTTTATTTTTTTCTATAACGCCGGGCGCAGATTGATTAAGCAAAAACGTCTTCAGACAAAACGTTTTTGTTTGAACTTGCCAAAACTAGTTTTTTACATGCATTAAAGAGGTACCATCGCACACTGATCAAACAATACTTGCCAACAAAACACAACGCTGTGTGTTGTTGTTAAACAAACAAATTGTTGTGTGAAAAGACAAATTTGCT
Source organism: Dorcus parallelipipedus (assembly GCA_958336345.1). Taxonomy (NCBI): domain Eukaryota; kingdom Metazoa; phylum Arthropoda; class Insecta; order Coleoptera; family Lucanidae; genus Dorcus; species Dorcus parallelipipedus. The sequence continues at coordinate 29,751,772 of OY284479.1, read as the reverse complement.
TAATCAGTGTGCAGGGATATCTAACAAAACGTTGTTCAACAAAACGAATTGTTTTGTAAAAAAACGTTTTCTGTATAATCACTGTGCGCATACCAGCAGGTACCATCCAACAGGTTACAACAAGAAGCAGCGTGTTGGGAGTGCAAACATAATTTTTTGTTTGACGTTCGTTCAGCCGACTGTTTTGACTAAAGTCGTTTTGCATCATCAATGTGCATTAAACCCAAACAAAGCTTTATTGAACAAAATGAAACAGTTTTGTTGTAAGGCGTTTTGGTGCATCCAGCATTTTGCAAGATAAAACAGAATGTTTTTCAGTTCCACAAAACGTTTTGCCTGAAGACGTTTTTACTTGATCAGTCTGCGCCCGGCCTAAAAGCCAATGAAACTAGCCATTTTTAGGCCAGACATTGTTAAGGCACATTTTTTTTGGGAATTTGAATATGCCATTGTCTTTGGCATGTTATCAAAAATTACGAACAAACGACATTCACCATCTTGAATTTTTACACGATTAATGAAGCCTATTTTTCTGATTACAATGATGTGTCACACTTGGTGGTTTGAGTTAGATTCTGGACAAAATTTCGAAATTATCTGTTCTGCAAAGAGTGCCTTGGAAACAAAAGCAATTTTTGTGTTTCTGAAGAAAATTTGACAGTTCTGTATGTTTGAACTTTATTGTTTATAACAAAATAAGATTTAATACAATAAAAATAACAAAACAAACAATTGCAACAAATGCTCAAATTGTACACCCTTTAGCTCTGTGCACAATTTCACACGTCTTCTTAAATTAATATTGCTCTTCTAATATACCTTCTCCATATGTATTTCAAATTTGTAAACCTGACTGCAGATATACCTACATTTTTGAACTAATTTGCGAGTTGATGAAAGCCATGAAAATTTCAAGCATTTCTCGTTTTCTCTAGTTCAAAAGCGACATTTTATTACTGCAATTAACAATAAACCTAAAATTTTATAGAACTGTCACATTTTCTTTCAAGTGTTGTTTCTTGTTTGCATAACAGATGATTTCGAAATTTTGTCCTGAATGTAATTCAAATTATCAAGTGTGATACATTATTGTAATCAGTAAAAGACGCTTCATTTAAGAATGTAAAAATCCAAGAAAATAAAAAGTTGAATGTCGTTTGTTCACAATTTTTGAGGGCAAGGCAAAGACAATGGTATATTTAAATTCTTCATAAAAATGTGCCTAAACAATGTCTATCTTAAAAATGCCTAGTTGCATTGGTTTTTATAGAAAAAAATAAAAACCAAAATCGTAATTTTTTTCCCCAAATATCTTGAAAATCGTAAAAAATTGGTGAAATTTGTTTGAAGATTATTGATTGGGATAAAAATACGCAACTTTGTTCTATTAACCAACTTCGTATCTCTTACGATAACCGAGATCCCCATGGTTAAGCTCGAGAAACTGACACCCTGTATATCGGTAGGTTATTATAGAACAGTGGCGCACCCAGAAGTTTGTCTTGGAGGGAGCTTAAAAATAATAAGAATCACGTAAGAGTTTACAAGAATATTAAATAATAGAGCTAATATGATAATAAGATAATATGAATTTATACCCAACTACGTTACCAAACAAATTAAGTCGGCGCGCTCTTTTTCTTGCAAAATTGAAATTATATTATTAAATTCTAGTATCACATAGCTGACTCTGGGGGCAGCTTCAGCCCCCATACCCCCCCTCCCCATGGTACGCCACTGTTATAGACTTCCATTAAAAACTTGAGGACTTTTAGGTTAGTTTTGGGGTTTTCAATGTTCAGTGGCGCAGCAAGCGTAATGTAAATAAGTTCCTTTCCAAGTACTTTTTAGTCGAGAACTTGATATTGTAAAAATACGGTATTGTAAAATATTTTGTTCAGCCTTACGTGTATTTATTATACCGTTTTAAAAAATACACGTAGGGCTATACTAAATATTTTATAATACCAGTATTTTTACAGCACTAGTAGAACTAGAAGTGTATAGAATACAATTGACATTTCTTGGATCTTATTTAGTTAAATTTAGTGTAGTAAATGTTTTAAAAACAATGGTGAACAGTAGTTTGTAGATGTTCTAAAATTTTATAAAACATTTGTATGGGCCTGTGACATACAGCAGCCATATTTAGTTATCCGATATTTATTCGGTTAAAAGAAAAACAAAAGTGGCAGAAAAATAATATAATCGGCTATTTATTGACTTTTTATTCAATTTCGAGTACATTTATAACAGAAGAACCGGTTTTATTTGAAAATATTTTTCTTTCTTTACAATAACACGATAATAAAATTAGTTATGTGGTAGAAGCAAGTAAATTGTTTCTTTTTTAATTAAATTTCTTTCTCTTTAAATTTAAAATACCACATAGCAATGTTACGTTTAATTGCCAATTAATTTTGCAACTACTGGTACTGGCCACAAAAAACTAACCTTGAATGAATTATTTGGCGGCAAATTTGAAATAATTAGCCACTCGGCTATTAAAATTTATAGCCGTGGATATATATCCGGATAAACTAACTGTCAGTATGACTCCCTCCTGTTTATTCTGAACTCGTTGCTCTATTGCAAGTCATATGATTAAATTAACTATTAGTTGTCTTTTATTTGCAACGGAGATCAGTTCACTTTTACCCAGGATCACATTTTCATTAGGTTTGTCTATTTTATTTGTCGAAGTGATCTAATCCAAAGTGACCCAGTTCACTTCCCCCCTTACCGATGCTGCACCTACCGTATATAAAGATCAGTTGGTTCAGTTTAGGAGGGGATACGATATTGCAGCTAACGTTAAACAATCCCACATGCAAATTCTTAATAAAACTGTCATTATACACTTACTTAATTCTTTTTATGAAATACTTGTTAAAAATGACTTCTTCGTTTGAATGAAAATATAATTTTGACGACTAGACTTTGGAATGTTTTATTTGTAACTAAAGCGGATCAGTTAGATCAGTTCACTTTAACTCAAAGTGAACTGACCAAAGCTGCAAATAAAAGACAACTATTATTTCAATTATTTGCATAAAGTAAGCGATTCAGATGCATGTGTTGTAAATGATAATATATTAACATGAATTCGTACAGTAGTCAAATAAAGTGGGGTAAAATAGAGATAATAAAATCTGTACTGTTTCTCATAATTTATTAAAGATCAGGAATTTATGATTATATGACAAAACATATCTACAGTGGGTTTCACTTTACATGAAGACACCCGAATAACTTGTTGATTAATAACGCAATTAGTATAAAATTTTTACCAGAGATTGAGACCATTAAGATTAATCTTTTTGTAGGAATGGATTCTTTTTGGAGTCTAAATCTGGCCAACTATGATTTAAATAAAAACTAGTGTTTCAAGTAAAGTCATAGTAGCGATGAAGATAGAGCAAAAGAGTATTTAAGAAAGTTGTCGCTAACCACTAAAATACTCCAAATACGAAGTTTCGCTGAAAAATTTTCATTTTTAATTTTTATACATATTTGTGTAAACTCATTGAAAAAATTGAAAAATACATTAAACATGAAATCATAATTAATCATAATCATATTTAATAGTGTAACAAAATTATTATTTTATATTTAATGTATTTTTCAATTTTTTCAATATTTGCACAAAAATGTATAAAAATTAAAACTGAAAATTTTTCAGCAAAACTTCGTATTTGGAGTATTTTAGTGGTTAGCAACAACTTTCTTAAATACTTTTTTGCTCTATCTTCATCGCTACTATGACTTTACTTGGAACACTAGTTTTTATTTAAATCATAGTTGGCCAGATTTAGACTCCAAAAAGAATTCATTCCTACAAAAAGATTAATCTTTAATGGTCTCTATCTCTGGTAAAAATTTTATATTAATTGCGTTATTAATCAACAAGTTATTCACGTGTCTTCATGTAAAGTGAAACACACTGTATAAAAGTCTGTCTAGCAAAATTTTTCTAGTTTCTATCAGAACTCTATAAAAAGAAATTAGGTAGAAATTAGGAACGTATTAATTCTAGCCTTACACATAAAGATGTCGCACGTATCGATAAATCGAAACGTCAGACCTGCGCACAAGTGACAGTGACGTTTGTAATGGCAACCACCCCTTGTTGTCACTTCTAAAGTTCATGTAGTTATTTTCTATTGTAAATAAAGTACTCACCATGAGCTCTAAATCCGAAAAAGACAAAGCCAAGCAGCTGCAGGACAAGTGCCAGTCTGTGTTGTCCGAATTGCTCAGAGACGAGGATAACAAGTACTGTGTGGACTGCGATTCTAAAGGTGAGTGGTCAGAAATTGCAGTTTTCTTTGTAAAAGACACTAAAATTAACGTCTAGTAGTTTGCTGAATGTAACGTGAAAGATTCTGACCCTTATAACAGAAACAGAGAACTTGTATGTTGCTTTTAAATTACGTTTGACAGGAGCAAGTTAGCCTGAGGTTAAAGGATCAAATTCCTTGTAGGTTCAATTGAAATGTAAATCTGTGGTTTTTCACGTTTATTTTTATGAGGTTTTCTTTAAAGTTGTATGATGCATTTTTCATAAAAAATTGTGTAATAAAATATTTGATTTTATAATCTTGACTCATAGCTTGCGAAACTGTCTCTCTTATTGATTAGGTTAGATATCGAGCTTCCTGTTTCCTTTTTTTCAGTTTAATCTAGTTGGTAATACTGTTACCGAAAGTGTTTCAGTGAATGTATTTGTTTTTAGGTCCTCGTTGGGCTTCTTGGAACCTCGGAGTCTTTCTGTGCATTCGATGTGCAGGCATTCACAGAAATCTAGGTGTACACATATCAAAGGTGAAGTCTGTCAACTTGGATACATGGACTCCAGAGCAGGTTGTCTCGTTACAGCAAATGGGGAACTCCCGCGCTCGTGCTGTTTATGAAGCAAATTTGCCTGATAACTTTCGGAGACCTCAAAATGATTCCAATTTAGAAACATTTATTCGGGCTAAATATGAGCACAAGAAGTACATAGCAAGGGAGTGGGTGCCTCCAGCACTGCCTAAGGTCAATTGGGAAAAGGAAATTGATGAGGAGATAGAACGACAGAAACGCAAGAAAAAAACGATTGTTGAAAAGAAGCCTTTGGGGAATGTCGAGGTGCCTCAATTACCGAAGCCAAAAAACCCTAGCCCCAAATCAGGCAGGGCACAAGCTCCTCCAGTTCAGACGACCACCGAAACCAAACCATCCACTGACTTGCTCGGTTTGCAAAATGGTGAAGATGGATTTAGTAATTTTCTTTCTGCTCCAACTACTAAAGAAGACAAAAAAGAAGAGGAAAAACAAGATAGTTTTAAGAGCGAAGAAGAGAGCTTCTTTAATCAAACAGCCCCAACAGAGAAAGAAAAAATTAAACTCACGAAAGACAGCATTCTTGCACTCTATGGGAATGCACCGACGGTTAACAGTTTCAATCCTCCGAATTACCCAAATATTGTTGGGCAGGTTCCCTCGTCATTTGGCGGAGCATTTCCCATGCAGCAGGGTTACCAAAATTTCGGGGGATTCCCTCAGCAATCTTATAATGGGATGCAGCAGTTTCCAGTGCAGTATGGAGGGATTCCAGGGGCAGCTCAAGCTATGCAATATCAAGGTCAACATCAACAACAAGCAATACCAGTTCAGTACCAAGCCCAGTCACAGTTTCAGCAGTTCCAATCTCTGCCCAGCCAGTTTCCAGTAAGTAATTATCAGCAGAATTCTGGCTTCGTCACACAGGGGGCCATTCCAAATCCATTCTTTGCAAGCCAAGCCAACAACTTACAACAACAATTCAGCAGTTTAACACTGAGTGGACAAGCGAATCCAGCACCAACACTAACCACAAATATATGGCAATGATTTTATAGACTATAGATCACCACTGTCATGTTTTTTTTTTGGAAACTTTCCACATTCACTCATAAATACTAGAGTGTCCTTGTACGGATCACTATTTTGTTTGCAGGAACTTACATATCGTATTTTGTTGCAAACGGGTTTGGGACATTCGCTGTCTGAATTGGTGATATTATACGGCTTATACATTTCCGATAATTTTAGTCAAACAGACGTTCACTCTTGGTTCATAATAGCAAAATATGAGTTAACTTGCCGTTAACTTAAAGATTTGACTGAGGTTATTAGATCTGTCACCAGGAGATTTACTGTTAACTCATATTTTGTAAACTAATGGATCAGCATCTCAGAATTGGAATATGAGAAAAATTTAATAAAATTCCTGGTAATGTTCAGAGAAGTGCTTAAAGAATCTTTCTCTATTCCAATTCACATTTTTGTTAAATCTTAACTACACAATTGCATTTGGTGTTCACCTAATTTGGGATGCATTTAGGATATAAAAACCCTTAAAGAGCAGAACCATTGTAAATGATCTTTTAAAATGTTGTGGCCACCTCTGTAAAAACAAAACGTGCGTTTTTTTTTTTAATTCTCTTCTCAATTTTGTTAATATACGTACTGGCATTTGAACGATGTATGTTTCTTTTGAAGTGATATTCGGGTATGATGCAATACATGTTGAGGATTTGAGTTTCTCTCTGGCCACAAGCACACATTTTGAGTGTACGCAATTGTACAGATTTTAAAATAAAAAGTAAATTTGAATGTATCATGCAAAATGTTTGATCTTGTGAAATTGTGTCAAAATAATTTGTCACACACTATACTACAATATACAGGGTGAGTCATCTTATATTCTAAGAACAATTTCCGTTATCTCATTCTGTATATGATGCTTCTCTGTGTCGTATATTTATATTGTCATTATCACGAAATAAATAATGATTATATTGGCCGAGTTTATTTTATTTTGCCAACTAAAAATTAAGTCTTTTGTTGCCAAATCTGATTCTGTTTTAAGGAAATATTGATAGATTTTTGCCATTATATTATCTTTCTAAGATCACATGCCATATACAAAGTTTCTATATTTGATTCTAACATCGCATTACCTCTTATAAACAAATGACCATGTGCCACTAACCACCGATACTGAACACAGTCATTGGTAACGTCATCGGTTTTAATTCTTAAATAATCAAATATCTTTTTCAGAAGCTTATTTGGTGCAACATCATCAATTTAAGGAATAAGTTGTTAACTCAAATTGAAACATTTGATACTGGAGTTGTGTTTTAGCAATAATGATTTATTTAAAAGTTTCAAGTTTATGACAGTGTTGACCAGAGATTCACTGACATTTCTCAGATAGAATACACATTCAAAAGGAGGTGGAATATCCAACGCAATATTCAATGCCTACTTTTATGTTACAATCATTTATAGAAACACTGTAAAGTCGTCCAAGTTCTATAACGGTTTTATGATCTTGTTATAAAAAACAACTTCAAAGAGACCGGCCTGCGGTCGCCTTTCTGTCGTTTTCTTTTTTGGCAGGGCAATAAAACCGCTACCAAACTGGGACGACTATACTACAAATGCAGGCTTGTTATCTACCTAATAACTATTTGAGTCTTGCATCTCAACACTACAGAGTTTTCGAAAAAAATCCTAGAGTAACTTTTTTAAATTTTATTTTTCTTATAAAATATTATATTTGGTAGATCATTGCAACTAATATTAAAATATATTATATACAATATAAAACTTTCATTCTCGTAAGGCCTACACAGCGACAGAAATTGGTCTGATGATGGTAGTAGTAATAATAGTTAATGTTAACTCATTTCTCAGCACAACAACAAACAACAAAACTTAGTAATGTTTTACACTCTACGTCTTTTAGAGCCTGTTGGTGTAACTGTAACTGGGCTGGCTTTTCCTGTTCCATTACCATCTTCAGGTTTGAGACTGCCCCTCGTTGGCCTCTTAACAGTTCTTGGGGTATCATCATTCTTATTTTTTGGTGTCTTACTGCCCTCTTCTTTGGAAGCATGAATCGAGTTTCTACCTTTAATTGGCTTATTTTTTAAATCATCTTTTTTGATTTCTTTTTTAGCAACCACTGCTGGCTTATTAGTGTCTTTACCTTCCTTGCTATCTCTCCTTTGCGTGTCTTTCGTGATGCGATTTAGTGGTTTTGTCTCTTCTTTCTTGATTTCCTTCAAGTTTTTTGGGGTTTCTCTGCCACTGCCCTTCTGTATCTGTTGCTTCTTTTCATCTACCTTTTCGTCCTTCTTTGATTTCAACGCACCATATTCAGATTCTGGGAGATAGAAGTCTCTCTCGTCATTGGGAAAAGGAAGCGATTCACCTTCATCGACTGCCTCCAAGTTGTACATGGTTTCCAGGTGTGCCCAGATCTTGTCCGACTCAATGTCCCTCTGGATGTTCTCGGTGAACTTGTCGAGGATGAAAGCCATTTGGAAGTATTTGTTTACACCTGCAACCGCAAATTTGGAGGTTAGGTTGGAAAAGGGTGGATTGTATTCGTTTGAACCAACCGACTGGTTTGTGGCCCACCATCGCTCCGAGTAATTGGCCTTCGTTGAACACGTTCCACTCGAATGTGTCCATTTTTTTCCTGAAATTTAGCCGTGTTTACGTTTTCAACATATCAATTATCCGACCTGACACTTGGTTATAATTGGTTATAATTAGAACAGATTTAACAGGACTACAACTGCTCGAAGCCAGCGTCGCCAATAACAACGATTTCCCCCATCCGAGGTTTAAAAATCCCCCAAATGAAAGATATTCCCCTAGCGATGCGCGATTGCGAATGAAAGGAACAATCGAATAAATCGACAATTGTTAAATTATTTATTCGAATATCGATTCATTCGTAGTCTGAATAAAACAATCGAATAAAAATAATTTCATTCGCTTTCCAATTCATCGTGCGCTGGCGATTCATTCGGCCTAGCGTATTCATCCCAACAACGAATAACCATCGGTTTAGTTCGCAAACGCATATGCAATTATAAATGTACTCTATGCAGTTCTTTCACAGGGGTAGGAGTGTAGGAGAGCATACTATTTCGCACGATACCGAGGCATTGCTTTGTTTTCGGATTATGTAGTTGAAAAAATTGTAGAGCAAAAAATAATTTATTTATTTTTATCATTTTACAAGTATTGTTCAACTACATAATCCGAGAAGCTAAAGATATGTCTCGATATCGTGTGAAATAGTGCGCTGTGGTAATGCGTATGCAATACGGTTTAACAGCGATACATTACCTATGTTCATTACTAAGCGGTGGGCGAATGAAACCGATAGTTATTCGTTGTTGCGATGCGTATCCGCGGTTGGCGCCTATACGCTTATAAAATTCGAATAAAACCGATAGTTATTCGAATACAATCGAATAATCACAACAATCGAATTATTCGAATATTTTTATTCGCAATCGCGCATCGCTATATTCCCCTAAAATTTACTTTAATGATTTTTTAGCGAGAAACCAGTCGTAAATTTTGGTTATGACTGGTTTCTCATTAACGTCAATTTTTGACCCCCCACCACTGGAATCCAACGTATTACCGAAAGTCTCGCTAAAATGCATTGGTTATGTTTTCAGTAATAACAAAGCTTCCTAGAAGATACAGGCTCTGCTTTAAGAGTGGGGGTCGAAGTCGTCACCTAGCGAGAGAGTAGAGGCGGGCAACCGGTAACTCTCTGTCGAGGTTCTACGAATGCATGCGGGAATGTAATCAAATTATTATTTATTAACACAATGGTTGTTTTGTGTATTTTTTTTTGTGTATTACCTCTAGTCGGCAATGGTAATAATAATAACCTCGCTGTCAGGTTAGTTTGGTTTTTAAGCAACCAAAAAATGAATCATGTTAATATTGAAGTGTTTCATTCATTGTACCATTCGTAATCAGAAAAACCGACTACACTCTAAATTTTGGTTGATTAAAGCGTGCTTCAAAATGAACTTTTGTCATATTGACATTAATATTATTTTGACAAAACAAATAAAAATATCCCAATTAAAAGCAATTCAGAAGGCAATAATTCAAACGCCATTGCAAAACGGTATCTGCATTCGAGCAGTTGCAAGTTTCAACTGCTCGAATGCTAATTCAGTTGCAACTTGCAACTGAATTAGCTGTTAGCACCAGTACCGTTTTGCCAAAAGTAATGTTACACAACTAAATTTTTGTGAAAATGGAAGTATCTGTTTCACTTCGATGTAGTCGGTTTTTATGATAACGATGGTACATACGATCTGTTCATGAAGTTGACTGAAAATATCCTTTTCTTTTTCAAATTTCCGACTTCGAACGTGGTTATGTTTCTGTATTAAGTACATTTAAATCAATTCACTTAAGATTGCCCTTATTACTGAAATTGGCATTAATTTCATATATTCATCCATTTTCCAACACAAACAAAATGCCATGTTTGATGATAATTTGACGTTTATCGGTTCAGCCACTACTAACTCACCTCAATGACCAGGTTATGAAATTTGTAACCGGTTAATATTTAAATATGACAACTCGAGAGGGGAACTTCCGTTACCGCTGTAAACCACTCTCGCAAAAACGGCCAAATTGTAATCGACTGTAACCGGTCATTCACGGTAATCTCGCTAAAAAATCATTATTTATTTCTCCGACGACTAATCTAGGTAGACTGCGAGCTTTAAAATGTAGCTAACAAGTTCACAGGGGTGTTTACTAAGACCAACTTAGTGATTGGTTACTTTCAAATTGCAGTCGATAATTTTCGGCGGATGTCGTGTAACGCAACAGAACTCATAGGCGTACATACTATTTTTACTGCGTGTATTTGTATTTAATGAATTAATTCAATATAATTAACTGATTAATTAATTAATAATTCTATTTCGTAATGAATAATCTATTATTATTTCATTTAACAAGTATATTTTTTGTAATATTCGATTTTTATCTCCGTTTAATGAACGCCGCCTATGTCCACAGATCAGTGGTCACAGTGTGACCCGAACTCTTCTGGTGCAAGTGAAATGAAAACGCTATAAAATTGTAATATTGTCCTGCCACCTATGAGAGTAGTAGGGTAATTACATTGCGAAATGACCTTGGCTATTGAAGATCATACCCCCTGGGGACGAGTAAACAGTACCCCACCTTTCCCTCCCAACGCAAGATCTGTTGATGTTGCTTTCAAACAAACCCTCCAATTTTGCAATAGCATTACCAGTCTATCTTGATTAGCCGTCGACGATTTATTTACAAATCTGAAAGTATAAGAATCACATAGTAGCGTCACTCGAGTATTACTGTCACATTTGTTCTTTTGTTTGATACCTACCCAGCTGTAAAGTACATTGCATTTCCATAAGGGTATCAAATAGAATGGCCGCTTTTTTTTTGACACTGACGTTTAAGTGACGCTACTGGGTAGTGTATCTATTAAAATCTCTGGTTCAGATTTATTCGCGGTAGCGCTGCGATCTTAAAATCAAACCATCAAACGACTATAGCTGATTTGTGGTTAGATGTTAGGTAAGTAAAACCAAGTAAATCTTACAGCGTTTTCGATTGATCGCACTAGTGCGCACTCAGAGTATGTTCATCTCATGTTATTGCATGAGGTTAAAAGAAGATGCAAATACACTGAGTGCAACCGGTGCAGGTGAATCGAAAACGCTATTAGATCAGCAATTCTTTAGTAATATTTTAAGTGTTATGTTCACTTGCTACATCTGGTGAAAAATTGTATTTGTGATATTTGTGGGGTTATGCGCATTATTATTGTTGTACACAAACACGTGTTTGTGTATAAACCTGGTATAAATGATAGTTTGAGCAATTCAATATAAAACCAGAAATTAATCGTAAGAGAATAATGAATCAAGTACATAGTAAGTATTTATTTATTTATTTACAAATATTGAGAAATTAAAAGGACCTCTAATTACAGTAATGTTCTTATTACAGAACAAAATAACCGATGGGGTTACTTGGAGAGAGCAAGAAAATGCCTGGAAAAAGATAACTGCAATATTCAATAAAAGCAGTCCTGCAGGTATTTGGCGAAGTGAAGAATCACTAAATTTAAGTATCTTTAAGTAAAGAAGATGAAAAAATGCTTGGAATTATAAATTCCAAAACAGTATTTGGAGTATTCAACAAACATGATTCTGATAATATCAGTATCGAAAAAATAAATTCAGTAAGTACAATATTTAAATTATGTAGAATCTATTTGTTTAAGTGTGCCTATTACAGAAATCACAGGCTATTTCAATTAATGAAAATACAAAAAGAGCGGAATCCATTACAAGTGATTTTCAGAATTTGGATGAAGAAATATATTATGTATGTATATAACCTGTGAGCAACTAAAAATCAGATTAGAGTCGGCGGTGCAAAGAAAATATATGTCTGTGATTAACTGAATTAATTAATCTAATACATTCATGAACTGTCAGATCAGCCTAACGCCGCGTTAGTAACAGACATACTTTTTCTTTGCACTGCCGACTCTAATCTGATTTTTAGTTGCTCACAGGTTATATATGCATGCTTCATTTATTTCAAAATATAATTGTTCCAGAAATTATAGCCTCCTTCACGTATTCATAATGAACATAACAAACTTAATGTCGAGCAAGCCACAGGATTAGATGAAGAAGAAATAATTCTAGTAAGTAAAGTTACTGTAATATAGTATTCGCCAAAATAAACAGTACCGGAATGGAAAATGCTGTGCGTACTTGACCAGGTTTTGCAGTCTCTGGAAAGAAGCCTTTGTCGAACTGTGTACAAACTGGATATCACTGAGACATCCACACATTGAATGTTCAGATCTATCGGTGGCAGTCCATATGACAAATGAAATTAAATTGGATAACGATTAAATGTTGCAGACAATATTTCGTACTGTTTATTTTGCTGAATACTATATATATGATGTTTAGCTCATCTTTGAAAGTTATTTCTGTGTATGTATTTTTCTGCATTATTCATAGCATGTTTCAGGAAATTACTGATAAATGCAATACTTTATACTTTCAAACTTTTTTGTGGACATCATACAATGTAATTATTTATACTGTATTGAGAGTTATAATTAATATATATTTCAGGAAGTACTAGAGAACAGTGATTGGGGCGACTATAAAGCCACGAATTTGAAACAACCCGTAAATCCCAAACTTGCAGCAACCCCATCATCATCATGGACTAAACGCCAAAGGCTTGTTATTACACAATTGCCAGTCAATGAATTAAGCACAAAATATGGTGACCTTGCTGACTTAAAACATCAAATTACCTTGCAGCAGTTGGAAATGATGAAGAGGGAAAAGGAAATGAAGGAGGAGAAACATGCTTTAAAAATAAAAGCATTAAAATTAGAAATACTAATCAGCAAAGGTGGCGGATGTAGACAGCACAGTCTGTCCTCGTGAAAAAGAAATATTAGACTCAGAAAAAGGTGTAAAGTGCGATGGTTTTTATAAGAACTGGTACCGTGCGAAAAGGTGAGTGAGAAACATTATAAAACATAAGCTGCAAAAACTGCTAATTAAAATGGTTCTATCAAAAATGCGACAATGCCATAACAAACCTGAAGCTAGTAGATGTGTAGCGTGAATAAAATGGAAGCGGATACGATTACCAACCTAATTTTGATGCAATCTACTGATCTGATAACTATTTAGTATAACGACTGCGATGGAGACGAAGCAAAAAATAAAATTAGAAGAATGTAGAGGAATATTCGATGATTATATAAAGGCAGTGAGAGATATGACAGCGACCCAAAGCACAACTCCAACATATGCTCAAATAGCCACTACCACTCAACAGTACAATAGTGATGCCCACAACACAACACCAGCACTGATAATAACACCAAGGAAAGAACAACCACGCAAAGACACGAAAAGTAGAATCCAACATAAAATTTGTCCACAAAAAGTTAAAGCATAGTATAATAATTAGAAGTGAGGATTCGGAATCAATAAATAGACTGAAAAGTATAGCAGAAAAGGAAATAGGTGGAGAATATGAAATAAAACTCACGACAATAAAAAATCCGAGAATTGTATTAGTAGGACTTGATAAAGAATATACGACAGAAGAATTTAAAGAACAGCTTATAGATTTAAATAGATTCATAACAGAAGAGGACCAAATAAAAATTGTTTACAGTAGGAAGCAGCGCCATACCGGAAAATGGGTCACACACATTGAAACCACGGGAGACACGTTTAAGAAACTGAAAGACAGATATGTAAATATAGGATGCAATTCATATAAAGTCAAGGAAGATCTAAATATATTGCAATGCTTTAACTGTCATCAATACGGTCGTAAAACATACGATTGCAAAAATAAAACAGTGTGTGCCTACTGTGCAGGTAAAACCTGCAAAAGTGCAGAGGAACCAAAATGTACAAATTGTCTGTATGTGGTAAACACATATCAATTAAATCGTAACATCGATCATGGAGCTAATAACATGTGCTGCCCAGCGTGCCAAAGAAGGTTACAAATTGCAAAGCAACATACAAACTATGAACTAAAAACACTATGATGGAATTTTTACACATGGAGACACTAGAAATAATATACATGAATGTACACAGCATCAGAAACAAATTAAGTGAATTAGAGCTAATAATAAAAAATAAAAAAGAATGATGTTATTGTATGTACCTAAACTTGGTTATATATAAATGAAGAACCGTATATCAACATTCTCGGATACAAATCGTTGTTTGAATCTAGAGATGATGATAGAGGCGGAGGAGTGGCCATCTTTGTGCATGAGTTTTTGACAGTAAAAAACATTCACAAGAAAAGCGCAGAATTTCTCGCAATTTTCTCCTCACACAAATAGCTTCAAAAGACTTTGTAGTTAATCTCATGACCTACAGACCCCCACAGGCTAACCTTCGCAATAGTCTTCACATACTGGAACAATAGCTAGTAAATAGGAAAAACATTATTCTTCTAAGAGATTTAAATATAAATCTATTGGAAAAGACCACTCAAACACAAGATTACTTACAATCCCTTGAATTACTAGCCTGCAAGATCGTGAACAAGATAGACATGGAAAATGCCACACGTACCACAAAAGAGACAAGCAGTTTAATCAAGCATGTTATAACAAACATACCGACCAAGACTAACCAGTTCCAGTTAAAATTAAATGATCATCCCATGACGGATCACAAAATGCTCTTCCTGAAAGTTAAGTTACAGAGTCAGCTAAAAGCAGAATACAGTAGAATCAAAATTGTCCGTACAAGGCCAGAAATTTTACGAAATAAAGTGGAAGAATTTAAGTCACAGAAATATTGAATCCTTTCAACAGCTCATGGAAATATCGAAATGCAAAGTATGACGAAGTACTAAATATGATAAAAGATAGAGATAGAGCATACAAGATTATGAAAGATGATACTACCAACATACAAGCTGCAGTCTTGTTTCGGCATTTGAAAACCCAAACACGGGAAAGAAAAAATCTCAAGCAAAAATGCGGAAACGTTGATAACTAGTGCCAAAAATAATCCAAGAAAAATGTGGCAAATGGTAAAGAAGATGCTAAAAAACACAAATAACATTAGGAGTAAATCTGAAATCGAGAAATTGAAAACAGATACAGGAGAAGTCAAAACAAATGAGAAGAACATCGCGAATGAACTAAATAACTACTTTGCAGAAATAGGAGAAAAATTAGCGCAAACCTTAAATAAATCTAACCACACACCACCTCAAGTCAGGAAACTGCAAAGAAATAAAAAAAGTTTATATCTTTTTCCGACAAATGAACAGGAAATAACCAACATAATTTCGAACCTAAAGACAAACACAGCAGCAGGAATGGACGGAGTAAATTGCGAAACTATCAAGATAGTAAAACAACAGGTAACACCAGTAATAACTAAATTAATAAATAGACACATTGAAGAAAAAACTTTCCCACAGGAGCTAAAACATTCCATAATTGTACCGATACATACGGCAGGGGATAAACATACACCTGGAAATTATAGGCCAATTTCATTGCTTACCACTATGTCCAAAATATTTGAGACATTTCTGAAAAATAGAATAGTTGACTTCTTGGCAAAAACATCTAGATTCGACCCACAGCAGTTTGGCTTCCAAAAAGGTTCAAACACTCAGATAGCTTTACTACAGTTTAATAACTATTTATACGAAAAGTTAAACAAAGGCAAGTATGTTGTTTCTTTATTCATTGATCTGAGCAAGGCATTTGATACTGTTAACCATAACACAGTACTAGAAATACTGAACAGAAAATGCATACGTAGTACACCAAATAACTTATTCAAATCTTACCTGACAGGCAGGACTCAGAGAACAAAAATTAACACCGTTGTAAGTAATCCCCACAACATCAATATAGGCGTACCCCACGGATCTATCTTGGGGCCCGTATTATTCATACTTTACATAGAAAATATAATGACTGTTAATCTCAAAGGAAATTACATAACGTACGCAGACGACATAATTATCTATAACCTACACACGTAACACGTCAACAGAAATACAAAACCAAATTGACGAAGATGTGCCAAAATTGGACGCTTGGTTAATAGGAAATGAATTAACAATAAACACAGATAAGACAGTTTACTTAACTTTCAAACAAAGAAACAAAAGAGATATCTCGATTAACGTGAAAATAAACAATAAGCAAATAGCAAACAAAGATGCCGTGAAATACCTGGGCTTGATCATAGATAATAAACTAACTTGGGAGAACCACATATCCAACACAATAAAGAAATTGGCCAAACAGAATAAGAGCAGAATAAGCTACTATGCATTAATACATCCACACTTGTTATTTGGAAACATAATATGGTCAAACGCTAGTAAATATACTCTAAACAAACTCGGCAGATATTTAAACAAAGTAATAAAGATATAATAAAGTAATAAAGATATAATATGGACTGGTGTACACCCACGATAAAATTATACAAAGAAGCAAACAAATTAAGACTGGAGGACATTATTCTTACAGAAAGAGTGAAAGTGGATTATCAAATCTATAATGGACTAATCAAAACAAATTTCAGCATCAAGACAAACCAAGATGTGCACCACCACGATACAAGGGGCAAAAATAAGAGTTATTTGGAAATAATAAACAATAACGCCGGCAAAAAGACTTTAAACTATCACCTGTTTAATACTGTCCATAAATTACCTCTAGAAATACAAAATGCTAAAAACCTCAAAATTTTCACCCATAAAATAAAAACTATGTGTTATTATAGATATAGGCTATCTGAAGAACTGACGTGATATCTAGCTCAATCTATTTCAATCAGGCGAAACACATATTATTATTAAAATGCACCTGTGCAATTAAAAATATAAATAGTATTGTTAGCATTGTTATTTTGTCTATGCTTAGTTATTATTTTTAATTTTGTTATTTGTTATATCAAATAGCGGTTAGTCTATTACTTACAACTTACTTACTAATTAAGATGGATACTAATTAATAGTTAATTTTAGTTTTAAGTTTATGTTAATAGATTTAAATGCTATACATATAAATATCTAGAATTTTAGGACTCAATATAAATGAAGCTCAGTATTGACAGTTTATTTCGGAAGTAACATATTGTTCCTATTTTTTGTTAAGTTAGTTAGTAAGGAAATTCTGCCTCGCCGCCACTTTTAGTGTTCGAGGTATGAAATCTTGATTTTTGACGATTTCATTTTAGACTCGACAAATGTTTCTGTACATGTGTAAACAGTTTTTTTTACCAAATAAACGTTCTATCTATCTATCTAAAAACCAGAAATATTAAATCAAAATTAGTATTCTTTAATAAATCAATTTAATATACCAAAGTATTGATTAATTAAAGTATTTCTGAAGCCGAATCCTCTTCCTCCTGCTGCCTCATGTCCAGCATTGTGAATTTCAGGTATATTTCCCTCGTGTATCAACATATCCAGTGCATGCTCTTCATTTTCAAGTGGAGGTTGTTCTTCACTCATAGCAGTTGCTAAATTATGTAAAACTGCAGTAGCAATTATCACAGTCAAAGTATTTTCCACCTTTAGCCTGGGCCCATATGCACAAATTGAAAATCTACGTTTCCATATACCAATGCAACGTTCAATTACGTTACGAGCTCGAATATGGGCTTCATTGTAACGTTGTTAAGCAACACCGACTGGATTTAATAAAGGTGTCAGTAAAAAGTGCTACAAAGTGCCATGCACTATCACCTGAAAGATTTGCATTCAATTTTAAATTTACATATTTGCAACTAATGCGTACTTAATAATAAACTGTTTCCGTAATTCGCATTTTAGAATTGCAATTTTAAATTCGAATTATTAAAGATAGTCGTATCATGTGTTGATCCTGGCCATCTTGCAATCAAATTCATTATTTCTAATTTTGCATTGCAGACAATTTTACATTCACAGAAAAATAATTTTTTCTGTTTCGCCATACTTCGGCATTATCTCCCTCCACCAAAATAAAATATTTCAAATAATCCTTATCCTAGTAATTAGATGTGAGTTAGGAAATATTGGAATGACGTAATAGTAAGCATTGAATTCTTTAACATGTAATACCTGGAGATTTATTTTTATATGTGTACCATCAATAACTCCGATAACCCGTGGAAAGCTTGCAATGTCGAAGAACTGTCTTTTGATTATTCATTATGGCATCGTCTGTTGTTGGTAGCATAATGTATTGTCGTGCTAACTCTGCAATTGCATTAGAAACGTGTTTTACTATTCTACAGGCAGTAGAATTCCATTCAAGTGCATTCCACCAAAATCGCTAATGCTCAACAAATGGTTTCCAGTTGTAAAAAACCTTAAAGTTATTAATAATTGGTTTATGGGCGACACATAATTATTTCTGGAAATAGTAAATTAAATTATTCTGTACAGTTTTAAAAATTTCAATACTTACATGTTATATGGAAATTCTAACCGATTTTCAATTTGTGCCAATAAATTCAAAAGTTTCTTTCTTTAAATGAAATCGCTTAAAAAAGCTATCTCATCCTCATCAAATGTATGAAAATATTCAAACCTTTGATATATTTGTCGCGGAAATCCTACAAATATTTCGAAGATTTCCAAGTCGTCAGCCATTATGTCGTTTTCCGCAAAAATTTCCATTATTTTTCTCTAACAAACTTGTAATATACAGTGAATTTTTTTAAGTGTGGTCATAGGGATTTACATGCTAAAAATTTGACCTCATGTTAATGTATGTTATGGGACAAATTTTAACTAATTTTTTGTATTTAGTCGTAAATTAAACGATTTACTACAAAATGAACTTTGCTAGATTATCCTAACACGTTTTCCTTAATTTTATTTTACTGTGAAATGTAGTTCTGGCTTCACAGAAAATTTTGTTCTTGTTTATTTTCCTGGTTTTAGTAAAACCGAAAATTTAGAAATTACGATGAATTTTGTCAATACTTGATTTCTGACAGTAATTTTGACTTTTGTTTTGCGTTACTAAGAAGCACAACCTACTACATTTCACAAGACACAGTTCTTACTAAGGCTGGGAATCATATTTGAATAATTCGAATACGTACAAATTTAATAATTCGAATATTCAAATTATTCGAATAATTCAAATAATTCGAACTTTTAAATTATTCGAATAATTCAAATAATTCGAATTTTCTAATTATCCAGTGAATTGAAAAATTCAAACATTCGAATATTAACTTAATCCGATTTTTCGAATATGTTTTGTAACTACTTTTCTAGTTGCCTTCATTATCGACAATAAAAGTTAATAGAATCGTGTTGCGCCACCATTGAAGAAGTGGCAATCTTTGACACAAGAATGTAGACCCTTTTTTTACGAAGTCTACGCAGCTACACATTATAGTATTTCTCACATCATTTATTCGCAAAATATTGTCCAGAAGTGATGTTTGGAAATACTTTAAATTAAGTTTGAAATGAAAGTGACAAAATACAATGTAAATTTTGCCCGTACAGGGCAATTTTCATTTCATTATTCGAATACTTATTTAAATATTCGAATTTTTATTCGATTTATTTCAATCGAATTAATTCGATTTATTCGAATTATTAGAATTAATTCGATTTATTCGAATTCGAATTAATTCGATTTATTCGAATTCGAATTATTCGAATTAATTGATTTATTCGAATTATTCGAATATTCGAATAAAATTTCAATTGAATATTCGAATACCAAATCTGAGAAAAGTCCCAGCCTTAGTTCTTACCTACATATCATCCTCAACAGCAACATAATCATTTATCTGCTGGAGAACTAACAGGGAGAACAGAAACCCCAGTGCAGTCACAACAGCGACAGGAGACATCCCCGCAGATCCTGCGTCGGTCTACTTGACAACGCCGACCACCTCAAAGATTACAAATTTCATAAAATTTGTTCTCATAAAATAATTTTGATTGCGATGTTTCCCATTCTTTAAGGAGGGAAGAAATGTTGTATTCAATTTAATTAAAAGAAGTAGGCATGCGTTATTGTATGCAACGATGAATAATTCAGTTGTTATAATCATAAAATTATGTTGTCACTTTTCAAGAAAATAAAGATTGAGACCATTTAAGGAATTATCCTTTCCCCACGCAAATACAAAATTAACTAAAACACTTGATAAAATTTATTTAAAGAACCCTTATTGATATAATTCATGCATTTTTGTCTTCTGAAGCAATTGCGTATTCAACTTCTATTAGCAGTTTACTCAGTTTCAGACACCGTCGCTTCAGTTTCTCTTCATGCTTATAAAGTACTTCAAGCTTCAAAATGATTTCTTTCAGTTCTTCCGTGAATTCATTGTCTTCCGTCTTTTTATTTTCGGACTTTTTTCCTTCATTTGGCAGGGCCATATTTCACATAAGCAATGTAGTTCTCGGTTCACAGAAAATTTGGTCTTGTTTATTTTCCTGGTTTTAGGAAAACCGAAAATTTTGAAGTTACGATATATTTTGGCAATACTTGATTTCTGACAGTAATTTCGACTTTTGTTTTGCGTTACTAAGAAGCACAACCTACTACACTTCACGAGACATAGTTCTTACCTACATATTGTAACGAGTTTAGTGGCTTCTATTAATTTATCGCCTCTTGGTTTGGTAGGGCGTATGCTTCAACCCACTTGCTAAAGTAGTCCATCACCACGACAATGTACTTATTTCCACTATTCGTTTGTGGAAATAGGCCGGCTACATCTATGGCAACTCTCTCAAAAGGACTTCCCACGTTATACTGTTTCATAGGAGCCTTGCCTCGTCTGTGGGGGCCGTTACTGGCTGCGCAGACTACGCACTTCCTGCACCAGTCCTTTACGTCTTCCTTGAAATTTACCCAGTAGAATCGCTCGCGCACCTTTTCCATAGTCTTCTTGATTCCCACATGCCCTCCCGAAGTTCCATCATGAAGCTCCCTCAGAACTTCCGGCACCCTACTCTTGGGGATCAGTAACTGTGTCTTCTGTTCCGTGCTTTCCTGGTTCTCGACGATTCGTTTCAGAAGACCATGATTCAGCACTATGGAGTCCCACTGCGCCCAGTTCGACTTTACGGATGGTGCGCACGGTGCTATCTCTTCCCAAATAGGCCTTGCCTGCCTACTTTTCCATTCCAGCACCAATTTCAAATCCTGATCGTTCTCCTGGTCTCGTCGCAATTCTTCACCTTGCCATTTGTCGTCTACGTCGGCCGTCCTCGCAGTCGTGGCTACTTTCTCCTCCAGCCGACTACAGTGCTTACAGTCTTCGGCACAAGGTCTTCTCGACAAAGCATCGGCATTTCTATGGCTAGTTCCGGCCCGATGCTGGATTTCAAAATCGTATTCCTGAAGTCGTTCGATCCATCGTGCGACAGAAGGAAGTGTCTGCCATATCAGTACTTGTAGAAATGTTCTATGGACTTTACCACAGCTAGCAATTCCCTTCTAGTGATGCAATAATTTCGTTCCGGCTTTGACAAGACTTTACTGAAGTAGCCAATCACCTTCTCTTGCCCTTCTTGTATCTGGGACAGTACGCCACCGATACCAACATTGCTAGCGTCGGTGTCCACGATGAACTTGCCTTCTGGGAGAGGGTAACTTAGGATAGGAGCACTTATCAAGTACTGTTTTAGTTGTTCAAAACTAATTTGGCAATGTTGGTCCCATTCAAACGGACGACCTTCTTCGGTGAGTTTTGTCAACGGCTTAGCGATGTCCGCAAATACGGGAACATAGCGACGATAGTAAGTGTATAGGCCTAGGAAACTCCTTATCTGGTGTTTATTCTTGGGAGTTGGCCAGTCCTTCACGACCTGAATCTTCACTGGGTCCACGGCGGTTCCATTCCCATTAACAATATGGCCTAGATAATTCACTTCCTTCTGGAACATGTGGCACTTCTTGAGACTAAGCTTTAGTCCAGCTCCGCGAAGCTGCTGGAACACTCCTTCCAGGTTCTTCAGGTGGTCGTCGAAAGTTTTCCCCACCATAATTATGTCGTCCAGGTATACCATGCACGTTGTCCAGGACAGACCCTTCAGAACCGTCTCCATCAGCCTCTCGAATGTCGCTGGGGCATTACATAAGCCGAACGGCATCACCGTGAATTGCCATAGACCCATACCAAGGGAAAACGCCGTTTTTTCTCGATCTTCGGGCGCTAGTACCACTTGCCAATAACCACTCTTTAGATCCAAAGTTGAGAAGATCTTCGAACCGGCCAGGGTGTCATCAATCCGTGGCAGAGGATAGCTGTCCTTTTTGGTGACGTTGTTGAGCAATCGATAGTCTACGCAGAATCGTGTGGATCCATCCTTCTTCTTTAAAAGCACTACCGGTGACGCCCATGGGCTGCTGGATGGCTCAATCACATTGTCTTTTTCCATCTCGCGAATAATGCGTTCTGCTTCTTCACGCTTCGCCAATGGTAACCTCCTTGGAGCTTGACGGATGGGTCTTTCTTCTCCTGTCTCTATCTTGTGTTTGACGATGTCGGTTCTTCCCTTAGGTTCATTTTCTACCTCGAACACATCTTGATAGCGACATATCAGGTCTTTCGCTTTTGTCTTTTGTTCTGGAGTCAATTCCTGGGCCGTCGACATGACCATTTCCAACAACTTCTTCGGGACCTTCGTCTGTTGTACGTTTGCTTCTATTTGGCGGGAGATGGAGGACACCATGGCACAGCTTCCCAAGATCGTACCTTTCTTGATGTTGACAGGGAAACAGTTCACATTCATCAGGCGGACTGGTATTTCCTTCTTTGCTGTCAACAACATTTTTCCAACGAGAACTCCTTTTCCAATCTTCTGATCGTCAGTGTTAGGTTCGACCATAATGAGTTGCCCATCTTGGAAAGCGCCGTTCAGGTGTGCATCGACGGTTCTGCTAGGCAATACGACATCTTCTGCGAGAACAACTCGAGCGGCCACGTCCTCTCGTTGATGTAGAACCAACTCCTCGTTGTTAACCGCCATCACGCCACGCTTCAGATCTAATTGGAACCTACATGACGTCCATGCCCAGAATCGCTTCGTCCTCTATTTCTGCTACCAGCGCACGATGTTTGATGTTGAATGGTAATGGTCACCTCTACTTCACCACCGACTTAGTTTACCTGTGGCTTCCTTCGTGAAGGCTCCTGCCTGGCCTTGGGACACCGCCTGCGAACATGTCCCTCTTGTTGGCAATTCCAACACACCAGAGGATTCTTCTGCCTCAAGACTTGTTCCACAATGCGGTGAACATCCTCCGTGGTGGTATAGTCCTTGGGCCGCTCCTCTGCAGCAGATCGCACCTGGATGCTGGCGAGTTCTTCTTCTTGGGAGTCCATGGCAGCTCGTACCTTGACGTGTCCTCTTGAAACTTGCTTCGCCGCCTCGTATTCCAAGGCGTAGGCCAATGCGTTCTTGGATGTCTTAGGGTGGGCCATTCTCAATACCTGCTGATTGTCCGGATCACGGATTCCAACCCATTGGGCTCGTGTCTAACAGGCGAAAAATACATCGCCTCTACTAGTTATGTATTTTTCGCCCGTTCGACACGTCCCCTACTCTCGCCTGTCCAACGGCCGTCCGCTGCCTACTAATCATAAATACTGGATTCACTTAGTGCACATTTATTCGTAACTTTTATGTATTGATTCTATAAAAAACGAAGGAATGAAACTCATATTTCATAAAATGAACGGAAGAAAGTTACGAATAAATATGCAGGAAGTGAATCCAGTATTTATGATTAGGAATCATTGGTATGAACGAAAGCAGCTAAAATGCAGCAAATTTCAAATTCATCGCGGGTGATGAAATGTGACGAATTTTAAACATCGTCCTGCAGAAATTAGCGTTTTGGAGGTTGGCAATAACGATAAAGCTGGATTTACATGGAGCGTTGAGCGCGTCAAAACGCCGGACGTACTGTACTCTCATTGGTTACTGATCTTTATGTAACGAGCACTAACCAATGGGAGTACAGTACGCCCGGCATTTTGACGCGCTCAACGCTCCATGTAAATCCAGCTTAACAGTGGTTGCGTTTTAAAATGTGACCACATCGCCCACGGTCTGACCAGGAGTCTGAGAATGAATCGGACGAATTCGACCGTGGTCGGTCTTGTTTAACAACGAGTCTGACGCAGCCTTAAAAATGCGATCGCGTTGTCCACGCGATAATGAATGGGTATTTATACGTCTTATTATCTACGTCCCAACCCTGAGTAGATCCAAGACTAGTTTGGTCGTAAACCTCTCTGTTAAAATGCTAGGATCCGATCACGATCCGATATTTCTTAGTCGAGAACCTATTATTATTCGACATACTACGTTGCCTACATAAGGTATAAAATGGCACGAAATGTTCCTACCCTTCTAATAATGAACTCCGATATTCTTTCCAACATTTTGACATTGATTTATTTTAGAAATAAATAAAATGCAAATTGTCTAATTTCCACTTACGTACGTTGATACAAGATAGCAGCACTAGAAACTAGACAGCGGGGAGCAGAGGGACACCTGTCATTTGCCGCCAGTGCTGCCAACTGCAGGTATTTTTCCCTCTTGACAAGTATCTTTTTAATGAAAAGGGAAAAAGGTAATTTTGTTCAAAAAAGGTATTTTCAATAATTCAGTCTTTAAAACAATATCAGTTTTTTTCTGTGAGTTGGGAAGTATCACGAATAAATTACACAATTTAAATATTAACATTTACAACTCTCTCTTTTTCTTCCACTGCAGTTGCTTAGTTCTCCGTCTTTGTTCTTGTTTTTTTGAGTTTTAATTTTCTACAAAGTACTCAAGAATAACTGTTTGAGTTGGTAATATAATTTACAGCATTTTTTAAATTTATTTGCAATCAGGGTTGGGACGTAGATAATGAGACGTATAAATACCCATTAATTACGCGTAGATTTTGTAATTATCTACGCCGTAAAAAATGAATTAGCTACTGTAAAAACTACGTTGTTTTCTATTTCTTCATTTTCAGGTTATAATTAATTATTTATACACAATATAATATCTATTTTGATGTAAAATGGATAAAATTGTTGTATACGAGCATTAAAAAGCTTCAAAACTTGAAATATGTCAAATGAACATTCAATTTTGAGATTAGAAATGTGACATTTCACAGAAACTACGTCGTGTAAAAATTACATTTAACTACATAAAACTACGTTTAGACGTAATGTAATATAGAAAATATTTTTTACACGTAATTTTCCCAACTCTGTTTGCAACACTGCAGTCGGATATTGTATATCTTGTTAGTTTCTTTGACATAACCTAAACAGCGACAAAATTGTAGGTTATGTGAATAGAAACTAGCGTTTGAATTTGAAATGTCAAATGACGCTTGTAAAGTGAAGGCTGTTAGTGTCAAGCCGTCAACAACAGGAAGTGAAAAAGTCACACACCACTTTAAAATTCACCAGTTTTGAGACAAGGCGCAAATCACGTCAGAAAGTCGCAACCACTTGAAAGAAATCACCAGATCTGGTGAAAAAACCACCGAATTGGCAACACTGAATAAAATAATAAAACAACGTCGCCAACATAAATTCTGCTGAGAATCTTTTAAATTTCTCCAACATTAGTTAGGTGTGTATGTAAGACAAGTACAGATAATACGGAGTTTTCCCAATTTGTACGTTACGGATAGCATTTACGCTAAATGCTGCAAAACTGTTAATGCGCGTGCTCACAAATACCGTGCGATTTATTGAAAACAGGCCAGAGTGGGCCATGAAATGTGCGAACTTACGTCCTAGATAAGATTGCTTTTAAAACAAACGTCAAAATAATTGTACCTATGTTAATGTTAAAACATCACAATAATTTTCGCAATGTAATAGCTTATTACTTGCAAAATATAATTGCATCCGTCTTATTAAATTTAAACTTTCTAATATAAATGATTTTTCTTCATTGGAAAGCATTCTGGTCACAATTTTCAAAATATTTTAACATTTGTTCCTTGACAGATCTGGATATTAAAGGCCGATTTTCATGAGAGCTGCATAACGGTAAAGTTGTAAAGCCGTGCAACGTTCATTGGTACATTCAAATTATAGACCGTTGGCGCCATACATCTACCAATGGCAACGCACCGCTTTACAACTTTACCGCTATGCAGCTCTCATGGGAATCGGCCTTGATTGTCATAAGAAAATTTATTTCAGATATACAGTTTGTTAACGCACGTCATTAACAAATGGCACTATTAAAACCAATTTTTATATGCAACTATTATATCTATTATAGGTACATCATTCGTTCAGAATGAAAAAGGAACGTTTTTATACGAATGTATGCAAAGTAAAACTACTATTTATTACTTGGTTCGAGAGTATTTATGTGTTTCTTATGGAAAAAATTAATGACGTGCGTAAAAAGATCCATTTAACAAACTGCTGTACATTCGGAGATTCCAAAGCCAACTCTGGCCTGTTTTCAAAAAATCGCATGGTATGTGAGTAAGCGCATTACTATTTTTTATAGCATTTAGTGTAAACGCTATTCATAAGGTACAAATTGCGAAAACTCTCTAATGATCAGTTTTGAACTTTTTTAAAATTTAAAAGCAACTACAATAAAGTACACTCAAAGCAATTATAGGTCTCTGTAGAAGCGGCGTCATATCATAGTTCCCTCAGAGGTGGTAGCACAAGTTAATTGTTGCAGCTGTACTACAGAGCGTGTTTTTTTACTGCATCTTATACTTCCAGCGGTGAACCTTGATGATGTCAGATTGCAGCTTTAAAATGACAATTTTCATCTTTACTTTCAATAGTTAAAAAAGACACCTAAAATCGGACGGAGGTAAAACTTGTGCAAAATAGCTAATTAAAGTAGGCACTTATTTTCTAATTATAATGGTTTATAGTGTTTAACTGACTAGCGGCCTGTATTACCAACGTTTTAAGGAGTCTTTAAATTTAATTCGTGTTTAGAATGTGATTTATGTTATATAAACCAAGCCGAAATGTTACAATCTAAACACGACTTAAATATATATTTAAAAACAAAAAAAGGTTTTGCAAAAATTACTCATTTTTTGTTATTTAAAAGCAATTTAAATTGTAAATGGCGGGTAATTATTCTAATACAGAATATTACGATATGCTAATGACATTAGGAGCTAGTAATAAATATTGATCTAATTGGAAAATTGTAAAGGAACTTCTTATTCAGTATATACTGTATAATATCATCCTACTTTCCGGTTTCGGGAATAGCCTGTATACAATAAATAGATTTTCACACTAAATGCTAAGGAAATATGCGTCATTTTGTACATGTTTTAGTTAAAAGTAATTTCTTTCTTTATAATTGGTAATATAAAGAATATATCACGAGAATAGTGAGAAACAGAGAGGGATTTCGAATCCTACAAGGTTAATGTTTATTTTTTCTAACAAATTTCGAGAGTTATTACATATTAGGGAAAAACAGAAAAAACACAGCTTTATAAAGTTCAGTGAGGCAGAGTGAAAGGTATAACTCATCGAGCTCTTACTTGCATGCTTATACAGCCTGTTTCAAATTGTTTTGGAAGTGTACGTGTTGGTATGCCGCGATTCACTCTTGCCCACAAAGTAAAACGTAGATACCCCGCGAGGCGTAGCGAACCAGCATAAGATTGTCTTATATCCTTTATTTTATAATATAGCCATTTCTGTCCCGTCGCTACCTTCCTGCATTTTTTTTCAAATTTTCAGCAGGTATTTAGTCCATTGTACTCATTTTTTCAACCTAAATCTGTTCAAATTATTATTATTTTAAGGTGAAAACCCAGCCGTGCGATGGCGCGACTAAGTGGTATTATTTTTAATATTCTCGGATTGTTTGCAGTTACTCTGCTTTAACAAATAAAAGTATGATGATATATGATGGCCTGTCGCTGTGAATCAGATAATCCCAAAAATTGCACTGTACGAATTCCTCAGAGAAATAGTTCAACGATTGAATACTAATTTTCACAAAAATATTTTGTTGAGTCGTATGTGGTTTAACATTATCCTTAAAACGAGCATGAACAAGCAGAAGAAGGCTCACGTCTTCACGAGAGGATGAGCAAAGAGTGCTTTCGTTATCATCACGAATGCTGTTCCATCCAGCAGTTCGCGACCGTGAAGGTCAATAAACCTTTTCGTGAGTGCGATGTATTGCGGAGCAAATTAAATAAGAAAATAATGGCAACGCACCGGGAGTCGTATTTTTAGGAAATTAAGATGCGAATATAAAAAACTTATAATAAATTACCCGCGTCTTCCTAAATCTTCGACAATTAATTCATTCGAAAGAAGAAAAAGGTAAAAGTAAATCATGAACGTGCTTTTTATATCATTTACAGGAGTTAGTTACTAAGATCTTTTAAAAAATTTTGTTGCAAGTCGGTTTTATCAATTCTGATGCAACGTTAGGTCAAAAAGCTATCGCAGGATACCGCGATTTAAACTTTTTAAACTACTTTTTGGAATCTTTCAAACAGATACATACTAAACTATGCAACTATGCAAACTCATCAACTCCGTTAATACCATAGGAATTTAATTTGCAAAAAAAGTATTCTATGCCTTTATCAAATGCACGCAGGTCAAATCAAAAAATATTCCGCTTTTTCTTTCAAACATAAAATGGCAAAATGTACAAGGGTAAAGAGAAGACATCGTTTGTGGGCTTACCTTGTTGAAAACCCAGATGATGTTCGTGGACTATTTTATTGGAAATTAAAAAGCTGTTTAACTTATTGTTAGTGCAGAAAACACTTTCAGTTACTTTTAAGAAAACAGATAAAAGAGAGAATGGTTTGTACTTGTTACTTAGTGTTACATCATTTCTTACGTGAACTGAAAAAACCGCAGCAGTTTTTAATTCTTCGGTACACATATCTTCAAGGAATCGTTAATTAATTTTGTAAGTACCGGAGTTATTTGAAGTAGGTACTTTAAATAGCTAAACCTAACACTTCTGTTATTACCTAACTAGTTCTCGCAGTCACGTGTTAGGATTTATTTATTGTTTTGTATAATGTTCATATTATTATTTTCATACGATTTTTGAGGAAACTTGTACGTTACTTCATTTTATTTCACTTTTTTATTTGAAGTATTTGGCCGAATTTGACCGCTTTATATGAAATAACTGATTATATTTCTCAAGAAAAAATTGTCTACTCTGGTCAAGAAAAAGGTCCTTACAATTTGTAATTAACTGATAAGATCTATGAATTTGGCGATTTTTTAAAAAGAAAAAATCACTTTTACACATAATATGGATGTGATACTCGTAAGTATGAGCGTAATAATGGATAAACAAAGCATAACAAAAAGTCTAAATAAAAACATATTCGTAACGCGTTTTTCTATTTGCTATTGTTAAAAAGAAGTTAATCAACAAAAATAAAATTTGAAAAGGAAAAACTGTATGTTGTGAAGTATACAGGGGGGGGGGTGGTTAACAAAGTCGCTGATATTATGACTAATCAATGATTACATTATTAAAAAAGATGAGGAAGCTAATAATATGTCAACTAATTTTCTTAGATGAGGAAGCTAATAATATGTCAACTAATTTTCTTAAATTCTTCCTTTTTTCCAATACTCAAATTCAAAATTCTCAGGAAATTTTTAATAATTGATAGACGACGTTTTATTAATCTGAAATGATTTTCATAGATTTATAATAATAAAAATAAATCCGGTTTTATATTGTTACATCTTATGCCGTCGATAAGTTATTTTTATATATGCAAGACACTCAATGATTCGCGAATATTCGACACGCGCTCTAGATTATAACGAGAATGCTCGTCACTGGTTCCATAACATTTTCGAAAAAGGAAACCTCTATAAAAACAGATCCGGACGTGATATTTCAAACAATAAATCGTACAGTAGCGGACAATAAAATCCGGGCACGTCACTTGCAAAATGTAAACCTCACTTTAATATTTTTGACGTTTAATGCGTGTTACTAGTAATTCTGACTTTTAATTCAAATTTTGTTTACTTATTTTGACGGAAATATAACCTCAATAGAAGCCCGATTTACCAAATTTGTCGAAATACGCACGACATGCCAAATCCTTACCCGGATTTTATTGTCCACTACTGTACGTCGGCAAAGTGTAGTGGTTAATAGCGAAGCGAAAACGATAATTTGATAGAAGTATTAGTTGATAGAACAGTAATGTGTTTAGCAACACTGACCAATTAAATTGTTTAATAAATAATTCGAACCCAATTCGAAACGTACCTTAAAACCATAACGAACACATTTTTTACCATACCAATTCTTCGCAAAAAAATGTAGGAGATTTTCAAAAGTCAATATTCAATCAATTAACATGAGAAACCATATTTTTTAAAATAAAATTTTATCATTTTATTGCTTGCTTTCTAATTATGCAGACGTCTTTAATTATGAAGGTCTTTAAACTTAAAACGGTAGTAACTTTTGTTGCAACCGTAACTGTATATTATGTCTCGTTTTTCGCTTCGCCAAAAAAAAAGAAATGTAGGACATTACTCATTCTGGCAGCAAACAGTTCGGTCACATCCAGTTTATCGATAACGAATCGAAACATTCGCCTTTCTCCGAGCACCCAAATTAAGAATTTTTTCTACCGCCTTAATTTCTTTCTTCGCCATTAAATTTTCGGCCTTTTCAGAGGGCAATTCGCCGGAGAGAGGCAGAAGGTAAAAGCGAGAAAAAAGGTGCGGGTTTACATAACTCGCGGTGGTCGGGCGGGCAAGACAAGAGACCGCCGAAGAGCAGCTCGACTGACAAGATACAGGCAGGCAATGACCGCAACTCGTACGTTGACCGAAGCCTCCATCTCACCGGAGCGGACAATTTAGTTCCGGGATGTTTTGCTCGTTTATTTTGTCTGATTTTACAATGGGCTGCGCTCTCTATGCGCGCGATTCATTGAACTTAAGAAGTTCGCAAGTTCCTTCGTCTTTTTCATTCCAACACCGAATTTTTTTGCCACAATCAATCAACAGCAATTACACCTTTTACCGTTTGTTAAAGAGAAAATTTTGCGCGTTTACTCCATTCAACTACTCCGCTCCTTTTATTTCGGTCGCGTCAAGTCGAGGAACATCAAGTTACAAAAGAACGACATAAACCTCCTTCGAACACATCCTTTCAAGGACGCGTTTACTAGGTACTTGACGTTCCATTTAATGGAAATTCTCATCGAGCAACTGCTCGTCGTTTTATTCGCGTTTCTTCTTTCTTTTTGTGACGTCGTTCTTTGAAATCAAACGGTTCCATTCCAGAATTAGCCAGTTTTTATGTCATTCTTCTTTAATCATCTTTGATTTACTATTACTAAATATTTCGTGACAAGTCGAGTAATTATTACAAAATCACGGATATTCTTTGGTCAAAACTAACTTTCTTAAGATAAGAACTTTAGAGAACTGTTACAATTTCATGATTGAAACTTATAAAAATTTGATGGTTAAACTGTAAAACAGGAGATGGTGAATTTAAATTCCAAAATTTGGATTAATTTATTTTTCGGGTTTCTATTTTCTTCTACAATTTCAATCTTTAGCCGTTTTATCCGCGGCGTGATTAAACAAAATGGCGACAAGAAGTAACAACCTTGAGTTTGGTGGCAAGGATCCTAAGAAATCGTTGGATGTTCATTTCGAAGAAGACACACTGTTCTGCGTTTGTCATCCGAATCAAACGGTTGACCATTCAGATGTATTTTTAGAGGAGGCCAAATAAAATGTAGGAACAAATTAAATTGAGCTATTTGGAGGAGATGCAGAAGGTAGAGGTAAGACGGGAGCAGGCAGCTGGGCTCGACGAAAGAAGCCCTTTAGAGTGACTCTATGGTGACGTCTTTCCTTGTCTTCTCTGCCGACCTGGCGCCAGCGAATTAGGTGTTGTTGATGAATGGTTTGCCGGACTATACAGCACCAGTGGTGAGGTGTATGGTTTGCCGGACTATGCAGCACCAGCGGTGAAAATGTATGGTTTGCCGGACTATACAGCACCAGCCGTGACTTGTATGATTTGCCGAACTATGACAGCGCCAGCGGGTGTGATTTATAGACTATACAGCGGTGAGTATTGCAAGACTATGCAACACAAGTAGTACTGCTTGTAATGATGCACGTTCTGCCGCCTTTTTACCCTTATTTTGTGGCGGTGATTAGGTAACTCTCACGAATCAGTGATGAGCAGAGTTGTGTCCTATTTGTCGGAGAGCAGTCCTTTTGTGTTTGGCTGGGTAGTTGTCTTAGCAACCAAAATGAGGTCGCGATCCTATTTGTTGTCCAAGAAACGAAAGCGGTTGCGCTTTAATTCGTTAAAGGTCGGCTTTAATTTTGTTTTTCTATAAGTTCATTGTGAAACTGTTTTTGGGGAAATTTTAGTGAATTTTTAATTGAAAATATTTAATAGATTTTACAAAATAATTCATTATTTATTTGTTATTTAACAGAGTACTCACAATGAAGCTGGATAAGAAAAATTAATAACTTGTGAATGTAATTTTTGTTTAAAACGAAGGTTTGTCAGTGTTGCCACGCATTACAACTAAAATTCTCCATATACTAAGGAGATCAAATTTTTGACAGTATTTTTCATATTTTTGTTCAATAAGTGACGCAAAGTAGAAAAAATAGTATATTTTAAACGTTTTACAAGAGGCATTGTAACATTCGTTTCGTTGGGGCACTCCGAGCTTGCTTCGCTTCGCTCATCGTACCCCAACCCCACTCGTGTTACAATAAGCCTTCTTGTGAAACTTTTAAAATAATATACTATTATTTTGACGGTTATCATCCTGACTATTATACTTTTTCAACTTCAATTTCGGAAAAAGTAACATTATTTTCAGAAAAAGTAATTTAAATTTCAGGAAAAGTAAATTTAATTTCGGAAGTAGTAAGTTGAATTTCGGAAAAGGTAATTTCAATTTCGGAAAAAGTAAATTCAATTTCGGAAATAACAGATTCTCTATTTTATGGAATTCTATATATGTGGGTATTTCCATCCCAATGTTCATGTTTGAATGTTATTTAAACACAGAGTGGCCCACCGAAAATTTTCAAGGAAGTTTTTAGTCCTTCAGCCTTTTTCACTTATCTAACAATCCTTGAACAATTTTTGATTTCAAGGTGATATCTTCATTAATTTCAAAGAAAATTATACAGGGTGTTAATAAAAAAACTGTACACCGTTTGGCAGGTGATAGTAGAAGTCAAAACAAGAAAGAAATTCTAATAAACCCATATCCAATTCTCAATACAGGGTGTCCACGCCATGTGTTCACTCTAGAATTTTTACTTTTTACATAAAATTCGAGAGCGATAAATTAAATAAAAAGCTGAATTTTCCGACATACCACTGGCCTCCGCAGGACTTCCGGTTTTGCCGGAAGTGATATCAACTTTCTTATTTTAAATGGAACGTCCTATATATTTTTACATATTTGGAATCTACAGATCATTGTGAGTCCGAATATGTATTACTTGATAATTTTGGTTTCCATGACAACGAGAAAATTTTTTTTTTGTTTTTTAGTATGCAAAGCTATGTATCGTGTATTTTCGTTCTAATGCGACCAAGTAATTCGAGAAAGCAACTTCTTTGGTCGCACTTTGGTGCACTTCTTGCGTTTTTTAGCGTAGTTTAATAAAACATTTTTTTTAATACGCTGATACCAAATAGAGGATATATTTTTTAAATTCTTTATCAAGTCTTGCAATGAAATTTTTGGGATATGTTGCAGCTTAACTGAAAAAATAAGCCATTGCCGGTATACAAGTGTTACTACAAAAACTTTACACACTTTAGCACGTGATAGCAGAGAACAAAACAAAAAAATTTTTTAAGAAACCCAGGTTCAATATTCAATGGTATTTGAAGTATGGTTTAATTAAAAAAGAATTAAACAATCAATAACGAATTTAACACACTAAAATTATTACAGAAGATGTTCGAACTGTCATCCTTGTTGTTGTAAACAAAGTTGCAGTCGCCGTCGAAGAGACTCGCGCACAACTTGATTTTTCAGTTGCTGACAAGCGTTGACAACTCTCTGCCAAAGTTCATCTTCTGTATTAATTTCTCTGGCATAAACAATGACTTTTAAATAAGTTCCGTTAAAAAAAAGTAA
Source organism: Dorcus parallelipipedus (assembly GCA_958336345.1). Taxonomy (NCBI): domain Eukaryota; kingdom Metazoa; phylum Arthropoda; class Insecta; order Coleoptera; family Lucanidae; genus Dorcus; species Dorcus parallelipipedus. Next base: position 29,717,163 of record OY284479.1, on the reverse strand, counting down.
TTTACGACCTATTGAAAATTTCACATGCTGTAAAAATGTTAATAAACCAAAGCACAACCAAAGAAGTTGCTTTCTCCAATTACTTGGTCGCATTAGAACGAAAATACACCATACATAGCTTTACATACTGAAAAACAAAAAAAAAATTTTCTCGTTGTCATGGAAACCAAAATTACCAAGTGGTACATATTCGGACTCACAATGATCTGTAGATTCCAAATATGTAAAAATATACAGGATGTTCCATTTAAAATAAGAAAGTTGATATCGCTTCCGGCGAAACCGGAAGTCCTACGGTGGCAAGTGGTATGTCGGAAATTTCAGCTTTTTATTTAATTTATCGTTCCCGAATTTTATGTAAAAAATAAAAATTTTAGAAGAGTGAACACATGGCGTGGACATCCTGTATTGAGAATTGGATATGGGTTTATCAGAATTTTTTTCTTGTTTTGACCTCTACTATCACCTGCCAAGTGATGTACAGTTTTTTAATTAACACCCTGTATACAACATGTCCCAAAAAAGTGCTCAAACGAAAATGGTATAAAGTAGACGAGATTTCATCGATAAAAAACCTATATTGTCAGGGTCGGAAAGGCTTAGTTTTTTTTTACGGGCGTTTGAATTTTATTCCTAAAGAAAAAGTAGCTCATTCTAAATTGGCACATAATTCATAAACTATTCGATCAATTTAAATCAACAAAACAGTTTTGGAAAGTTAATGAATACCTTTTTGACTTAAGGATAAATACATCTTATGAACAAATTATTTTGATTAAAAAAAGTTCGTCAAAAAATGAACGAAAATGCAACTTTTTCGTTAGTTTTCGCTCATACCTCGGAAAAAACCTTTAAAGGTACCACTTTTTTAGTTTTACTGTAAAAGTACATCGAAACCCCATCGAAAAAAAAAATTCAATGTTCTATCTCCGTTACTTTATGAGCATTGGCGGTTTGAAAAGTACACTGTACAACCAAAGCCGTCTCTATCTAACAAGCCGTGCTGTTACGCTTGGCAACGTCGCATTGATACCCGAAAGTAGTCCTAATCGAACTTGGCATCTACAACATAAACCTAATTAATAATTCAGAAAGAATAGTTATTTATTTACCTACAACGAAAAGTTAAGTTTTAAAGTAATTAGGAGCAAGTTGTTTAGCCGAGACTGTAATTACTTCCAAGTATATATATTTAAAGTCAATTTTCGTTCGAGGTAAATATGAAATTTTCTTTCAAACTAGACGTTTAACGAGTTTAAAATTAAATACTAGGACTTTAAAGTTCCACTTTTTGTACCATTGAAAATCCGAAAAATGTCACATTGGTATGAAATAAAAGCAAATAAAGGAAAACAAAAAAGTTTGGTTATCTAGCAGAATTAGGCTTTGTGGACTTACCTTGATTGTTAATATAACATTTAAAACGTTATTTTAGTCACTAATACTATAATAAACAATAAAATTTGATTGATAAGTACAGAATTACATTACAGCATTATCTGTAGACAGAGACCGCATGCAAGGGATAGCGTTATGCCGACTCCGTTTTGCAGCACAATTTTGTCAACGAATTACGGAAGTTGTAATTAATCAATACAATTTAAATTTAACCAACTTATCAAGGACATGTAAAACAAAGGCTGTGGACCACTATTTTCTTAAAACATGCATAGTTCACTTCACTACAGCGTTGTACAGTAGAGCCAATTTATTGAAGGTTTGGATTTTTTTTTGCATTTAATACTCCTATGCGTCAAGGTACCTCGATCATCACTACTTAAATCACATATATTTTTTTCAGAAAGTTTTATTCATAACGAAAGCCACAATTCGCCGACAAAAAATGCATTGATTTCTGCTTGAAAGAATCCCCTTAACGCCATTGATTGATATAGATTACTGGTCAACATTTGCTTGCGTTTAGTTCATTAATTATTGAATAATTATGGATAATTCTTGATGAATAATTAATTATTTGCTAGATTTCTGTACTTTACACAGTAAAAAATGTAATATTTAAAAAATTAACGTCAATAATTCAGTTTAATTTTAAATGTGACTTAAATGCATTTAATCTTTTGACGTTTTAGGCAAGAACTCGGAAACGAAATTCCCAGTTTCAGTTAACGGACCAGCAATTAACTTTGCTATTTTAAACACAAGACGGACCATCTGTTCTTTTACGGGCATTTTGATGGCTTCAGTTGCCGTAAATTTAAGAAAGTATTCCATTACTTTGTGAAAAATTATGATTTTTAAAAAATTTCTATAAATTAGCAAATCCAAAAATGAGGCGACTTAAAATCAGCGTCAGCTGCAGAAAATAAAACTTTGAGATAGGCTCTTCCTTCATAATTCCTTACTTAGGCAAAGCAACAATCAGGATTAAACAAAAACTGTTTGACGATTTTTGAAAACTGGAAGTTTGAGTTTTTAAAGCAAAGTATTATTCTATTTAATTATGAGTGAATTGGTTTATTGCATCAAAGTATAAATAATTTACATACAAAGTAATTTTAATTTCAGTAGGTGAGTCCATTAAAAAAATAACAACAAGAACCAACATCAGAAAGAAATGTTAAACGGTAAACAAGAACTTTTCATCGCCGTCCCCATCATCATCATCATCATCATCTTCATAACGGTGCCTCCCACTTTAAAATGCTAATGTGCAAAGCAACGCCTTGAATTGAATGGATATGCATCTTCGAGAGAGACCGCAGAGGCTTCGGCATAATTAGACTTGAAGACGGTCGTCCGTTTTTCCGAATTCATTATTATCTCGTCACGTCCATCAAGAAATTTTTGGAATTCGAAATTCGATCGGTAATACTTTCTTTCGTTGACGATGATGGCATGTTAATCGGTTTTTAAATAGTTGAGGTTTTCAGCATTGGAAATTGTTAATTTCTAATTTAAAGTTAATTTCTAACTTACCAATTTCTACTGAGGATTTTGAAGAAGGCATAATCATTAAGTTAAAGTTTTCATTCGATTTGTTTAAAGTGAGACTTTTATCGTAACAATACATTTTCAGTTTGTCACAATTTTAAAATTGAGGATTACATTTTTTACAGGATTAATCCATTAGTGAGCATGAAAATGGAAAATGTGAGAAAACATTTTTGCCAAAATTAACAATACTTTTTAGCTACTCTTTTATTCCTTTAGGAGGATTTTAAGGCACCTATTCACATGACGATTTTCGAGAAATCCACTTACCTCCATAAGAATAAAGAAAATAACTCTGGATTCCTGGAAAATGAAATTTTGACATTGTTCACGCTTTTGCAATTTTTTTTGTTAAATTTTTATTGAGTGACTATCCTTAGTTCCAGTGCTAATATGTTTTGTCTAATTACCAATTCATAACTATCAATCAGATACATACTCACAAAAAGCTGCTGACGTAAGTAAATAAAAAGAAACCAAATGACCTCCGGTGTCAGTTTTCATATCCTACAGATTGCGCTATTGTCCTTATTAAATAAGTCACCATTATTTCCAATTTAGGATCATTGCAGTTGCTTATTTTTATTAAAGATTTAATTCATTCTATCAACTGCAACTGTCTTCTTTTTGCCAATGACGCCAAGTGTTATTGGAAAGTTTCGCATAGTAAAAAACATTCACCATTCAAGACATCAAAGTTAAATTTGTAATTTTGCTATTATGCAGTTGTGTAGAGCTATTTCACATGGGGTTTCATGGTCAGGTTTTTGCTATGAGAAGGCGTCCGTGGGCATAATAAGTTTGGGAACCACTGCTATAGAACAAACAAAGAAATAGAAGAGCTCTACAAAAAGCTAAGTATTGTTCAAGTGATGAGAAAACAAAGAGCCAGATGGCTAAGACACAGCGAAAATGTCTAAGGAAAGATGAACTAAAGAAGTTTAATGGAAGGAGAAATAGGGAAAAACGAAGAGAGCAGCCCAGGAGGAAACGGTTAAAGCAAGTGAAGAAAGATCCGAGTGAGGTACGAGTCAGCAATTGAAAAGAAAAGACAGTGGACAGAAAAAGGTAACAAAGAAGAGTGAGAGAACTCGAAGCCTACGGTCACTAGGCCTACAGCGTCTTGGTGTATCGTAAACCATCGGAAAAAAACAGTTGAAACTTACATTAATCAGCACATTTTCCCACTTATTATAGTCCCTGTTTTTGAAACCACATCCTTTAGCTGCAAGTGTCTCGCAATTTCCACTTGCTTCATTGCCAAGTTATACTTCGATGCAATTGTTAAAGTTTGGAAGTTCGTTGATAAATAAACTCCCTTTATCATGCTGCCTTATTAAAATTAATAAAATGTTCAACTTGTTCATGCGTTAGCATGGGGCAAAAGAGACTAAAATGAAAAGTTGTTTTATTTTTGCTCGCATAAAAACTAGGCGTTTTAAGAAATTGTCATTTTAAGAAAAAAAAATCTAAAAACTCATGTGCGGTTTAATAAAGAAAACGTTAATGAAACGAGAGTTTAAAAAACAATAAGTACAGACACTATCAATTTATTTACAGCAAACATTTAGTTGCTTTACTTAGTTGGCTAGCACAGTACATAATTATATGCAAAAAGTTCTTTATTAGTTCCTTTACAAGCTTTAATTTCATTTAATACAAACTTCTTTATCAAAACTTCTTATATCTTTTTCGGCTACCAAATTTTGCTTTTTACATCTTGAAATTTATTAATTAATTTGAATAATTTGAATGTCTGTATGGTGCCGCTATGCAATCAGATTTGAATTTCGTTAACTTATTGTCTTTTCCCTACATATCAGAAACAGTTTAAAAAATTCTTTTCAATTGAAATTTCTTCGACCTCTGCGTTCAACAAGCATTGCGTAAGTATCTCATTAAATTGTTCATTCCTTATTGTTTACAAAACGGCGCCGGATATTAAATATAACCCCAGTGAAATTCCTTAACACCGAGGAATAATAGAGGTTAAACAAACAGACCGAATAATTTTGAATGGAACGGAATTGTAGCTGCGTTCCTATTTCATACTTAAGGCCAGGCACTCACTCGAACACTTCTAAATTGGAAGATAATAGTTCTTTAGAAGAAGAAACCGAGTCACTACTCTATGAGAGGAGAAACGAAAATAGTTAGATGTACGAGGAGCTAGAAGAAAAGAAAGAGGAAGAACTTGATTTTTTGACACTTAGCTTGAACATGTATTGAACTTTCTAATATCGCTAATACGAAGAAATATTGTAAATGATTCAGGACCAGAAATAGTTTTCAATAAAACGAAATAACCTCGTAAACGAATATGCTACCTAAACCTAATGCTCGCAAGAGCTTAAAGAACTTATCAATGAAAAGTTTCTCTAAAAAGAAGAATTCAAAACTGAATACTGAAAAAAGCAATGAAATCGAATTCTGACAATTCTGAATTTAAATTTGAGTTTTTTTTGCACTCATTTCGAACACCTCTTAATGTCTAACTGATCGAATCTAAACATTTGGGCTTGTCATTCATACTATGTATATCGAATCTTGTCGTGTCAAGATCATTAGAAGACGCCTCACTTAAAACATAGACATCGAGTTATGTAAATTTTTCCCGCTTCATGTCAGCAATTAACTCGACGTCAGGTATCTGGTACCTTGCTCATAGGTCACCATGTGCGTGGTAAGTGTCCTGAATATCAGCGTCAATTACGTGAGCTTAAACTAATGAACCTCATTAAGCAAATGCACAGGTTGAAGACGTTCAGAATTTACAGTAAAAGTCATCAGTAAATCATCAATATTTTAGAGATTAAAGTTACTGATTGATGCCGGCAATAACTCTGCGCGTTTAAAACCTATATGGTAAATGAATATAGATTCGCTCCAACTTGGATTAAAATTGGTGATGACGTAAAGATGATGAAGACAGTTAACTAGAAGTCGCATTTTACCATCGATGTAGAGCGAAAGTAGGCGTAGGAATCCAAAAGCCCGTTATGCGAATCTACGGTCTCGGTTCCCCATAACCGGTCGATCAGTGAGTATAATTGCAAGCTGGAACCATTAAGACCGTGCTGTATCGTTTCTTTGCCTGCAACAACGAAAGAATGGGACCGGACCGGAACGTATGTACAACATCGAAATGAAATCTTAAGGAATTTTCAAAATATCTTTAATATAGAAGTCTCAATATAATAGCAATAATATTTTTATTGCCTAGACATAAATCCTACAGTAAGGGAGCGAAAAAAGAAATTCAACTATATGATAGCTATGTGAGCAAAAAAAATATATTTGTAATTATAGTTAAGTATTGCCATTGTGGTAACACTAAATTATAAATTCTAGTGAAAACATCATAAATATTATACGCAGCACAAATAACGCAAATGGGGGGGGCTTTAGCGAAATGTTCACTCTCGATATAGTAGTGTAGAACGACAGACTTTTCTGGTGAAGAATTATAGATATGAAAGTTAAGTTGGTATAAAAGTACCAGACAGTCGATGTAAAGGTCGTTTTACACTTATCGGTAAGCCAAAAGGAACAGATGTAAATGACTGTCCCAATCTCTCTGATGGTCGGAGACAACTTTGGACAGATATGGATTAATGGTCCTGTTCATCCTTTCCACCATTCCATCCGACTGTGGGTGTAGCGTAGTAGTTCTGGTTTTCCTAATGCCGAGTAAGGTGCACATCTTTTGGAATAAAGCAGATTCAAAATTTCTTCCTTAGTCTGAATGCAATTCCATGGCTACACTAAATCGACTTATCCATTCCTTAACCAGTCTTTCCTCTTGATTTGGAAGGGCGTATGCTTCGACCCATTTGCTGAAGTAATCCATCACCACCACAAGATACTTATTCCCGTCGTTGGTTTCTGGAAATGGCCCTGTAATCTCTATGGCGACTCTTTCGAAATGACTTCCGACATTGTACTGTTTCTTCTGTTCTATGCTTTTCTATGCTGTTCTATGCTTTTCTATGCTGTTCTATGCTTTATGTCTTCCTTGCAATTCACCCAGTAGAATCGCTCACGTATCTTCTCAGTGGTTTCCTTCACGCCCAAATGTCCTCCAGAAGTTCCATCGTGAAGTTCTCCTAAAACTTCGGGAATTCTGTTCTTGGGAACTAACAACTGCATTTATCTTATGACCTTACATTTACTGATGTTAAGTGGGAATTTATTAACACTGGGCCAGTTAATGATACGGTCCTGTAGAAAAATTCAGTCCCCCTTCTGAATTCTTCTTCGACTTTAATCCCTCCATAAATGACATTAACATGAAATATGTAATGATAAACTTTAAAAAATTGAAAAATTTGCTAAAAGTCGGTTCTTATTGTAATGAAATCCTGGAGCATCCTCTGGATAGCTGATGAGTTGGGACAACTAGGGCCGAAGTAGCTATCCAGAGAATGTTTTCGAGGATTACTTTACAATAAAAACCGACTTAAAGCAAAATTTTAAATTGTCATTTATGCTCTTATAGGGTAATTCCGGGGAGATGGCCATACGGGAGAGATGGCCAGCGAATTATTTCTTTACTTAAATTTAATAGGTGGCATAGCCGATGGATTCCTTTCGCATCAAAGGTAGGAATAGGTGGGCGTGTAAAATTTCGGAAAAATAAAATGAAGGAGTGCGCCACTAATCAAATTTAGGTAACAAGGTAAACATTTCTCTGGCTATCTTTCCCGTATGGCCATCTCCCCCGGAATTACCTCAATTTTAGTCAAAAAACAAAATTTTACTAGACTGTTCTTCTTTTATATATGTATAAGTTCCATTTGAATTACTTTAATCTGCCGATGAACACCTGCACGTCTTCAAAGAATTCCCCGTTGTCGTGCATGTGAACACCTTTCCTAGCAAAGCAGGTATTTTTAGAGTCACACCCACGGTATGCCACTTTCCCCAGTACAAAAATAGCTCTCCTTCGGTCTTCGACTATGTGCTCGGCGAAGGAAAAAATTCTGCGCGTTTTTGCTCGCCGACTCAAGGCAACAATCCCCAATCAGTGCGATAATCGAAAAGGGACGGGTCCGCTGGTCGTGCTGCAGGCCTGACCTTCGGAGATATGCAGGTACCTGTGCGTGGCGCGTTCACCTGTCCGGAGCAACGATGGAAATAGAAAACGGTGCTTTGTATGCGTGTGGTGTGACGAACTTCGATGGCGACTTACATACTCATTAGGTCCGTACGTCGTCGAATGCGTTCGCCAAGGAATGATAACGATTTTGTTCAGTATTACAGGTCGCAGAGTCCGTCCCAATTCGAAATGTTCGCATTCCCCTCTGGAAGCAGCTAGTTCACAGAAAAAAATCTACTTGTTATCATATCAGGCAATAAAGTAAATGTATGGGACATAGACGCACTTCGCAGATGTACAGACGGACGAAATGTCATTGGGTTGATTATTTGGCGGAGGAGCCGATACAAATGGCTCCAACTCTTCCACAAAATGATACTTCGCATACTATGAATATTAAAATGTCCAAAAGAAACCTATTGGTAGCAAGCATTTATAGTATCAAGCAAAAGATTTTTAATGAACGGCGATTAAAATAAGTTTATTGAAGACTTGGGACATCGATGATAATGAACTGTTGAGAATACATTGGAAGGGCCACATTTTGAAGAGTTAGGGAGTAAGAATATTATCCCGAAAGGTGTCACCATGTCACATACAGGTGTATCATGTACCTAATCCAAGTCTTGGAGATCATCAAAATTTCCTTTGGGTCCCCAGCAATGGTGATAATAAAAAACAAGAATTACTTAAATCGTGTTCGGTGCGAAAAACGATTTCAAGATTAGTTGCAATTGAAAAAATCAAAAGCCTCAGCAAAAAATTGAAACGAAAAACGTCATATACAGTTGCATAACCAGATAAGGAGAAAGTGATGAGGAGGAATAAAAGAAGCAACGAGCATGGAAAAGATCACCAACGGTAATCAAGCAAGAGGTAGAAAGAAAACAGAGAAGACAATTTCGAGAAGATCGTTTAATTTGCAAGTTTACAAAAATACAAGAATTACGGAAAGCTGAAAAAAGTGCCAGACATTTTGGGTTAAAGTTAAACTAGAAAAAACTGAAATATGTGTAGAGATGATGACGAATGATATACAACACAGGTATTGGTATCGTAAACAGTATTGTGACTCTTACAGGTCATTTGTACCCTCTAGAGTTTATCGACCCAGACAAACGCAATCGACTTCTAAATGGGATACATTTAGTTAATCTATTTGTAGGGAGCCGCCCTCAAAAGGTTGCGCACCTTGCTAATCTTGACACAGAAACAACCTATTCAAATGTCTTCAAGCTTTATTCTGTGGAGTCGTAGGAGTGTATCACCAATCTTAGCTAAGCAAGATGGCTTTCAATTAGTATCTGGAGAATCCAAGAAGCCAAGTGGCCAGGAAGACTTCACTTGGTCAGAGGTATCCTCATGCAACCGCCTCCTCCGACTCCTCATATGTCCAAGTCCTAAGTCTTTCAAATTACGCCCATGTAACCTAGGTTTTGGTAGAACAACTCGGAATTGGCGAGGTCTTCGAATTCAAAGAAATATTCAAAATTACGAAAGATGAATCTCGAAGGAGATTCTTCGTCCGTTCAGTAGCTTTGTTTTCTGTTGAAGATAATGGCTTCAAACGGAGGAAAAGAATATAAATTTAAGAAAAAAAAAAAAAAACTAATAGAAAGAAGCTTGCGACGAGCGTGAGCTGAAGATTAGAATCGGAAAAGGGAACTAGAAATATGGGGTTCAAAGTACTGATGACATTTCGTAAGAATCTCATTTTCACAGCAGTGATCTTGCTTATTTGCTTCTCTGTAAGAGTCAGTGATTCCTGAGAGCTTCAGCTTTAAGTGTTGCAAGAACATTTCCCTGTTGAACAGTTAGTTTTCTGCATCTTCTTTTTCTCTAATTCATTACAGCATCCTCCTTGACTTATAAATTCTTTTGGGTACTTAAAATTCTTAACTTCTAACATTTTTCATTCTATTTCTGTTCTTCTGTCATTGTTTAAAACCTCAGGATAATGGACTCTTTTTAAAAATTTAAAACAAATAATGCTTATTTGTCGATTTTATTTTTCTTCTTAGAAATTTCAATACGAGTACGATAAACTTTTCGGTTATAATAATCATTAACAATTGACGAATTCTTCAGACTTCGCCCTTGAAGCTTTACATAGATCAATCAATTTGCAGGTCTCGTGTTAGCATAAAACAATCTTTAAGGAGACACACGAGGGCATAACTGCAAGTAATTCTTAAGAATATACTGCAAACAATTCTCAACAATGCACATATTGTTTCAGAACATACATGCGTGCATGCCTGTTCAAGCAACAAGGAAATAGCAATTACACCCGGTTATTAATCATAGCTTACGAGATATGAAATTAAAGCTTGCGAGTTCTTGCTTGCGTTCTCGATTTTCAAGTTAAATATTACTGAAAATTAATGGCATTTAAATTTGATGGCTTCATACGCAGTCAATTTACCCGCAACATTTACGAAGTTATCCTTGATGGCTACCTGAAAACACGAGCACGTGTTGGTCGTTAAGTGTAATTAAGAAAAAAAAATCGTGTCATTTGAATTAATTTCAGCACGGCAACTACTTGATGTGCGTATAAAATTATGTGAAGAGTAATTTAAGATTCTAGCAAACAGTTTGAATTTCTTTTAGCCGTTGCATCTTTCATTTCTAGACATTGACAAAGTTTTGCGTCTCAAATTTTTTATTCAGTTGATAAATTGTTTAAAAGTCATATAAAAATGAATTACCTTCAAATTTACAAGTTTGGGGGATTAAAAGTAATCTTCTTTTGCACTTGTTTAGTAGCAATTTCGATTTTGATTCTATTTTGTAATTTTTTTTAAATAACACACCTTACAGTTATTTAATCAGTTAATTTTCATGTAATTATTCGAAAGGGGCATATAACGAATCACTTTGCTTAAAATCTTAAGTACTATTCATCTTCACAAGTTTGGCAGTACAGGTATTAGAAATTATGTATTTGATCTTTTTTTCATCAGTTTTATTTCAATTTTATTTCCTAATTTTGTTTTTAACTTCAAAAATGTTTCTATTTTCATTTCCATTGTTTACAGGCAATTTCTATCTCAGTTCTATTTTTAGGAGTTTGTTTTAATTCAGCAGAGCTTTCACTCATTTAATGGAATTGTCCATGTACTCATTCCGAAGGAATATAAAAACGAATCGCCGTGCATTTTTACTTAAAATTGTAAGTACGTACGTACGATCCATTCATATTCATAAGTTTACTGGTAGACCTATTATTAGGGTTCAGCGCTGCTTTGTAATTTAAATCGTCCTGCCGAGCAACGAACGTCGACGAAATCCATTACCGTCCATCCAGAAATCGGGATGGAGCGTTATTAAAAACCCCGTAGCAATTAACAATAATTAAGGACGAATGCGAAGTCGTATGCGCATGCAGTTTTAAGTAAGGCTTTTTAAAACCGGTGTGACAGGAAGCGAGATTATGGGCGCAGACATTATGCAAATTTCGAACCCCCGTTAAAAATAGTTCATCGCTGTCGACGACGGCGACGACGATTCGGCCGTTGTGTGTGCAAGCCGCATGAATATGCAAGAAATTTGCTTTGAATGTGTTTTTTCGACGTAAATCCGGTCGATTAAATCGGAAAGTTCCATTGTTTGCTAGGCGAACGGTCCGAAAACCGAATCATAATTTCAAATTTGCTGTTATTGTCTTAGAAAAGTGGACGAAGTTTTTAAAGCTTTCATATAAGACAACCTCTTAAATCACGACCCTTAAAAATCTCTTCTCTTTTTCTACTTCTTTGATTACGTTTCTTCTACCTTGGGATGTAGGACTGTTCTATTATTACTTTTGCTTTTCATATTTTACTTACCATTCTCAATTATAATATTTATTTCTTTTCCGTTACCTCTACTTTCTAGATTTTCCATAGTCTGACTATTTTATTCTCTTGAGTTTCTGTACGTGTAGTTCCTTAATGAAACTTACCCTTCCCCTTGCATTCTTATTGTCTTTCTTGAATTTATGTCCCTATAGATTTTACCTTTCATTATTTTATCTTTTCTTCTTCCCTTTATTTTTGATCTACTTGTTGATGCTTTACTATTTCTTCTTATATGTTAATTTTTTCAACGATATCCTTGGAATTTCTTTATCAGCTTACAGAATGATTTTTGATCATGTTCTTTTACATTTGCCGTCTTGATTTCCGATTCACCTTCATTATTTGAATTAAAGTATTTATTTCTTTTGGTGATAACCGTTACTACTTTCTTTATTTTGTCTTTCCAGAGTGTCTTTAATTTGCTTTTCTTGTTTCAAATATTTTTTTTTGTTAATCTCTCGTTTGAAATTCTGATTATCTCTATACATGGCGTACCATAGCTTAAGAGTGTGTTTCTGAGGTCATTTTTAGTCAAAAATGTCTTATGAACATAATATGTCCAAAAGTCATTCGTAACGGATATAAAAGCATTTTTAATTTTAAAAGTTGGTAAGCGGACATACACTAAGAATACTATTTATTTATTTAGATTGGAAAAGGGGATCTAAATCCTCTTGACTATTCGTGTTGATCACAATACTCAAATTTAATATCAAATTAACTGTTCCCTTAGTACGTTTATTAGGTTACTTTAATTAAATTTAAAAAAATTAACTCTTGTTTCTATCTGACTTTTTACTTAAAATTGCCCTTGTTTTATTACGACTAAGTTTACAGCTCATACGAGTATTAATGTTACATGTTAATTAGACATTTTTGACTTAAAAAGACCTAAGCAACACATCCTCAAGCTATGACCGTTATGTCGTGGGATAGCCTGTATGTAACCTAACCATCGCAGTTGGTTTTTAAACACCGTTACAAACTCCCAAGTTTGTAAAGTTATAGGGGAGGTGTGAGGCTGGTTATTACTTGTTATTCATTGCGGCTGCAATCGGCTTACGAATTGTTCTCCTTCGGAGTTTGCCTTACGGAATTTGGAAAATGTAATCTCAGTTTGAAAAAGCTGAAAAGAATCTGAGCACGGCCCAATGCATGAATCCAAACTATCACAGTGAACCACTTGCATTAGGACAAGATCGAACCCACACCTAATAGTTGCTCAACTGAACGTCAAATCTGTTGCTCTTGTTGCTTTTGTTTTAATCTTTTTTCTTTTATTGCTTTTCTCTATATTATTTCTACATTAATTTTACTTATTATTCTACTGGCACTGTTTTATATTTGGCAAATGAAGAGCTCGCATTTTTTGCAATTTTTTGAAATATCACGGAATTGAGTATTTAACGTAGTTTTAGTTATTCTTCCACTTCGTGTTAATTAAAATCATGTAATTTTTTTTTCCATTGATTTTACTACCGCAATCGTTTTCATACTTCAGGTGTTTCTTTTTATTCAGGCGAAAGTTTAATTAACTTTTGTTCACTATTGTTTGCAGTTGATTGATCAAAATTGAATTTTGTCTTTTTGTCTCTTAGGTCCAGTTGTACAATTCCAGCTTAACTATAAGCTTCAGCTTAAATTTAAGCTAGCTTTATAGTAAGTCTACAATTTTATTTTCTTGATGTAGTCACCAATTTAAATCCACCTCTCTGAAATACGAAGAAGCTTTTGTCTTCCTTCTTATACAGGGTGCCACGGGCTCAAGTGCTACAATTTCACACGTTGGTAGCTTGGATCAAGACGATCAAAATTTTTTATAAATTTGGCGTCCCAGTTGTAATCGTTTTCGAGTTATGAAGAAAAATATTTTCTGGAAAGTTGGCAGCAACGCCAGTACACTTAATGCCATTAACCGTGCCTAACATTTATACAAGTTAATATTTTAAATAATTACCACATAATGACAATTCCATCTAATTTGTTGAAGTAGACAATTACTTTAGCAAAGCTTTAATTGTATTCTCTTTGTAAATTTTAAATTCAAGATTAAATTTAACGCAGTAATACATTTGCGAATACTGATTTTACAACTGCATTGAAAACTCTCAAAATTATTTTTCTTACTGCAGTAACAGTAAAGGAAACACTGGCATTTTCACTGATTGAGTTTAACGAAATGTAAAAACTTACTGAAATTTAATGAGTTTTCTAAAAACGCACATAACTAAACATTAAACGAATTAAATTAAACGAGCACCGAACACGTTTTTATGACGATGCTATTGACTCTGAACCTGATAAGGTGGATGCCCGGCAATTTACAGTGATAAAGGATTTAACAATTCTTCTGCCATGAGCGGATTTTGATGCAGCGTTTATTTGAAATCTTAATTCTACAAAAAAATAATTGTTTTCGTGAAACTGATGTAAAAATTAACATTGTAACTCGTTTACTCCCAATGAGAACATGATTTTGAATGCACGAATTTCTAATTTTTTAGTCACATTTTAATGTGGGTTTCTTAATTTCAATATTTTTTTCTCGAAAACGGTTACACTTTTTATTGTTGTGATCCAAGTTATCATCCTGTGGGGTACTGCACTCGAGTGCTTGACACGCTGAATATTTGGCTGTGATTACAGTCTAGTAGATTTGTGGAGGTGATATGCAAAACCTCACAAGTCATTTTTTCGACAAATGGAGTTTTAGGCAGATTCGGTATCGGACTTGTGAGGTTTTGCATATCACCTCCACATTTTTTAGTGTTTTCTTTTGTATTTTTAATTATTTCCGAAGTGATGCCATTTCTTCTCGCAACTTTTCTGTTTTTGCTGTTATTTTACCTAATTCTTTTCAAATAAGGCTTACTTATTCATGTTTGTTTCAGATATGCTTTTCTCACGTCGCGTTGCATCAATCGCCTGCCCACATGAGCAGGGCCGGCCTTCTAAATGCCGGGGCCTGGGTGCAGTAAGAATTGTGGGGCCCTTTTTTAAAGGACAGTGTGATGGTGTAAGAAATTGGAATTCTGTAATTTTGAGCAGTGAGTTGAAACTGTAACAATCAGTCCCTGTGGTTAGAGTAGGCAAACAATTCGAAGAATATATTTCGAGCTGCAAACCTTGAGAAACATGATGGTATCCGCAAATGGACATAGGTGTGGGCAATGGGCATACTAAGAAAAAAACAAATGGAATAGAGAAATGGCACGCCCTCTACCGGTAAATACAATTTCATTCGGAAGCTATGCGCGAGATGGAAGTATTTAGAATTTAATAACGGAAGGGTTAATGCCAGGAAAAAATAACAATAAAAGAAGTAAATAACGGCTTAGCTGGCAAGGAAAAGTAACTGTCGACGTACGTTTCGGTCTTATTAGACCTCATCAGGACAGTATAACCAAAGTGTAAGGTGTTGACACTTGGAGATAGAAAACAACAAATGAAGCAACATAGTATTTAGAATTTGACTGTTACGGGTGATGTCATTTTACCCCTCTTAGCTCGGGTTTCTGAAACGTTTCATAAAGTTAACTAATAGATAAAATAAAATATTCCTATAGTTCTAACATGTGTAGCCATAGCAACGCTTACTTTCATCGGACCGTTAACTTTATGTAACGTTCCAGAAACCGGGCATTAGAGACGCCATACAGATGTAATCTGTATTAAAATATCGTTGCCATTTTTCTACAGTTCGGTTACTTGATAAATAAATTAATTTTGTCTTTAGTTTTATTTATATTCGGTAGGAAAGATATTTTAACGAAACCTCCTTGAAATTAAAACTGCCCCAAATTTTGTATTATTGAATTAATTCAGATTGAGCGATCGATAAGCCGAAGCCTAGAGAAACATGAGAAGCTAATAAAAGTTTTAAATGTACAGAATACCGTTTCTTCTCTCCTCGAATTACTTTTTGACTGTATTTTGTGTATTTTTATTATTGTACTTTCATATTTGAATCTCTTTTCACTCTCGTCTTGGTATCTAGAGGAGAAAAGTGTCTCCCTTATGAAATTAATTATATTGAAAGTTTAGGTTTCTTTAATCTGCTTTTTTAAATATTTTTAATTGCGTCTGGTCGTTACAATGGTATAGAGTAAGGGGGCCCCTGATTCCTAATTCCTCAAATTCAGTTCTATTTAAAAACTTCAAAGTTTGAAAAAGTTAATACATTTTATAGAAGTGTTTACACAAAAACTTACCTCTACTCAGTTTTCTACTTAAAAGGTGAAGATGTAATAAGAGAACTTAGAAACCAGTCATTCTATACTCCGGGGTATTCCTCTGCTTAATAGCTCTTTTTATAGATTGCTTATTAACTGAGTTTGTTTTTCTCAGTTTTAGTTTTTAGTTAAGAAATTAAATTTGCAATAATCTCAACTTTTTTTTTAGCTCTTTTCGAACGTCTCCTTCTTTTATAACAGAACTTTAATCTTAATTAGCCTTGTTGAGGAGCAACGGTACCGGCGATTCTTGCCGGATAAGAAACTGCGCGATTTTTTCCGCGCAACAAGGCGAAAAAGAAAACTCTCTGGCTGACCATCGACGTTTTATCATTGGCCGACCACCTGTGGAATAATCCATCCGGATTGGCCGCCCGCTTGCCATAACATCGTCTTGTACTAGGCCTGGTGAAAACATCGCGCGCTCGAGACCGGCCGCGCTGATGTTGCGAAATTTCTGGCCGGTTTTTTTCGGGCTAGATCTTCGGAAGCCGTTTGTGTCAGATCTGTATTTGGAACAGACCAGAAATTGCATAATTAGCGCGGTGTAACGGACGCCGTCGCCTATTTAGTACTCTGCAAACATTGCATTGTGCGGCCGCGTGCTCAACATTGCCTGACTTGACCTACATTCCTTGAAGTAACTGACTGATTAACATTAAAATGATTTGGTCGAAAGGTATATGCTGTTTGCTAAAGAAAATATTTCCTTAAAAATATTTATGAATTGAAAAGCAAAATTAAAAAAAAAAAATTAATTCGAGAACAAAATTAAAATGCTCTAAATTAATATAAAAATATTGATAAGGCAATAGTCGCTTCTTTTTTTATACTTCCAATTACTTAAACTCCAACTATACTAATCATTTTAATGTTGAGGTGTTTTATCATTTCATTATCTGAATATCAATACCCAAATAGGGCATTCTCAAATATCTTGGCTCGAAATTTGCCGCTGAACAAATGAACTGGACCACTTAAAATAACTTGTATTAAACTTGGATTGAATAAGACAAAAAATACCTGAAATAACAGGTTATTATAATATATCATTTTCCATTCATTTTAAGCTCACTGTACATATTAAGTCATTTCATTTTCTTGATCTTTTTGCTCGTTTCTATTTATTAGTTTCTTTCTCTGTATTTGCTTGAACGTGTTAGAAGCTTACACATATCAACCGTGAGTCGTTTTGAACGTCATACACCAACCTATGTTCTGTTCGTTGAGCGAGTAGTACATACAGCGTGATTCATAAGGGTCGCACCATCGCTTCGGTGTAAATACAGACCATTAACAGGAGCACAAATATGTTTTTAGAATTTTTTTGCCATGAATAGTTTTTAAGATATGAATGTTTAAAAATAACGCAAATAGGCAACGCTGCACCTTATAGATGCACTTACAAATTTGAAATCATAGATCATAGGTACCCTCTTTTTTGTTGACAACTGCATATGCGCTGGTTTGTCAAAACGTTTGGAAATAAAATTTGACATAATAATAAATGTCAA
The DNA here is from genome assembly GCA_958336345.1 of Dorcus parallelipipedus. Lineage (NCBI taxonomy): Eukaryota > Metazoa > Arthropoda > Insecta > Coleoptera > Lucanidae > Dorcus > Dorcus parallelipipedus. Next base: position 29,699,525 of record OY284479.1, on the reverse strand, counting down.
TTCTTAACTGTGGTTCTTAATATCCTACATTCTTCACCTATTCTAAAGTTCTTAAGTAAAAAAAATAATGAAAGAAGTGGTTGATTTGATCCAGCATCCAATGGCAAAAGTTAAAACGAAGAGGAAAATTAGCTTCACACAGAGCTTGAACTTTTGTATAGTCGAAAGAATGGTAACCTTCTGTTTTTAATACACGCCGAACAACATTGTAATTTACGTTTAAATATCATCCAATATCTCGAATGCTGACGTTAGGATTGTTTTCAGGACTTGTAGAACAGCTTCCTCGACTTGGGGAGTTCTGGCGGAGCGTGGCCTACCTATCACTTCATGATACCGATGATACATGACACTGATCAAGCCGTTGAAAAAATTTTTTGTGTGGATGTCTACGTTCACCGTATCGTTCAGTATAAGCTGCTGCAGCGCGTCGAAAGTTTCCACCACTCCTCTCCCAGAAGAAGATACATGTCACAGTATTCATTTAAAGTAAATATTTTGAATTTGAATAAATTCTTCAAATCAATCAAAAAATTTTACTTTCAAAATGTGAACATCATTGATAAATTTTATTTGTCAGGTCACACTATGGTAACCATAGTATAACCGAATTTTCGGTGCACCGTTGCCGGCTTTACTTCTAAAATAATGTTAACATTTCCAAAGACTTTTCCTGCTTTATTACTTAATAAATATTATGTTTTATTAGCAAGGATAATTTTAGAGGCGTTTATCTACACCTTTCATTAATAAAAACATAAAGTTACATTATCTAATTACTATAAAATCACCATCAGTTTCGTAACTTTGAAAGCCTATATCTTCGTAAAAAAATCATCTAGAAAATTTTTATTTACACTTTTGAGAACAAATAAGTGGGTCTGAAAACCACCTAAGTGATGGTGCGGTCCTTTTGAATCACGGTGTATATGGTGCAATGAAAGTCGGTGGAAAACTTGAGAATCTGTTATGAGCCATATATTTTCGTTGTTCTAGATTCAAGTCTAAGCCCTTGAACTTCCCAAACGCAAATTTGAATTATTATTTTATTATTAATTTATATGAAAAAACGGATGTACAATCGCAATTACAATTCATGACGCTTCCAGAAAAGTTACAGTATATCATACCTATCTCCTTCAAAACTATAAACATTGAATACATCCAAATCTTACTACTTAAAGGTGAATCCGAGATGTCGTAAGTTATTTTTTGCTTGGAAACTACACATAAAATATCCACGATGAGTTTTTCTGTAAAAGGTATGTCATGAATTATGATTGCGACTGTATGTACCGATCAGGTGAGCCTGGCCATTAAGTTAGCGGAAGTAATTTATATCCTTTCCTACATTTTTAGTATAATGTAATATTTATGTATTATTTCATGAGAAGATAATAAGCAAAGGGTGAATAATTTCTTGTAAATTAAGATCAAAGAAAGACTTATTTTCATTTGAATTTATATACTGCTAGTGTTTTATTTTGTCTATTATTTTTAATACTGTCTCTACGTAAATCGTGACTTCATGTTTCTCCGCTTTCTTCAGATAATTTTTTCCGCTCCAGTTTTGAAAACAGTTTTCTGTGCTTTTCCATTGAATGGTTTCGATCTTAGTCACTATATTTTCCTTGCTAGAATCATCTCTTCCCTTCTTCCTCAAGTATTCTTGTATTATCGTAAGATAGTCTAATTTCATTCTATTGTTCGGTTTGTCGAAGTGGAGGTTCTAAAATAAGCCTCTAAATAATGTTTCTAGATCGATGGAATTTCCCTGGGAATGACCCAGTTTAAGTTTGTAATTATTTCTATCTGGAGCATCTGAAGCATATCCTGGAAGAATATTTTGGATGTGGCCTAGTGTTTTGTCATTTTTGTCACTTGTATTTAGTTATACCGTATCTATTAAATTTCACAAATTTGCAATAATCTGCCTCGGGTTTTCCTCTTTCCTTTCTGAAACACCAGCGTCCGTGGAAAAGTTTACTGGTACATAATTTCGGTAAATATTTAAAAGGAAGGTCCTTTAGCGCAGTTTTCTTCAAAATTATGGTCACATAAAAGACGAGCATCAACACCGTTTGTTTGACACTTCATGACACGTGGATCGAGCTTTGAATATGGTTTAGGAACATAATCCTGTTTGTAAATGACGCATTCTTCATAAGTTTGTATCTGTTCTCAAACCAATTACCTTATACGTTGTTGTTGTAATGCGAGCGTTTACTAATAAAATGATTGAAATTAAGGTGGAACATCGCAGTGTCATAAGGATTCTGACAAAAGGAGCAACCGTCCAAAAAATATTTATGAAAGAAGTGCTGTGTATGGGGAAGATGCACCATTTTATCTTCAATGTGATCATGACGATTCAAAGACAACGATCCATGGAAACTCGAACTGAGGAGGTGCGAAAAGTCGAAAATTTAGTATTGCAAGACTGGCAAGTATTGCCGATGAAGTCTGTACATCCGAAGCAAGTGTCCTAAAAATTTTTCACGACGATTTGGGTATCAAGAAGGTGTCTGCACGGTGGATTCCCAGATTGTTTACACCTGACCAAAGACTGGTCAGAAAGAAATTTCTGTAGAAAGTTTGGTCACGTTGGAAAGTAATGGAAATGTATTTTTTTTCAAATTATCATCGGAAAGTGAAAGTGAATTTGAAGACTGCAGCTCAACACCTCGACCATTTTGCCAAGGCGAACTGAATGATTTGATTCGTGATTTAAATTTGTAAAAAAATCGGCTGGAATCAACAGAAGTTACTATAACGTATTATTGAACTAGAGAACAAAATTTGCTACCTTACTTTAGTAAAGACATCGATCTTGAATTTTGTAATAATGTCCCTGGACTTTTCGTCCAAACGGGTCTACCATAACATCCATCAGAAGATTGTCACCTGTTTATGGACAGTTCTAAACGTTTAAAATGTGTACTGTGAATACTACTTACATAAGGGCAATAAATTTCCATCGATTCCGATAGGACACTCAGCGACATTTAACTAACAATACCAGAATATCAGACTTGTTTTGGAAAAAAAATTATTTGCTCAATATCAGTGGTCAGTCTGCGTTGATTTAAAAATGGTGGACTTTTTACTAGGTCTGCAAAGTGGGTACACTTAGGGCCAGTTTTATAATAGAACTTAAAGAAGACTTTAAATGTAAAGTCACAATCATATGTGCAATCAAATATGAAAACACATTTGTTTACACATCTGGATGTAACTTTAATTTTAAAGCCTCCTTTAAATTCCATTATAAAATGGCCCTTAAATATCCTTGTTTCCTGGAGACAGTCGTGCGAAGGAAGTAAAACCGTATAGGCACCAAGAGAAAGTATAATTGTGGGAAAAACTAATATAATTCATAAATCACTGATAGATAGAGAAAACATATCATCGTTCCATTACTACATATAAAGCTCGGGCTGATCAAACAGTTCGTTAAAGTGTTGGATACGAATGGCGATTGTTTCAAATAAATTTGCCGAACTTTTCCAAGTATGAAAAAGCTCAACGCAGGAATCTTTGACGGTCTACAGTTTCGAACGCTCATAAATAATACTCCTACAAATTTTACCAGCCACATGTTTGTTACAGAATCCGATGTCTGGATAAGTTTCGAAGTGGTCGTCAAAAACTTCCTGGGAAATCAGAGGGCAGTAGTTTCGCGAAATAGTCGCCAACATATTAAAAAATTGGGAATTTCTTCTCAGTCGTTTAATGATTGTCCCTGACAATCTGGACGACTCTAATGAAGAATAGTTCCACCAGGACCGTCGTATGCTTGCAGATTATTGCTGAGGCCTACAAAGCGATTGTCCTAAGAAAATATATAATAGAGAAAATCATAAATTTGTTATAGATGTAATATAAAGGTTTATGTGCTTTCTAAGGGCCATATGCACCAAACACTTTAATCGAGCTTAAATTTGAGTAAAGTTTATATTGTGACATTTGAAGTTTCATAACATTGTGTAAGTCACATTCTAAGTGGCGCTTGAAGTTAAGCTGTTAAGTTAAACTCTCCAGTGGGATGTTCGATTCCTACGAAAATGTATCGTAATATACACTAAAATAATGGATTACGATAAATAATCATACTAATATTTGACAGGCCACCTCTATGGGAGATTTAACATAAAGTTACTACAATAGGGAAATATCAAGAAAGCAGAGCTCTTCCGAATTCGGCAATACAATAATGAAGTACGACCGTGCTGTTCTGCCGAACATTATTCTGCCGTACACGGAGCCAATGTGACCAAAGCTTGTAGCCCTGACCTAGCTCCTTTCGTCAGACTTCTTTTTGCTCAAAAACTTAAAAAGGGGAAAGCGTTTTGCATCTGGCGAAGCACTTAAAGAAGATGTTGAACAATATTTTTTTGCAGAGTTGCCGAAGGATTTTTTTTCTGAGTTACGTAGAAAAATAAAGGGTTGTTAATGTGATATGTGGTTTTTCCATGGCTGAGAAGATAAAAATGCGCCCTCGTGTTAATAAAAACTTTATTTTTCAAATTTTTTTCCCAAGTTTAACATTCGGAACCTCAAGATTGCAAGAATTCACTAAATTTTGTCGTCCGCGTAGGTGAATATTTTCTTCTTGATTTTATACTTCGTGTAAATGCGGTCAACTGAAGCGATAAAAATAAGTGAAATTCCGATAATAGTATTTATTTGCGATCACGGTACTTGAGTGTCTATTATGCAATTTTCCTGATAAGAAACTTCTCGAAAACGGTAAAAATTTCCAACAAGATACGCCGCAAGTCATCAAAATTTGCATTCGCCTTTCGGGCTTACTTGAGTCGCCGTTTCTTTGAAAATCGCAAATAAAGGCCGGCAGGAACATGCGGCAAACGGCCGAGCGCTTACAATTACATAACACAGAATATGCGCTGTGATTACAGTTAGTTGTTACCTTGCTAGACTGTACCTGCCCTTCTCCCCGATTGGTGTATACTTTCAGGTAGAACCAGTATACGCGGCCTCTCGTCGACGTACAAGCAAAATTGAGGCTACCAGTTACCTACCTGTCCTGCACGACGACGACTATCAAACTCAAAAACTCTCTCATAATATACGGAATGTGTGGGCCGGATCACGAACTTTTCCGTCCAGAAAGAAAAGGTGCGCGAGGCTGTGAAAACGAGACGGAGAAAATCCAGGTGAAAACGCACGGAAAGTCTCGTTGTTAAGACGGGCGAGAGAGTTTCGAAACGGACAAACCAGATACCTGTTGATTATTATTTGCATCGTGTGTTATTTGTGTGTGAAGTTCTTACTTTTAACGATCGGAATGTGACTCGGTTTTTCCGCGCTTTTTCCATCTGTGACCGTGTTTTTTTCTTTTTTTAATTTTTGCCACGCGTTGATTTTATTTGTGCGAATCCCGAAATCTCATTCCTTTTTTGTTGTTCATTGTGATAATATTTTATGATTTAGATTTAAAGCGCGCGAGCGAACGAAACGGCCCTTGATTCTATTCTGTTCCAAAAACATCTGTGATCACAATCTTTGAAATTGATAAGATTACGAAAAACGTCTCCGGAGATAACGGCACTAAAAATACCTGGCAGCCGCGAATGTTTACGATACTCGATAAAGAATTTAGCGCGGCCATTTTGCGCTACTGAGCGATTTTCGTTTCGGAAAACTGCAGGAAAAAGCAAATTCGAAACGAAGCGAATTCTTGCTTGAAAGTGCACTAGCGTGGCAACATGGCGGACTCTTGATTTAACATAACCCTGCTGCAACGGCGGCCAACGGGCACTACCTTGGATGGAATTTTTATGCTCTTTAAGGAACGGCCGTGATCTGTTCGCGCTCAGATGAGCATCAAAGGACTCAGCATGATCGGCCCTCATCACATATGCGTCCTTTACGTGGCGACTGCCGGCCTGCAAGGGCCATTAATGGGCTCCGACGAACAGGAAATCGTCCTTCTTATATACGTCATCGTAGACACTATACAAAACAAGGTGAGGTATACTCAAATAAGAAAGTTTGCTGCTTGTTGCGATTTGATGCACGTTAGGACAATTAACGCAAGCGGTAATTTAAGAAAAAAATGTAGAAAATGGCCTCGCCTTTATAATGGAATTCAAAACGAACAAGTTCACTCAAGAAAGTCAATATTGTCACTTGGAATTTTGCAAATTTTCATTAAAAACGCTTAAGCAAAAATATTTTTAAAAAATGGTCTCGATTTTGTAATAGAAGGCGAAACGTATAAACGAGTTTATGGAAGAATTTCCATCACGCAAACATTTCAAAAGTGAAATCCAAATTCAAACAGCCATTGTGAATCGCGTCTCGGTACAGTTGTCGAAAATTCTACCAAACCATTTTAAAATTTATTTCGGCAATATAATTTTATCGTTCCTTAAAAGGCGATGAAGATTTTCGAAATTTGTAATGTAACATAGTCAGGAAAACATTTTTAGTTTTTAAATTAAGAAAACAAAAGATACCTAAATAATTTAACTTCCAGTCAGCTGAAAATGTACACGATAAATTGGTAAATATTATGCACCAAAAATCATTTAAAATACTCAAAAACTTTCTTTCACTGTATTGGTTGAATGCCAGAAAAGCCGTCGACCGATACAGTGTATCCAAATTACTAATTTGATATTGAAATTTAACAGTTTTATTTAAGGAAAGGATTCTCCATTAGTACGTGAAGCTATACTTCTATGAACCAGGTGTTAAAACGGTTGTTTTATTGACTTTGCCTTAAGTATGAGAATTTATAAAAAAATTTAAATGTTGTACTGTATAAATTGCTATACCATATGCGTAGTAAACAGATTATACAAAGTAATTGAGAAGATAGAATAATAATAAAATTATCTTTGTAAATGGCAATAATACGTTTATATTTACAGGAATGAACCGCCTATTTATACATATAATAAGTTTATTAAATTGCCCAGGCAAATCAGTAATTAGTTACTTTGAAATGTCATATATAAATTCCTGTTGCATGTTCCTGTTCGTTGAGTGAGTAGTATGTGCTGTAGTAAAACTTATAAGCCGCTTAAAAACCTGTTTGTGTAAATACATTACTATTTTGGCCACACTTTTAAATTCTTTATCATATTGGAAATTAATTAATTAAAACACTTATACTTTGTTATTCCACTAATTTTATTAAGTCGTGACTAGTTTCGACATAACATTGTCATTTTCAAACTAACTATAATTTACGTTTACTTTTGCTTAAATATTAAGGGTAAGTCATAAATAGCGGCTTATTCTACGTAGCACAGATGGCGATCGCTATTTATGACTTACCCTTAATATTTAAGCAAAAGTAAACGTAAATTATAGTTAGTTTGAAAATGACAATGTTATGTCGAAACTAGTCACGACTTAATAAAATTAGTGGAATAACAAAGTATAAGTGTTTTAATTAATTAATTTCCATCATGTTACACTTCCACAAAGTAACGGCCGCCAGTATTAATTTCTTTATCATATATCTTTTCTCTCTTTGTTTCTCTAGTTTCTTAATTCAAAGTGTAGTATAAAATTCAGAGTAGGTGGCAATTCCATCATTCAAAAACGTTTTATTAAATAGTATATTATTATACAAGTTTCACAAGAATGCCTCTTGTGAAACGTGTATAATATACTATTTTTTCTACTTTGCGTCACTTATTGAACAAAAATATGAAAAATATTGGATCTTCTTAGTATATGGGGAATTTTAGTTGTAATGCGTGGCAACACTGAAAACCTTTCGTTTTAATCAAAAGTCACATTAACAAGTTATTAATTTTTCTTATCCAGCTTCATTGTGAGTATCATGTTAAGTAACAAATAAATACTGAGCTATTTTGTAAAATCTATTAAATATTTTCAATTAAAAATGACTAAAATTTCACCAAAAACAGTGTCACAATGAGCTTCATTGTGAACGCAAAGTAGAAAAAATTATTTATGAAGTAGTTTTAAAAATTGCTTGCCGTTCTTACACTGGACGAGGTTAAGAAACAAACATTTTTATATTACTTGTAAATGAATTAGAATCGAATGAAATTGATTTTCTATTGTAAAAACAAATATCCAAATATTATTATGTAGGTACTACAAAACATGTCTGCAAAAAAGTCGCCCTTTTTTATTAAAAAAAAGACGGTAGAAAGGGCTGTTTTTTCAACATCAACTGAGCACAAGAAAACTACAAAACCAGATTTCATTCTCATATATGTAATATCACAAGAGATTGAGTATAAATTGAATATAATTCGACAGAATTTGAAGAATTATTTTCTAAAGCGTTTGCAATTTTCTTAAAATTTACTAAATTTGACATAATATTGAAGACAGTTGTTATGTAGTGAATAAATACATATTATAAATTATTCTCGCGAAAATAATGTAATAATTCTCAATACAATAACAATACTATTGGTCAGAATTAAGCACGTGATCAAAAATTCGTTTGAAAAATGAAAACGTTAAAAAATAATCATAAGAAAAGCAAGGATTTTTTTAGTACCCCTGCTTTCCATTATTTACAGCGTTTTTAAAAGAACAGCGACGTGACGATCATTTTCGGGAATCATTCCTGTATTTTAAATGTGGCTTTGTCATATTTCATTGCAAACACGATTACATAGTAATTAATACATGTAGATGAAACAAGTATAATTTGCGAATACTAAACACACACATAACCTCGGCGTTACTCACAAGAATTTACAAGTTCTAATATGCATAACATTCAAAAAACAAATTTCATAATTACTTGAATTTTATTTTATCAAAATTCTGAAGTATTTTTACATTGAAACAAAAGTAATACATGGATTTCCAGAAGAAAAACAAAATAATATGCAATTTTTAATCAATCTCTTATGGGGACTAGAATATACAGTGTCTTTCAAAACGTGTGTTACAAGAAAGCACAAAGTTTCGGATCGCATTGAAATAATCTCTCAGAATCAAATGAAATAATTGGGAAATAAGAACGAATTTTGTGTTTTCCTGTTCATATTATTTTGTCGGACACTTTAATCCAACCAGTATTTCCAAATGCAGTGTGTATAAAGAGTGGTTCACAATAAATTGTGACTTTTTATTTTTGAAATAGAAGGCTGTAATTTCATATTTAGCTATAGATTTTAATTCTGAACAACTTATTTTTATGACATTTTGCTGTATCTTGTAAAATAAGAGCACTTTACTCTTAAACCATCTTCATTTCTTGGTGTCCACGCTGTATATCATTCAAGATAAATTTCATCTGACATTTCGCAATTTGACTTTAAGGAATGCAGAAGCGTTCTGCGTCAATAAATTTTTATAAAAATCGATAATAAAAAAAATATCCCGTTTGTAGCACACTTTTTGAAAGGCAGTGTATGAAACGTAAAGCTGCGTACACATTTGCGAGCCGAACCGATAGTGGATAATCTACATAAATAGCAAATTATCGGCAGATATTCAGTCCAATGCCGGTATTAAAAAATGAACCGATACGTAGGTCGACATTTCAGACATTGACATGTCCATACATTTCTAATAATATATTGAAGAAAAATGGGTGATGATCTGTAACCAAGAGTTAGAGTTCACAAGACTAAATTCACTAAAGTTGATTTTAGTCGAGTGAAATACTATCAGCTATATACTCGTATACAGGACCGGCCCAGGTGCAGTAAGAATTGCGGGGCCCTTTTTTTAAAGCACAGTGTTATAGTATGGAGTACGGGGACCGGGGCCGTAACTAGGAGGTAACGAAGGTGCCACTTGTCACAGGTGAAAGCGAAACAGGGACACCATGTGAATTTCACTTTGATTTGTTTCGGCTTCCCGAATCGAATCCTTTTAGCACGGGCATTACCTTTGAGACAGCCGGTACATGCGTTTAGTTTAATCTCAATTTTTAAACTTATTGCAAATTTTACATTGTAAATGTTTAAGTTTTGTATTTATATAGGGTGTTTAAAAAACATGTTTGCAAATTTTACCCAGTTATAATGAATGTATAATTTGGATTTTGACAAATTAATGTATATATTTTTGAGACGTTAGATATAATTTTCCCACAAGCGCTAAGTTGTCTAGTTACGGACCTGGTGGGAGCCCTTGTGTGGCCCGGTGTACCACCCTGTGGCCGGCCCTGCTCGTATAATTACAAAGCACGCATTCTATGTGTAATCTATGTATGTCATATTTACGCAGTATTTTCAAACACCTTTTTAACAAACTTCACATTTCATTTGTTCTTTTTAAAGTAGCGGACAATAAAATCCTGGCAAGAATTTGACAAGTCGTTCAGATTTACACAAATTTGGTAAACCAGGCTCTCATTGAGGTTGTATTTGTCAAAATTTATATTAAACATCAGAATTACTAGTGACATTTTGTATAATATGTATTAAACGTCAAAAATGTTAGAGTGAGGTTTACATTGTACAAATAGTGTATCCGGATTTTATTGTCCACTACTGTACATTGTGTTAAGGCTTCACAAAGTTCTACTACCTCATTGATAAATAGCACTTAAAAGATCTGCATTGGTTCTTACTTTTTACTTTCTATATCATTAACTTACGTCACGAAGAGGGTAATAATAAACGGAGGTTTTTCCCTTATTCCAATATTATAGAAATTTTTCCTTTTTGGTTCTTTTATTATGAACAGAATTATTATTTCTTTTTCTAATATGCTGTGAATTGCTTTAATCAAGGTTTTGCTATGCTCTGAATTGTTAATCTTTTAGAAGAATTACAAAATGTCTTATTGCAACATTTGAATGAACTTTCATTAGTTTCTTCGAAATCTGAAATATACACTTTATGAGGTAGTTAATAAAATGTTAATACTCTTACATTTTTCGCAAAACAAAATTTTCAACCATACTCGAAACGAAAGGAGTGTTATTTATAAAGCTTATTGAAATATCAATAAAATTGAAACTAGCTAAAGGAATTTCTTTAAGGAATGGCAGTACAAAACGAATTTTGTTTTAATGTTTTTAATAGGTCTAATAAACGTTTATTGCATATTTCCACCTACTGTAATTAATTACGCATTGAATTATTATGTTTCATCGAAATAAATATTTAAATCATGTGGAGAATTAATAAACGCCACAAATTTAAAGGTTCCGCAAAACAATCAAGTTCCCTATATGTATGTATATCATCAGAAGCGCCGGCTGATTCATAGCATTCACTAAAAGTATTTATATCTTTATTGCATATCATTCTGAATTATTTTGTATGGTTTTGCACGATCGGCAATTAAACAGTATTCCATATCAAATAAAAATTTACCGTTAACAAATGATGTGTCATCTGAAATTGTTAGTAATTCCGAATTGCAGCAGATGATAAAATTGATACATAAATGGCATCCTTTAGTTTATATATCAAATTCGTAAGCAAGTACAATGATGTTTCCTTTTCTATACTTATCTACCTGTACGAACGATTTTTACTTGAATTTTTAAGCTCCCCTTGTAATCTTGAATTTTGCACACTTACCAAATACTATACTGACATTGACAAGCACGTAAAATAACTTCCTGCTCTTTTAAATTATTTTGTACAAAAGTAATTTTGTGAAAGTCCTCGCAAACGTCGATTTCTTTTTTGATTATTCTGGTTTTAGCTAGAAGAAAAAAATGTTTTCTTCCGTTTCGTAATTCAAAACGTTCAACTAAATTTCGGTAGTTAAAACGAGATCACCGATAATTAAATTTTGCTAGAAATTAATGAATTCGATTATAATCAATTGCATGGTAAATGGAAGCATGAAATTGCAGCAGAAAATATATGTCAAGGAAAATGAGTCACTAATCCTTTAATCTAATCATACTTAAGTAATCTGAAACTGTTACACGATAGATTTGTGTTTTAAAAGACGCTGTACTCCTATTGAGAAATTTCAATTTTATTTTTAAATTTAATTTTTCATTCAATGAATCAATTTATTTTGCCGCTTTTTTCTGTGCCCCGAATTTTGCCTTAAATACAGACGCTTTGTTAATGTTTGTTTCTTTAGTATTTTATAGTTTGGTATTCTTTTTATTTGTGGTGTAACCCGGCCTTTTGTTTCATTTTATTTAATTTTTTCAAAATATTAATCAATTTAGATATACCTAGACGTTTATTAGATAATTGAAGATATCTTTAATAATACCGTTTTCACAATAGTTTCCTTTAATGTATTTTCACTATCACATTCTTTACTTGTTAAAGCTTTTTTTAAAGTTTTTACTATATCGTTTCTTTTGTGGAAAGTAATGATCAGAATTTGAAAAGTAATCGGCCTCGAATGATTTTTAGGGCTCTCTTTGATTTATCGATTTTTTATTATCATAATAATATCATGTTATATTACTTAAAACAATCCACTCTACCTTATCTGGAAATTCTGCAAAATTGAAAAAGGAAACTTTCTACCTTAACTAATAACGAAAAACCGAACTTATTGTGTTTTGTTACAGTACATGACTTTAATAAAGTTTCACTTGTCCGGCCTAATGTGAGCCGAACTTTCTCTTTTGAACTTTAATTTAAAATCGATTCTTTTCTGTTTCTCCTACTCCCCCGAAATAGAAAAATTAATGTGACTGGCGGTACTGAGTAATTAAACTAAACATTTTTGTCCCAAGCACACTTATTACATTTGTTGTTTAATTATCATACTGAGGGCCGGTACTTTAGTTACTGGTTAACTTGAACTTGGTTATTCCCAAAGAAACAATTATCCCTACAATAATTGTAGGCATGGGAATAAATCAAAGGTTAAAGCTAATCAGTGACTAAAGTACCGGCCCTGAGACAATCACAAGAACCCATTTTATTTGAGTAAAGATACATACATGTAACGCCGTCCATTTTATTCTTTTAAACGTTCTCCTTATAGGAACGCCTTCTAAAATGAGATCGGTTACGTCAGGACATGATTAAAACTTAAGAATGAGTTAACAAATTCGATTGTGGATGACGAGGATTGACCCCACCAATTGATTTACATTGTAACAAATTTCTCATAAGAATTACTCAGCTATTAAGAATATTAGTATATCGTTAGCATTTTTTTGGATTTCAAAGTTTTGTTGATAATCCAAAAGTATTATTTAAATACAAATTGGACTAGTCAGTTATATCTGGGCAAAACTGCTGGAATTCGGTTTAGAATTTCGTTTGCTCGGATGCGTTTGGAAACGAGCTAGAAAAACGCGCGCCAAGAATTTTTTTTTCCGCCGCATTGTTCTGCGTGTTAAACAAACAGGTGAAAGTTATTTCAACAAATTAAAAAAAGAAGGAAAAACAAAACTGCGAATCCGTGCGTTGGCACCACCATGATCAATTGAGCGATCATTACGGTTACAACTATTTCAGGTATTTAATGCGTTCGAGGCTTTCGAATCTTAATTATTTTTTGTTTCTGGTTAAAAGTGAAACGAATCGGGTTTTCGTTAAAAGAAACAGTACGCAAAGATAGTTAGATATGCCTACTATGGCAGTACCAAAGAAACTTTTAGGTTTTGATCTGAAAAGTTTTTTAGACACGTAAAATTGCTTAGCTCTTTTTATTTTACAATTTCTGATATTAATTACGAAGTCTTTAAGTCTTCATTTTGCTTTTACTATAAATTTTTCACTTGATAAACTTCTTCTAAACGCCTTCCATAAGTTTATATATTTATTTTTCTTTTCAATTTCATCAATAAGGTTGACTGTTAAACTACTGACGTAACTGACAATTTTTAACTAAAAAATGTAAAAAGACATTTTCAACTAAACAATGTAAGAAGGTATTGTTTAACTATGAATTGAAAGCATAAAATCACCGTCATAAAATAGAATAATTCAGAGTAGGCAGTGATCAAAACGATAGATTTGACAGTGCTAACAGTCATATTATAAAAGAAGAGGTTAGGTGACTTGTAAAAACTTAATATAGAAGACGAAGCTGAAAAATCAGAATGCATTTTTATTTTATTAATGGCCTAGTTTGAATCATTTTATTTTCCACCGCATGGTATAATAATTTAATAATAAGAAAACCTCATTCAATTATTTTTTTCAAATCATCTAATTTTACTCTTACTTTTTATTAAAAAATCTAGAAAATCTAAACTGCTGATATTATAATAATAGGTTTCAAATAAACTGTAAAGCATCCGAAAATAATTTAAATTATTTCTAGTTTCTTATTTATTTACTTTTCATTAAGTAACAATCACTTTGTACGTAAAAATATGTATATCGGGTGTCTCAAAAGTAACCCTCGTGCTTTTCGAAACTGATTCATCAGGAAGTCGGAACAAGTCGAAATAAGAGAACGGTAAAATTTTGTCTCCAGAAGATTTGTATTTTCCGGCACGTTTTAAGAAGAAAGCAATACCATTGGTCTTAGTATGGATTCTTGAAGTATACCATAATTTAATACTTAAACTTTTTTAGAGTAATCTCGTGCAATAAAACTTTTAACAATTTCATGATACTTTACTCAGTTCGGCGATCTAATTCAGAAAATTCCAAGCTTTTTAGCCTTATGACATTCATGTTCATGTTTCAAGTTTCTTTCCCTTCGAATTCGTGCAAGAAACTTTTCACCATTACTTCTATTAATTTATTTATTAATTTTTTTTATAAGTCTTATGATAGGCACATAAATTGGTGGTTGGTGACTGAAGTATACAATCTCTGAAGAAAATATTTTATTGAAAAAAGAAAAATTAAACTAAAATTACTTGTCTCTTAAGAAACATGAAATGGTAACTTCTTATAGTGAAAACTCGGTTGGTAAAGGATCCTGGGTAAGAGGGTATCACAAGATACTAGCATAAAAGTGAAACCAACAGAAAGAGAATTCAATAAGTTCTGCAACAGATCAGGCCTAGTTGAAATCATCGACGCAGTTTAATCGAAAAAGTGCACAAACCGTGGCCGAAAGTAAAGGAAAAAGTGGAGCTGCAAGAAGCACTTGTCAAGAGTTGCTTTTGAATGACTGACGATGGAAAAGAAGCCACATTGCAGGACTGTTAAAATCATTACGTAAAGAACAGATAACACAGCTACAAACACAAATCAGCCTTTCACAAAAACTTAGGAGATTGCAGCGAGCAGAAATAGCTAAAAAAAAGGAGGTGAGAGATAAGAAGATGACCGTTTACTAACAATAAGATCTCTATTGAAGAAGTTGAAAGTTTATGAAGAGCGATTTGCGAGAGAAAGAGAAAACTGAAAAGGCTGTATATGTGTAATGAGGAATAACAACAGGCGTACTCGACATAAATAAATCGACTCCTTATGAAAACGTTTAGATTCGCCAGAATTTCTTCATTGATAAATGCCGGAATTCTCGAAGAAAAAAAAATGGAATTGTCTACAGGAAGATTATGACCTACTAATGAACTCTAAAAGCAAAAGAAAAGAAAAACAAGGGAGAAATATTAGAGCAGAAGGATTAGCAAAAAATATTTGGGTACTACATGAAACGACTGTGATACGATGTCAAAACGATGTCAAAAAGAACTTGAAATTGCCTTCAAGGAAAAAAAAGAAACTATACCATCAAACATAGTGGCCCATGTTATGTTACCAGCATGTTATGTTACCCCATAAAACTAGTAGTTATGATTTATGATTTGACTAACATAAATTTAACAAAAGGACAGAACTCGACATTGTGAATTTTATACAGTGAGGTGATAAAGTAAGGAAATAAATTCATTATTTCCTTAAAGCTCAATATACACGACAAACGCTGGGACAGGTTAATTTTAGATTTCTGTTGCGTAGCTGATGGTCTACGTGAAAATTTTATTTTGATTGTAATTTGTCATTTGTCTTTCAAATTTTTTTTAAATGAAATGACCACATTTTTTAAATGTCATTTGAGAGCTCATGTTTTACTCTTTTTGGCAGTACACTATTTTTGACATTTAAATTTTGAAATCAGATATGAAACAAAAAATAGAAATAATTTTCTAATTTCTAGCCTCCATTCTTATTTTAAAATGTAGCCAAAAAATTTAATGAGGTATTGAAAAACAAAACAAAACAGTAAAAAATATTTCTGTTGTTTCAATATACCTAAATCTCTTGAAGATAAGATTTTATCCATGCATTAAATTAATTAAACAGATACGCTGCTTATACAAACGCAAAGAATAGAGATTTTATTAATGATGATTGGTTATGATGACATCGTAAGAAGGCATTTTATTTAAGAAAAGTACCCTGATCCATTCCCTATTGTGCCATTCCCTATTGTGCAGGCAACTATTAGCAAAATAAGGTTTAGAAAAGCAGGTAAAGCTAGAGATTTAAAAAGAAGTGGTCGTCCGACAGTATGTAAAAATCAAAAATTAAATGTGTTGTTATAAAATTCCAATATTAGTAACCGTCAAATTGGCTTAGAAAATAACATTACACAAAAATATTATTTTAAAATTTTTTAAAACTGAAAAATGGCATTCTTACAAAATTCACTTGGACGGATTTTTAAATCCGATGGGATATTGTCAATCAGAAAACGGCAGACAGTTATAAGATACTATGATTTTCTTTTTTCTTCATATGAACAAGTTTCCTTATTTCTCCTCAATTTTCCATTTATTACAGTTTAAAATGACATTCTTAGCTTTTATCAGCATTTTCGCTTTTTTAATGCCACCTGTAATGCAATAAAAACGTATTCAATGGTTTCCTGAGTGATCAAGATTAAATTCTTCTCGTGACCATTTTTCAAGACTTAAATGTCAAAAATAGTATACTGTCAAAAATACTACTTTTTCAAAATTAATTTTTTTAATGAAATGGTGATTTTATGTTATGTTTAAGTTGCATTTCGTGTTTTGCTATATAGTTGCAGTTCACCTTAAGTAATTACAAGTTATATCTGATGTGAGAAAAGCAAAAACAAACATTATTATTTACAAAAGTGCGAGATAAAAGTTGACAAAAGCAAATATTAGATAGCCAAAGCGCCTGTTTATTAGCTCAACGTTTTCATAAATTTATGTTTTTTTACTATTTACTATTCAAAATTTATTTGTGAATGCATACCTTATCTATGGCAATCACCAAACAGTAAAATGGTCACCAAACAATAAAACATTAGACAATAAACAGTAAAAATTCCTTAGAAATTGGAAATGAAAACTATAAAATTGAATTTACTATTTCCAGAATAAATAAAAATTTAAGCTATTGGTTTGCAATGGATTTTTTTAAAAATTACTTTCTGCTCTTATTCCTTATTTTTCACTTTACATTGTGCTCTTCTGTGTTGAAGAATGAAGGAATTTTTTAGTTATTTATCGTCATGAAAATGAATTATTTTGTAATGTTGCTTCGGTTTCAAGTAAATCATAATTTTGACGGTGAATTCGATCTACATTTTATTGCGGTCGTCGCGTATATCCCTCATTCATGTCGACGATATGTCGTTTGTATGCGGGATCGCCACACGCACGTGCAAGTGCGCTCCCCGACAACGACGAGCGTTATCACCGCCCGTCTGCGTTTCGGATTTCACCAAAGTTCGCGCGACGCATGCGGATGCCCCCTGGGCTTGTCCGGAAACGCTTTCCATAAATAATTTATTTGGAGTAGGCGCGAAATGCGGGCGAAAGTCGTGGGTTTCTTCGATAGGTATTTCCAAGTTGTTTGAACAATTACGTAACTGACGAGGGCTACTAAACCACCACACAGTAGTCTTAAGAAACAGACCCTAATCACAGATTAATAAAGGGTGTTTAAAAACTCCCAGGTTTTTAGTTGGCCATATTTTTACTTAATACTTAAGCATGAACAAAAATGAACAGCAACGTAAATTGAGGTTTACTGCTGTTAACAATAGGAGTATTGGGCATTTTTTCGTAAAACTGTATGACAATTCCCCACGGAGAGGTTTACTTGTTGTAGTAAGAGACGAACAAAAATGTGGGGCTCATTCTGCATTATTTCAATTACTTCCGCAATGGCTCCACCTGTATACTTTTTCCGTTGTCCACCTCTTTTCATTCCGACAGTACCGTTTTCACGAATCCTCGCTGCACATCTGTTTAATTTCTACAAAATTCTCTATTTTTGATTCATGCTAAATTTGTGAAAAGGACACTGCCAACAACAAAGGTATTTGACCATTTCGAGGTTTCTACGTATCCCTCTGTATTATATGTATAGAAAAATTGTACCATATGATTCTGCCAAATATTTTGAAACTAAAATGCTCTTAAAATCAAAACACCATACAATAAATTGTAATAGGTATCCAGCTACTGTCTCGCCGCAGTGAAGTTAACAACCTCTTTTACAAAATGGCCGAAGGCCAAAAAAATTAGACCTCTTAACAACTGTTTCGTATCTGCTTATAATATTAATCTATGCCCTAATCTTGTAAATTGTAAGGTTAAGAGTTCCGCAGGATGTCATGTGATATTATTCGTTGGATTCCTTATGTGAAGGCAAATTTAATAAATTGAATAGAGATACTCATACTACTAGTTTTTATCTTAAATTTAATCGGAAATTCGTCGTCTTGTTATAGTAATAGAAGCCAATTGTAATTTTTTCTGT
This sequence comes from Dorcus parallelipipedus, assembly GCA_958336345.1. NCBI lineage: Eukaryota > Metazoa > Arthropoda > Insecta > Coleoptera > Lucanidae > Dorcus > Dorcus parallelipipedus. The sequence goes on along the minus strand of OY284479.1, from coordinate 29,680,953 downwards.
TTATTTTTGAAATACGTGATACTTTTTCAAAAGCAAATTTGATACGCCTGATTTTATTATTCGATTATTATCTAAACTCTAAGTCAGATAAACAAAGTGTTTGACTTGTACCTACATACATGTATGAGTTCGTCACTTGATCGGATCCGAATTAGTCACTATAAGGAGAAATTGGAGTTTCGCATGATACCACATCATCTTCCTGATTTGTTATTCACTCGACCATTAGGTATCTTAGTTTCAATCAAAAGTTTACCAACGTATGCTTACTATAGTCTCTTTTCTGGATTTTCCTCATTTTTCCCATTGGCCCATTTCATGAATCCTTTTTCTTTTTCCCTTCTGGCATTTTTTACATTCGTTCCTACTTCCTACTTCCACTTTCTGCTTTGTTCCTCATATTTTTAAAATTGGCTAATTTTATTAATGCTTTTTCCTTTTCCTTTCTGTTATTTTTTCCATTCAATTGCTTTTTGTGTCTCTGCTTTGCGAATTTTACAATTTCTGCTTTGTTCCTTATATTCTTTCCATTCTTAATTATTTATGTCATCTTATTTTCTTATGTTGTCGATCTTCATTTTTCTCTGATTACTTTCTTGTTTACTTGTTGTATGCATCTTATAGTTATCTTTTCACCACCTCCAGCATTTTGTTAACTTTTCCACGGGTTTCTATTTTTCTAAACCTTCATTACCCAGCTAGTTCTTCTTCCTTTTCCATTCGACCTCTTTTCCCTTGCTTGTAAAGAAGCAACTCAATTTAAGCAATCTCCCTTTGATTTCGATTTTCATTAACTCCCTTGACAATTTTTACTCAGTGGTCTTTATACTGCTTTATTCTGTTTATTCTAAATCGATCCTGTCATACTAGTTTTTTAGTCTAGTTTTCTGTTTTCCCTAGATACTTATTCTCTGGCTCTTTCTTATTCTTTTTCTCATCTTATCCTTCCATTCTTTCTTATTATCCAGTTTGTTTTTACATATAAGGGTCAAAAGTAATTAATGATTTAGGGCCAATAAAAATGGGCAATGGAACTTTCTAACGCGTACAAACTTCTGAATCAAATGAATGAAATCAACATGATATGATCCACGATCGGCACGATCCATCATGTCATTATTTCAAGCTATATTACTTCATTATATTTCAAGGCGAGAAAAATAATTTAAATAACCAATGCCTTCAAACATTTTCTGGTGTAATTTTTTTTTAACCACCTTTCAAAATTTTTCTTCATTTTCCTTGCATTATACCTACTGTCGCGTCGTGGCCAACAAACGTGGACACTTTTCTTGACGTAAATTTAATAATATTAGGTTGTTCGGAAAAAAATGTCGTTTTCTTTTTAATTTAGAATGTTTATATACATAAGTATATAAATTTTGATTAAACTATATAATCACCATTTGCATCAGTGACCTTTTGCCATCTTTCTGCCAGCAGTTGTATTCCACGATGATATCACCCAACTTTTCTGGAATCAAAAAATTCTAGACATAATACGACCTAATATTTAGGGCCGGTACTTTAGTTACTGGTTAATTATAATGTTTGATTCATTCCTATGGAAACAATTGTCTCTATACTTGTAGTCATGAGAATAAACCATTCTTCATTGTCCTTGCATTACTCTGTCGCGTCGTGGTCAAGAAAATGTGGACACTTTTCTTGACGTAAATTTAATAATATTTCGGGTCGGCTCTTTAGTTACTGGTTAATTCTAATCTTTGGTTCATTCCCATGGAAACAATTGTCTTTATAATTGTAGTCATGGGAAGAAACCAAAATATCTACAGATCAGATGTAAACCGTAGAAGAAAATTAGTTTCCTGGGTCTTCCCGAACAGCACACCGAAGACTGGTTTAAGATGCTATGCTGTCGGAAAAATATTCCGACTAAGAAATTCGGACAAAGAGGCAAGAGTAGGATTTACCCTAGAAAATATGGGAAGACATTGCACCAATGTTGTATTCTCAGATTGGAAAATTTTTTAATTAACTTATGGCGGTCGTGTAAGAGTTTATCAAACAGAAAATTGTCGATATGATGAACAGTACATAGATCAGTCACAACTCTTTCCTCGGAAAATAATTTCGTATTTCAGTTGGTTAATGGCCTTGTCCAAACCGCATTTGTTGTTAGGGAGTCGTTTCGGTAAAACAATATTGAAACACACAATTGGCCAAGTTACAGTCTGGATTTAAACACAATTGAAAATATTTGAACATTCAAAGGCGTAGTATGCGACCGAGAAATGCCTATCAATTGTTAACGATAATTGAAGAAGCTCGAGAGCAACTTTGGGATATGTATTTTTCTAGATTTTATGAGTAAATGTCTTTAAGGTCAAACAGCGTTGTAACTGAAAATGGAGTTGCAATTTGATATTAATTAGTTCAATTGAAAATAAACTTTCTGTTTGTATTTTTTCCGCCCTTGATTCTTTTTTAATTTTCTGTTTATCTTATTTTTTTCTTATTTGCGTCATTCCATCCTTGGCATATTATTTTATTTTTATTATTAATTTTCGACTTCGTCCCATCCTTCTGTTGTTTCTCTTTCTGGTTGATTTTAAATCGACTAGATCTTTGTTTTCCACTTTATTACCTACTTTTTATTTTGTATCTTTTATATTTCGTAATTATTAGTTTGTTATTTCGTGAATATGTAACCGAAATGGTCAACTGCACTTAGAATCGCTTATAAAAGTGATTTTTTTAAATTATTTGAATGAGATTCCACTAGAGGTCATATTGAAGACAGCATTTTTACTTCTGGGTTTTGTGTTTTATTGCTCCTTTTAGCCTTCGCTTTACTCAATTCTATTTATATTCGTTAGAATGACAACAGACAAAATTGAGTTTTTCAGTTTGCTTAGGTAGGTACATATATTATTTAAAAGCTCGTTTGGAAAACTGGAATTCCTCAAGATGCCATTTGCCACACCTTCTGGAACTTTCCAGAACTTTTCTTCGCGTTATTTTTCATACGAGATTCGTAAATTTTTTCAAGCGTTTTTTTGAATCGTCTTACTTCATTAAGGTAAATATTGTCGTAGATCAAACATACTCTATTAGTTTGAAATTATTTATGAACGTCAGTTAATCCCGTTTTTTCCTCGACAGCAATACCTGATGACCTAGAACTTCGGCCCTCGACGAAAATAAGCGGTCATTATGCGGCCAGTCATGATGAATGTGTTATTCCGTGAAAAGTTTACGAAACCAATCCCGGCCTCACATAAATCAGTTTAATTTGGAAATGATTCTAAATCAACTCTCGTTGTAGAAGATTAAGGAAAAGGTCACATACGTGATATTTTCTTTCCAAAAGGGGTTTATGATTGGGTTTCCGTCAAACCGAAAAGCGCATGCGTTTAGTAAGAAGAATTCCCAGGCTTGCAACAGCGTGTAATTAAATCTCGATCGGGCGTTTAAATATAACCGGAAGTTGCGCCCTAGCGGAACTCTCACGGGCCGCGAACCCCGAGACGACAATGAATGCGTCGAATTTGTTATCATAAATTAGAGGATATGTTCCACGTCGTCGGCGAGTGTGCAGCCATTTTATGAGGTTTTGATGCTTATGGCGTTTTTATGAGCTGAGACTTTAAATCACTTATTGATGAGCTTTATCTGCAATTTTAATGTAAGGCAATAAACTAACGAACCAGGATGTGCATGCCAGCTGTTTTCGTTTAATGTTGTGGACGAGAAGAGTTTCGTTCGTTTTAATTTCGTTTAATAAATAATTGGTCTTCGAAGACAGTTTCAGAAGAGAATTTGCACTTATCGTGCATAATGGTTAAAGAAGTCCAAATGTTTGGACTAAATTCTTAAATTATTCTAATGAAATCTGTTGATATATCAATTCACAATCAGTCTCTTAAGTGCGTAAGCAAACATGTCCCAATCTTGTTCCTAATTAACCGGTGCTTGTTGGTCAATCACACGATTGCCACCGTAAAAGTATTACGAGTGTCTCTTGTGATCGATTCTGCGGTGGCAAAATTGATCAAGCCAATTCGGATCAAGGATATCGGACTGGCCGTTTAATGAAAACGATTTCATGAATAAAAAAATTGGGTTAGCCTCGAACCGTTGAGAAAACGGTTTCGTTGTTGCTGGTATTGAGCGCTTAACAAACACACACACACATCATTTCCGTTGACTTCAGCGCTCCAAATCGCAATTATTTTACCAACATCACAAAAGTATTTTTTTTTAGTGAATGCCTTCTACACGTAGTTATAACTTTTGAATAAAATATTTCTTATCTTAACCGTGCAATGTGAAATGATTAGGACGTTTTTATGAACATATCTCGGTGTAAACAAACGTTTTATGACGAGTCACGTTTTAATCTTTATCGTTTGTAATGTTATCTGTTCTCAGTGAATAAGCCTAAAGTTTAAATTTGCTTAAGTACGAAATGAAAGTCAAACTAAACAGCTGATCTTGATATCGATTGAAAAATCCTTTCCTGCAATTTATTAAGCTTTCTTTAAGAAGATACAGTGAAATCTCTTTAAGACGGGCAGAATTCGTACCACATTAAGAAGAATGTCAGGGCTTAGTGAGATTCAGCGATGCGTTCTTAAAAAGATGTCCGTTGGAGAGGAATGTCTTCGTAAAAGAGTGCCTTAAAGAGATTTCACTGTATTCTTTAATAATGTAGTGTTTTTTTGTTGTTGAAATTTTAGAAGTATATTTTCTTAGCGTGCAGAACGGAAGCACGCTGTTCATATTTTCACATCGCCGATGAAGTTGTCTGCCTCGTCGTTTTCATTTTTTAATTGGGAAGTAACGAACTGGAAGTAGCAACAATGGCGTGTGATGAAACGCGTGAGGAAACTAAAACCGTCGTATTCATCCGTGGGTAACGTCTAATAACGCGGTGTACGGTTGTTTTGTAAATTCTTGGGTAACAGCAGCTCATTGTCCGTTTGCTGTTTCTCGTGAGCCCGCCTCGGGAAGTAGTTTCGAAATCGGTTCCACTTAGTTTTCTGCGAAATTAATATGTAGTCTAAAGATAAATTTAGGAGTTTGACGTAAGAAAAAATTGTTGCCCGTTCTTATTATGCTAATTACACTTGTCCCTACTCTCCTAATTTGCGGTTTTGTTCATAAACTTTAATGATGCTTATTTAGCAACTTTAATTAATTTATAAGTTTAAAAACAGGTAGTCACGCAGTATTTTCCTTACTGATTTGTTACACCGTTAAAGCATTAACTTATAGCTCTTTAATAGATTAAATTTTTTCTGCTTACGTCTTAAGGAAAATCGTCAATTCCTCAGAGAAATCTAAAAAACAAATTCGTACAGAGAGTACTTGAAGGAAAATATCATACATGGAAATATTATTCAACGCTAATTTCTTTAGACTTTATGTCTTCAGAAGTAATTCGGCGAGTTTTGGGCGCCTCCACCAAAATTAAATTAACATTAACCTACGTCGTTTTAGCTTCAGGCACTTCACCGTTTATTAAAAAAGCAAACACAACAAGTCAAGTACAGCAAGGAATGTAAATTCATTACGTTTTAACTGTTACTTTGTACTTTGAGTTTCAGTAAACATTTGCCGTGCGCAAGATGATGAACAGCAGGAAGTCGCACTTGTGAAGAGCTTAAAACTAGTAAACGCTAATGAACAGGTTCTGCAACACAAGACTTGAACTCGTGAGGCGTACAGGCATTTATCAGTTACGTTACGTCTGCTATCTTCTACTTAAGACCAACAAATATTAATTTTATAACCAGGAAATGAATAAATTTATAAATAATTAATAAGGAATTCACTCGTTTTTGAAAGAGTTTTAAAAACTTGTGCCATAAATAAAATATTGCGTCGTAAACTGGCACGTTCTTGTTGGCTTTTGAGATCCAAGTAATACAATGTAAGATTGCTGTAAATTTTGTTCCTAATTGTCTCAATTATCTCTGAAACACTCTTTAATGTAACTGACTTATAATTTCAAATTTGTTAATGTAAGTATTCAGCATTTTTGTGTTGTACCTAAATTTGTTCATAATTTAACACCTAAGATTGCATCTTCTTATTACCGTATTGCTAATTCTATAAACATAGGTGTGCCATTTATATTTATTGAAGAATTCGGAAAAGTAAACTTGACGTTTTCAAAGCAGCAGATTCTTACAACTTTAGCAAGCTTTAATTTCGATTCCCCCTTTTCTAATTGGTGTCGAATAAAATATTTAACAAAAAAGAAAGTAGGAAATTAGCCAAAATTTGCATACGCATGTGCTTAGATAAAATCATAATAAATTCATCTTAAGGTTTAGGAGATAAAAAGATTTTGCTCATTATTGATTCTGTCCTTTTGAAGAAGAAAAAACTGACGTAACTTTAGCGCTTACACAATTATTATAATACTATGTGTTTTTTTTTTAAATGCCATAAGGGGTGGCTGTGGAAAAGAAAATTCATGTCTTAGCTCCATCCATGTACTTTAAATTGTCAGTTTTGGCATGTGTTAGATGCCAAGCTACGACATGAGTTTTAATTTTCATGGCCACCCTTTACGGCATTTTTAAAAAATACATCGTAACTTACAATCGGGTTACAATCTACTGTAGACTTTGGAACACTATATACCATTGGGAAGTAAATATTTGGTACGGCAGATTTTACCTATTTAAATAGGACTTAAATAGGGCTTATGCGATTTCCTACTGAAAATATAAAATCATTATAAATCATTGGTAGAATCAATGAGCCGAAGACTTGCTGACGTGTTGGAACAGAATGGTGGTTCCATAAAATATAAATTTTTTATATGCTGTTTTAATACTAGCAATTAAGAGCATTTCAGTGTGCTAAAATTTTAAAAATTCAGCCTACTTTACAAAGCAACCGTACCAATTATTTATTTCGCAATAGTACGAGGGGAGATTCAATAATTATCTGTTTAGCCATGAAACAAAAGAGCTAAATCCAATTCAAGACGATACAAGAGATGGAAGATCCTTAGAAGTTGAGGATATAGTGATGAAGGATCGACGTCGGAAAGTGTCATCAATTGCTATAAAAGTTGGAATAACTCACGCTGGGTTCCTAGGCTGTTGGCACCAGAATAAGAATTGTACCGCAAGAAAATTTCAGCGCAAAATCTAACCTCTTTAGAGGTGAATTCAAACCTATTTCCACAGAGTATCACTGACTATGAAACTTGTTCAAATTTTTGAGACTCGAAGACAAAAAAAATCTATGCAATGGATGGATGTTTAAAGGTTCTGCACTCCCAAAAAAAGGCCTGGACACAAAGTTCTACAAGAAAATTGATGGCTACAGTTTTTTGGGATAGTGAGAGAAGACTAAGAGGTAGTTGTATTCTTTGTGAATATTCCATTCAAATCTTCAACATAAACTATCTATAATCGAAGGACTGGCCCTTGTGGAACGTGGCTTGTATCAAAATTTCTTTCTGCCCTTTTCGAGTTATTCATTTCAATCTCGGACTACTTTTTCTTTTATTGGCCAACTCCTCCTTTTAATACTTGTCTTGCATTCCTTCCTTCCTTCATATACTCCAGTTGCCTTATCCATTGAATTCTGTTGGCTTACATCATATTCATAATTGGTAGATCTGCATGTAAGCTGTATAATGATGCATTCTCTTCTTCTTCTTCTGTGTCGTTCATTTTCTATCTACGGAATTTTTCTTAGTAAATGTCTTTCCCACACTTTAGAATTTTCCTGCTGATGTAATACTTACGTTTCGTTGTCGTAAAGCACTACCAGTCTCACTAATGTTTTTTAAAATTTTACATTAATGCGGCTACATTTAGTTTTGTTTTGTTTATTCATAAGTTACTTTATTTTTCACTAGCACTCTTGTCAAGTAATTGGAAATATCCAGTTTTTCAAAGTTATAAATTTCCCCTTCTGTTTATACTTGTCGTTATCATTGTTATGAAATAAACTTCCAATTAAGATATTAGGAAAATAAAAACTACAACATGCGAGAGAGGCTTCTGGGAAATTCAAGAACAAACATTCAAGTCTCGTTGAGGCATATCTTCTAGTAACGGGACTAAGCAAGAATTCACGAAAGTGATTGCTGTGGTGTTTCAACTTTTTCAATAACAGTGAATTGTGGTCACTGGAAAATATTTTCTGCCGTAATTTTAATCAATCAATTAATAGTTTAGGTCGGAACATCCTGTGTCATTTTAATGATCTAATTTTAATGATAAGGCGTTTGTATAGAGAAAATGCAAGAGGAAACCTTGATGGTCGAAATTCCTCATCTTTCTCAGAGTACAAAACCCGAAAATTTAGGCTTGCAATATTCTTCCAAGACTTTTTTGGTAGAGAAGCGGAGCGAAGAGAAACTTTTAATATTCAAGAAGTTATAATTTTGTTGTTGGTAGTATACCATTTGTAGACGATCAACGAATTCACCAAGAACTTCACTGGATATACCAAATCCAACTGATATGTAATTTAAATATTATCAGAAAATGTTACCAGAAAATTATTTTAATGGTAAATGGTTTACATTGAAAGAACTATGAGTAGTCAGGAAAACCTGATTCAAGTTCCTTGTGGAGTGTAGAACACGCAAATTTAGGCTACAAGATTCCTTCTAGAAAGAATCAAACTCTTCTGGAAATTAAGTTAGCAAACAAAATGTTTAACAGAGTAGGTTCAGTATGAGCTTCATTGTTGTTAATGAAATAACAAATTGGTTGAAAGACATGATGAGGGTGTCTTCACTCTTTCACATTTTTTAACAATGCTGAAACCAAAACTGTCCATTCCCAACCTAACCTGCCATTTTTTTGACCAATCCGGTGTCATGTTAATCAAATTTCTTTGGGTCGCAAAACAATATAAAAGCAATGCGGGAGTAATGTGAATCGTTTAATAGAATATATGCAAACTGTGACGTACATCCGAGAATGACCGCGAAACTACTAAATGGCGTGACAGTTATAAACAGATCATTCTGTTTTTCTTTTTCTTTTTGGTTTCACCAGAATGTAACAGTAATAAAAAATTCAAAGTAGACGATTAGTGAAAACTTAATCATATTAAGAGATTAATCAATAAAACCGATTGGTACAGGAAAATTAGTTTTGTGAGGATGATATTCGTTGTGGCATTAAAGAACAGCAGAAAAATTTCGAATTACGTTATGGGCTTTGGAAAGGAGGATACGAGGTATGTAAATAAAATAATGAGACTGAAAGCGTAACGTTCCACCCGCAATACTGTAGGCTTGTCTTTTAGAGGGATCACAGGTTAACATCCAATGCGTCTTCACTATGAGTTTCAACTCCCTAGCATCACTAGGTGATCCATATCGATTTTTTTTGTAAAATTGTTTTTTTCTAGTGCTTTCCGAAAATGAGTGATAGCAATTTCGAGCAATGTTATACTATCAAGTTTTGCTTCAGACTCGGCCACACCGCGAGTGAAACTTTTGCAAAACTTCAGCAAGCGTATAGAGAGAATGTTTTGTCAAGGATCCAGGTTTTCAGGTGCTTTAAGGCATTTTCGAAAGGCCGAGAATTGATTGAAGACGAACCTGGTAGTGAAAAGCCATCAAAAACTAATCAGAACATCGAGAACTGATCAGAATGTCGACAGAATCTGCCCTGACCGTCAGTTAATGAATGATTGGGGAAGAGTTGAATTTTCCGAAGGCACTAGAAAAAACAACTTTACAAACAAAAATTGCTACGGATCACCTAATGACACTATACTCTGTTTACTGAAGAGATATAGTAATAAAATAAAGTAGGAGAGTTTTATGCGCAGCATCTTATAGCGCAGAACGTGGTTTTACAAAGTAACACACAATTTTATAGTTATACCTTCAATATTGGATAAGTATCACCGGAACTCAACTGTACTGGTTGACGCGCGGGCTACTATGGGAGTGTTTATTACTATATCGCTTCAGTAAACAGAGTATAGGTACTTGAAATTCATACTGAAGACGCATTGGATGTCGCCTGTCACCCCTCCAAAAGACAAGTCCACAGTGTTGCTACGTGGAACGTTACGCTTCCAGTCTCAGTACTTTATTTACACACCTCGTATACAGAGTGAGTTTACGAGTTTACAGAACGCACTGAGAAATAGAATGATTGGAGAAAGGATATAAGTAATGTATGCAATGGGAAAAGTAGCTAATTGTAAATTGAAATGATATTGGAAAAAAGAAATGAGGCTGTAGGTAAGAAAAGTAATGGACAATAATAGGAACCTGAAGAAAATAAATCGATCCCTTAATTTTCTCTTTCCATTACACTTTCCAATTTTGCAAGAAGCTTTCACAATTTCTCTCTTTCTCTCTTTGAGAAGGCTCTTACGCGAACTGTTTTTTTTTCTTCTAGAAACGCTTAACATTTACGGTATTTGACACGACCTTTGAATATCATGCATCATCAACTTCCACGTGGCATTTATATGTTTGCCGTGTAACTTTTTCATTTTTCATGTAACGTTCAGCCACTAAATGATGGCATTTACATAACTAATGCACGTGTTACGTATATCAAGTTTTAAAAATGCAAGAAAAACTGTCCGCAAACTCGAGTAATAGCGCCCGATATAAATTATTAACGTGATCATTTAAGTTGCTAATCAGTTTCAAAACTCGTGCATGAATTTCGATTGACCTCGACGGTTCAAAACTTAATAATTTACCGTACGCAAATACGCAGGGCTGTCATCAATCTGTCAGCCACGATCGCAAATCACCTGTTGTGCAGAACCCACCGACAATAAATATTAATGTCCTGGCGGAGAGTTACTGACCGTATAATCAATATGGCTGCGTTCTGGTTGTTATTTATTTATTTATTTACCAGCGGGCGACGGTGACGAAACCTTGTTTGCCAGCGCGTTTTTGAGCCCTCGCTGAAGAACTCGATGTAAATTGGACCCACCCACATCACGAATGTTGTATGGTGCCAGGATCCGATTGTGTTGCAAACCCACATGTAGTACCTACATTACGGGTGATTATTGTAAACGTGCAATATGAAAATTTCTATTTCTATTTATAACGCGTAGGTTTTGATCGCGTCTTTAACAATAATAATAATAATGACTAAATAAAAATATAGCAACATGTACTACATTAGTAATAAGAATATATGCCTTTCTTTCTTTTATGTAATAGTGAATAGACAGTGCATTTAAATATTATTTGGTTTTGCAATACCTTGTTCTATTGTTCTGCATTTTATTTCTTATTCGATGTTGATATTGTAATTGGAGGTAATCTGAAGAAAATGATTTCTTGTTCACTCTTGATTCGCGACATTCGCAACCAATTTTTTGATTTGCAAAAGAAAAGCTTAATATATCGAATCATGTCAGGGGTAGTCAACTTCTCCTATCAAATTCAAGATATTTCTAGAAGAATCATCGCAACTTTGTAAGCTTAATATTGGAATACCGAGAGAAATGTACTTTCTAGTTGTGGTCGACAAAAAGAAGGCGAAGCGAGCAATTGCAAGAAAACTAACTGAGAAGTAGTTTCAACAAAACAGAATATGTACCTAACAATGGGAGTGAAAGACGTCCCAGCGTGAAAAATATAAAGACACAATAATGAGCGAGACAAAGACCTTTAAGTATCAAAGATTAAATACATCAAAAGAAGCAAACAAATTGGATGTTGAATAAAAATTATAGGAATTGGAATATTGGAGGAGACTTATTAGAATTGGAAAAAGGAATGAATTTCAAAAGAAAAGGTGATAAGACGAATTTTAGTTGAAGAAGGCATATTTACTTACCCATATACTACAAAAATGACTTGCTTGGAGTAGGTCCATTCGAAATGAAGGAATTCAATAAGATGGTGGAGAATGTTCTGAAATGAGATGAGTGAAGTAATTTTGGAAATTGAAAATTGCAATAATAAGAACGAAGGGAATATTGGGCTGAAAGAGGAAAGACAACTTGGGTATATGCAACTATTATTACTGTGCAGTTTCATGAAGCGAAAAGGTTGAGGATGGTTAAATTTGAACTTAATCTTTGCGGATATAGAAATGCCAAGAAACCTATAAAAGTTGATAAAGTGCTTTTTGAAATGACAGCAAAAATAGCAGGATGAAAATAGAATAACAGGTACTATAGGCGTTTGATTTTAAGATCGCAGCGCTACCGTGGATAAATCTGAACCTGTGTAAACTATGCGGAATTTTTGTAATGCACGTGATTAAGTGCGTACCAATACAAATACACAAGTTAATTTAATGTAAATATCACGTATAACACAATCCTGATACATCATACACTCAGGATCGGCGCCAAAACATGAAATGTTATGTAGCTTACAAGGGTTTGTTTAGTTGACACCAGGTGGCGAACGCTTAGCTGCAAATTCCTATCGCGGCCTTATAATTTTGCACGATTCAATTTTCCGCTGTAAATATGGCTTTCCTTGATGGCTTGTCAAAAATAATCATTTGAAACGTCAGATTTCAAATATACCTAATGATAAAGTTGTAGCAACACAATGCTAAATCACGTGCTTTCTGAAGGAGAGAAGGGTTTTGCAATCGCAAAATTAGGAGATGGTTAGTCGCTACTTTTATTCTGTTATTTCAGTTCTAATACTTTACTCTCTTGCTTTTCTTGAAATATAACCAAACAATCTGACTTTTGGTTAAATGTCTTTAGTGTCAAAATTGAGGAAAGAGCCTGTTCTACAAAACTATAATTTAGAGAAATGACAAAAAGTCGTGCGAAATTTTGAGTCCGCGATAGTACATTTACCACACAAAGGGGTGAGAATAACAAAAGAAAACACAAGAAAGAATGACTGTATGCCAGTAAGAGCAAAAATTAAATTCAAATCGCAATAAGAAATTACAAAAAAGCGATGATAAAATTCAGAAATGAAAATAAATTTTGAGAAAACTTGTAAAGTACAATATTTACAAAACATGGTGACATTTAGAGGATTAAAAAAATAATAAAAGATAGATAGTTAAGTCAGATATTTGGTGGAAATACAAGGAGTAAATTTGGTGAAAGAAATAAGTGAGATCAAAGAACAAGGAAAAATTAAATCGAAGTTAAAAAAATAAGCAATAAGTTATCTCTGATAATTAAGTAATTTTGTAAGAGCGACACCTAACAGTCGAAGGAGCAGGAGATAAAATAAAAATAAATGAACAATAAATATGATGCAGAAATGCAAATCCTAAAATTAAAATTTCTTTCGAAGCTTCACAACGAAGACAGTTAAGAATGTTGTAAAAGAATATAAATATAACATTTAAATTCATGCTTGGTTACTGCATGTAAGATAAAGAACCTTATTAATCTTTAACTGGCAATTTTTGGTTTGTTTATAGAGTTTATTAAAAGAGCGCTAGACTTTTTTCTACACCTATTTTATGTAAAGGAAAATTTATTACACACCCATCATTAAGTTAGTTACTTTGTTCATGTCAGTACATATCGACGGTGTCAAGTTAAAACGACATAAGTGCCAAAAACAAGATTTTGTGTTACAACGATTTATTGAAATTATTTACCGCTTATTGATTGGCGCTTATGCAACTTCAAGTGGATATAACTCAGTGAGAAAATTTTTGTCGAATATAACATTTTGAGGATCGTTCGGGCCGTTGGCACTTATTCCAAATCAAGGAAAATCTCATTTTTCGAATTTTTGTCGCTTATGTCGTTTTAACTTGACACCGTCGATATTGCTGTGATATTATTAAAATGGAAGAGTATAGTTAGGGTGCAGCCACGGTGTCCAACTTCAACTTCCTCGGCACTGATTATACTTTAATACAGCAGAAAAGAGAGCAGGCAGTTGGGAATTTTGGGAATCTTTTAACACAGTTTCGATCAGAGCTAGCAACCATCAAGGGTACGGATGCAGAGTACAATATACCATTCATCGTAGATGTGAACTGCGATGAGCCGTTATATTCCCTTCAACAACCATTACACTAAGAGATATTAAAAGGGTTTATTCACAAAACTTACGGCATTTCACACCCGTTGAAATCCATATCACAGATGAAGAAGTAGAGTGGGCCGAGTAGTTCTCGAGGGAAGTAGCTTGGAATAACTTGTGGCCATCAACGAATCCAGGCAAGCGAACGCTAGATTACTAACGATAGTAATGAATTTAAGTGATGATTATGTCCAAGAACTTATTTAGTTACATAGTGCAGTTTAAAGGTTATTTGACACTTGTTATAATTTATTGCAGTCAAAATTTAGTTAAGATACTCAAGATAGAAAGTAAAATACTTAAGATAGAAAGAAATGTTCAAGAGAATGGGGGAAAAGGGAATGGAATTAACGTTAGACATTTTTAGAAAAATATGGGAGTCGGAAAGAGTGCCTCAGGACTGAGAAGTAGCAATCGTGTGCCTATTTTCAAGAAAAGGGACCGTAAGGATTAAGATCATATTATTAAGTGCGGCCGCCAAAGTATTTCAATGTATTATAGAAAGTAGATGCAAAAGTAAAGCAGAAAAAGTCATGGTTGATTCGCAAAGTGGCTTCAGAAAGGTATTCGGGACCACATATTTTCGATAAGGCAGATAACTAAGAAAATACTTGACCAAGATATAGACGCCGCGATAGCTTTTTTGGAAGTGGAGAATGCCTTCGACCAGGATACCGAGACATAGAGTGTGGTACAAACTGGAAAGAAACAAAGCAGGCAAGAAACTAACAAATAAAAGATATTTACCTACAGAGCATGCAGAAATAGAGTCAGATGGTGGAATATTGAATCCGAGGTATTTCATTCAAAGCAAGGACTAAGGCAAGGCAGTTGTCTGAGCCCCACATTATGTATAACGGTGATGAATGAAATAATTAAGGAAGCCGCTCCAGAAATGAAAAAAAACTGCAGGTAGGATACTGCAATTTGTCTCAGAATGTACTTTTGCAAACGATCTAGTGATTTTTACGGCTAACGAGAAAGATCTACAAGGGAATCTGAATATCTGCAGCGAGTTGCTAAGTAAAAAGAACATGAGGATTAACGAAGAGGAAATCAGGAGGATGAAATAAACGAAAGGGTAAAAGTGTATGGAGGTCTAAGTAGAAGCTTTATTAGTAAATTGAAAACCTATATCTTTTATTACGTTCCGCTATTTTATTGACGTTTAGATTTCGATTCGTTCCCGAGCAATCGGGCGTCGATGCGTTTCCCAAACAAAAAGCGACGGATATACTACTTCCTGTTCGTAATCAGACAGTGATTGTGCTCATTACTCATAGCAAATCATCGCGGTGAAATGCGCTTTCGGTGCGGTCATCCAGCATTGAAATTTCCACCGGGTTAATGATGATGGACGTCTGCAAAAAGACGGGTTGCGTTATGCAATGCAAGCGTGCTGTAACTAATCGAATGCGTCGTTTCGTAAATTCAGGCTGGTGTCATCATTATTATTTTTTTATGATGATAATTCACATACCGTCACCATCCGACTACAGTTTGCCATGAACTGAGATCTGAATGATAATAACTAGCAAATACTTGCTTCCAATGGCTTTATAAATATGTGATCGGATGACTGATTTGTAATTATGTTTGCATCAAGTTTGTAATGCAAATGTTGCGTGTGTGTACAATATGCCGTTGCGTTGGCTGGTAATGCGTGTGTGTGTACCTGTCACGGTTCTGCTAACGGTATCTCGTTCCAAATTCTGGCAATTACATCTAATAAGTGCATTAAACTTAGAGAAGAGTTCTTGTTCGTTTCTGCAAACAAGGTGTGACATGTACAACTTCGTTCAATCAGATTTTCAAGACAAGTTATTACACTGTTACTTATATTAAATGATTACCAGTTTTCTACATTTCCTGCCTTTAGTTTCAGTTTATAATTCAGCAAACACCTTTTAAATCATTCTAAACCCGACGTTTCGCTCTATATTGACAGTTTTGATGGGAATGACAATGGTGTCAAAGTAATGAAATTATTTATTTCTGTATTTTACTTCTCCTTGACAACTTAGATATTTGTTTTGTCTTATGTAAAATGCAGTGCAATATAATTTTTTTTATAAAAATATTCAACAGTAAATTTTATTGCATACAAATATAAAGAGTCTATTTAGAGAAAATTGCAGCATTAATTTTTACGAAAATGTGATTGCGCGTCATCAAATTGTTTAAATAAACGATAATTTATTTTAGTGATAAACGAATAAAGTTTGCTCGGTAATAATTTTATTAATGAAGGTAAATGTAAAAAGAAATTGACTAAGTACACAATTTGACGTAACATTCAAGAAAAGAAAGAAAGATCAGTTAAGGACAGATTCTATTAACGTTGATGCATATCTTCATGCACTTAATAGGTTAGCACATTTGAATTAGCTTTCATGCTAAGTACGACAGAAATTTATTTGATAACCTTCTCCGTCGATTAGTGGTATTCAAATTAATTAAAAATAAATATTAATCGCGCAGCTGCATTTATTCATAAACGGTTTTAATTAAGAAAGGTTAATATTTTTTTTGCAACTTGAAAGGTGTATAAAAAATTAATTAATAAGCTGTACATATGTTTAATAGTCTTTCGGAATATTTAATGAGGCAGTTTTAGGCAAATTAATTAAATAAATTAATACGTAGTTCGTTTTACGAACACTTTTAAGCTTAGGGTATTGTACAAAAACTATTTTTACCAAGATTAATATCTTTAAAAATTTCTAAGTCGAATTAATGATATATTAAGCAGGTGCGAATATACAGGATGTTTAATAAATTGTAGTTTCAGAAACATGTTTGGTGACCTTGAGTTTGCATATACTTCATATATAGCACGTTCAAACTAAGCCGTAATTTTTTTTGGATTTTAACTACGTCAATGCTTCTTGACCTTCACATACACAAAACTAGACATTTCTTAGTTTGGAGTAAAAGAGTTTCTTACGAAATAATTATTAACGAATGCAACAATCAACGGAAATATGTAAGTTAAATAATATAACGAATATTAATAATATAAGAGAAGTGTTAGTTGTAGATGAAATTTGTATTTGTTTTATTACAGCGTCTTCTTTTTAACTTGAATGGACTCAAAGCCTGTTTAAATTCAAACCTGTTTATGCTACTTCTAAAGCCGATGCATGTAATTCATCTCTTTAGGGGTCGTCATTTTGTTCTTTCCTTACATTTATTTCGTTTTACTTCTTTTTTTAATAACATACTTGTTACTTGTATTATGTTAGCTCTTGGTTTCTCATTCGGTAAGTGATTTTTCCTTCGATAATTGAAGACTTATCTTGTTTCATACTGAAGCAAAGCAAAACAAAATCAACGAGAGAGATAACTCAACTAGGTTCTTGCTTGATGAAAATTTGCATAACAATTTCATTATAACTTGTTAATGGACAACTTAAATTCGCACAAACTCAATGTTCCGTTACCGTTTGACAACTTCGTTACTCGTTAGCAGATAACAAGAAATTTATACAAATGTGTATATTAATTCAAATACTTACTCGTACATATTAATAAGATCAAGACAAGGTAAATAATTTGCAAAGAAGATCATTTTCCGATAGCTTTGACATAAGTACAATTATAAAAAGAAGTTTCCAGTTTTTAAAAAAATTAAATTTATATTTATATTTTTGATGAATAAATAGAACAAATGCCACAAATCACGTTCTCTGTGAACGCTTTTAAGAGTGAACACGTGTTTCGTCCGCGATGCGAACAGAAAGTTCACTCTCAGTCTGACTTTATGCAGTGTACTTGTTCTTCGCAGAAATAGCATTGCTTTCAGTCCTAGTATAAGTAATATATCCTTATTGTATATTTCTTGTCACCGAGATTGTTTTAAATCTTCCTCGTAGAAAAAATTACAGGATATGTTAAAACTCTATCTAGGTGATGATAATTAAAGATATTTACAAAATAAAAATCGTTACAAATTGTTAGTTTCTGGATCTAAAACGATATCTGCTGATAAAAGAGTCATCATGGTCTGGACATTTTTGCTATTAATGGAGTTGGGAATTTACATAAAATTGATGCAATTCTAATTAAAGGAGGATATGACACTAAATATTTTAGAGAACTACGTTGTACCACCTGGAGTATGGGAAAAGGATTGTGTTTCAGCAGTTCTGAATGTTAGAGGAACATGAGAAACAAAACATATTAATAAACATGCGGTGGCCCCTACACAACTCAAGCGGTCCATCCATCAGAAAGCATGCATGTACATAATGTACGTCATCACAGCAGCTGCTTTGAGAAATTCTGCAGGAAACGTCGAACAATTTACAATTCGAAACCTCGTAAAAATTAGCATTGACTATGCGATATTCCGTTCAGATATTAATAAAAATCAAAGATAGATGGTTTGACCAAAAAGATGTTTAACTTATATATTATCTAATTCATTAATAATTACTTTAGTAAGTAGTGGATAATAGTCTGTGTAATTAAAATAATAAAAGTTGTACGTAAAAATTACTTGCGTGATTAAAAGTGATTAAAACTGATTAAGCTAATTGCTTGAACTGTTAGTTACTTCAGTCAATTTGTCCTCCACAGTTCAAGCAATAGCATTTGGTTGAACTATATACCGAACAATTTTCGTTAATCACCAGTTGTGATTAGTTGAACTCTAGACTAGAAAAAGGTTACTTCAATTATTTTGGATTTCTTTGTTCAACAAATGGTAATTCAAACAATTTAGATCCCTCTGTCCAACCGATTGCATTTAGGTCATCGAGTTCTTTTAATATACTTATTGCGAATGAGGTAGCAGCCTTGTTCGTATGAGATTTCATATTGGCACGATAAGGCTTCATATTCGAATTGTAGATGTTAAAATAAATTCTAAAGTAATAATTTCTAAGACGAATTATTTTAATAGTAATGATTTGGTTTTAATCAGAAATATAAAAAAGTAAATACGTATATGTTTTTTTATACATATTCCTTTTTATCAACTGATTTGTACAGTAACGGGCGCACTATTCTTGAAGAAGCGCGTCTTCATATCCAATAAGACTGAAGGGTGAACTGAAATTGCCCACAAGACAGTACCGGCCACAAGGGGGGTGCACAAGTCCTTAACTAGACAACCTAGCGTTTGCGGCAAAATTATATCTAACGTTCTCAAAAATATACAAATTTGTCAAAATCCAAATTATACATTCCATAAAAGCGCACCTAAATATAACAGGTTGTATATAAAATATGTTCGGATATTTCAACCAGTTATAGATATTAACACAAACACAAAAGTCTTAATAAACATAGGTCTGAAAGTCAACCGTTTCCGAGATACAGTCGATTTTGTAAAAAATAAATTTTGCTTGTTAACTCTTCAGTAGGAAGTCATCACTTTTTCGCACTTTATTCTCTCATCAAAAAATTAAAACCAACTTGATGAACTTTTCAATTGAACAGGTAAAAAAAGAGTCCCACAATTTTTACTGCACCCGGGCCCCGTCATTTAGAAGGTCGACGCGACGCCGACACAAGACTGTTGTTTCTCCAATTTTATCTCTTTAAAAGCTAAAAACTGAATCCTCATTGTATAGAATACTTACGTATTATGTTTTTCAACAATTTAAATTACGTCTTAAATGTCTATTTTGATTGCTTATCTAAATTTAGAAAAACTTGTTTTGCAAAAATTTCTCCCCAGTTCACGGTTATTTTATTATATTTGTAGCTGTTTGTTAATACCGTTAGTTTTATTCTTATACACTGTACATTGACACATGATCTTTATGTGAGCATATTTTTGTAGTCTGTAATTAGTAATTTGCTGTTGGTTACAAAAAAATAATAAGTTGAACGTGTAACCACATAAATATAACAATAATAAAAAAGAAATTGCTAATGTTTTTTTGCAAAGTTTCAAAATTGATGATTTGAAGGAGGAAAGGTTAGAATAGTCACAGTCACTGTCACAGTTATTCTATAAGTGCCCTTTTCTTTCCTGAAACCTTATCAAGGTCAAATTAACGTCGATGACCGTAAAGTTAACAGACGGTCACAGATTCTCCAATTTGTTTGTCAACTCGACCAACTTGCATCTAATTTCTCGCCTGGGTTAGTCAGTTCTCATCTTATATGTAGTTGTAACGTGTTACGTAAAAGCCTAGGTCACATTTTTTTAAGCGACGCTTTTCAAGTTTCTCCCTCTCCTTCCATTTCCTTCAGAAAAACGCTGACGTCAGCCGGGGCTTTTTGCGCCGGCATTTTATTGCACCGTAATTCATTCGTTTTATTAATCTGGAAGGCCGAATGTCAGTCGGTCATGCTTACCTGTTTCTCGGCGGCTCAGGTAAGCAACGGCGATTCTTTCCAGAAAGAGAAAGAGAGAATTTATCTCCGGTTTGATCGGATCTTTCAGTCACAAAAGCATACAGTCGAGCATGAACGTAATCTGGAACGCGTTGAGGCATTGTATTATTTAGTTTTAAGCAATCTTTGAGAAGACAGGGAGGCAGTTAAAAATTAAAAAAAGAATAATTTTGAAATTTGTACATACATTCTTTGTAAACATAATTAATTTAAGTGATCATCGGGGACGATTATGATCATTGTTGTTTCGAGCCGATTTACAGGTGTTAATTTGACGTCTTGTAATGATGTAACACACATTTTTTTTGTATAAAATGAAATATGCGAGGCAAGAGCCTCTCAACGAAGACCAATGTAACTCTTGAATTTAAGGTTAAGGATGATAGCATTACAATTCTTTTCATTAGAAAAGAAGCTTTTGTGCAATTATAGAAACATAACAAAATTGATTTTCTTATAAATTTTTATTTATATATACATAATTGATTGTTTCATGTATTATAAATGCTGTCAACTTATTCAGGACTATGGTTTCTTGTTTATAATACTCGTAGTTTCCTTTTTTGTGTCTCTTTTTTATTTTATACGATTTAAATACTAATTATTTTGATAATTTTGGACATTGATACTTTTTTGCCATCTTTGTTATTACTAGGCAGCGGACGGCCGTTGGGCAGGCGAGATTGGGCTCGTGTCGAACGGGCGAAAAATACATCGCCTCTACTAGTTTATGTATTTTTCGCCTGATCGACAAGTCCCCCACTCTCGCCTGCCCAACGGTCGTCCGCTGCTTAGTTATTACATGACATTGTTAAAGATTATTGGCTTTTATTTTTATTTTAAGATTATTATTAATTATTTTGTTGAATAATTTGAATTTGCAATTTGAATAAATAAATTATGATTTATGGGACGTCAGTTTCAATGTGTTTCATACAAAATACGTGTAGTAAATTTCAAAAACATCAAAATTGATGCAGCTCAATGTTATTTTATCGCTTTCATTTTTTTCGATTTAACATTTTATATTTTAAATTTGAAACGTGTACGTTTTTACTTTTATCTAATCGATTACTGCCCTCTTCTATAGTTTCTATTTGTAGCTATCTTATTTCTTGTGTAGCTTTTCTTTCAATCTTGTCCCCTCCTTTTATTCTTCCCAGCAGGTCTTTCTGCCTCGATTACGTCTTAAATATGTCTATATGAACCAAGTCAACGTTTCTCCACCAGTTTCTTAATTATTACATTCATTCCTATATTTCTTGCATATTCCTCTCAGCTTTTTTGTTTAGCTTCTTTTGATACATTTTTTATTGATTTTTACTAATAAATTTAATTTGTTCTGATTTTCTGTCAACATATTACTTGTACGTTATCTTGATATTTTTAAAACTTTTTTTAACTTCTTCATTTAGTTCTTTTCTGTCGTTTATATTACAGAAATTTTGTCAAATCGGTTTTGATTGCAATGGAATCCTTGAACATCTTCTGTGTAGCCGTTTCGGCCCTATTTGGGCCAAAAATTGACCGTGAAATGTCACGACCTAAACTATTGTTTATATTATAATTAGTTAGTTCCCGTTATTCGGAAGGTCTCATGTGTTTGCCACCGATTCTGGCTACAGTTGCTTTCGATGTAAGAATCAACATTGTATTCCTAATTTGGCTTCCACTGCTGATTGAAACTATTATGTTCTATGGTCATATTTAGGAGTGTTCTATAAAATAAATCATATAGTATACCACTTTAAATTGGTTTTTGCGGCAGGGTAATAGTGACTACTTCAACTATTAGGGTACTGAGTTGGATACCTGAACCACCGTGTCATAAATCAACTTATTACCATCAGACAAGCAGTCCCTTCAGATACGACTCCAAAATATTTTAAAATTACATTCAAGAAATGTACCCGAAATAAACAACTATTATTTAAACATTTCCATATTACGGCCCTATCAAATCTTCTCGGAATGTTGAATCCTTATTTACGAACCAAGAGACAAGTGTGCATTCTAAACGTAGTTAGCTTGAATAAATAACTTCCTTCCTTCGACGCTCTCTAGTGGTTTGAATTTTTTCTTGCATCAAAACTTAAAATTAAATTTTAATTTCACTTTCACATTTGTAACCTTCCCCCATCTCCTTAGCGTTCTTTAATATGGTAAGCTACTCCTCATATCCATTATCCATACGTTGCCCAAACTTTTTTCTTTCTCATTGTTTCAACTTGGGGGCAAATAACAAGATTTGCCTATTCCTATCAAGCACGGATTAATTAATTATCACAGTGACTGGACACTATCGTCAAGATAATCTAGCACACTACAGTATTTGAACGGCTCTCATGTAACGCGCCTAAACTAAATTCTCTAACCAGATTAATAGCTTTGAATCAGTAGAGGGAAAAATACGCACATGTCAGTCAAACAGACAGAATCAATTACGCAAAAAATGCTATTACACAGGTGTTTATATGGGTCAAACGTGAGTGTACTTTAATGGCGACGTGACTACGAAAATTAGCCGAAGATGTGGATGATTACGCGCCCACCTTAACGCCCTTTTCGTTCTACTTTTGCAGAAAATGACGGACAAAAAAAGACGGCTTGTACAAAGTAAGTACAGATTATATCGAATTAGAATGATTGAACTGTGACCTTTGCAATAATGTGTGTTACGTAAGCCTTGCGTTTTTTTTTCTTGTACTGAAAACGCGTTTTCCAAGGCAGGCGTGCTCATAATAAGCCGCAGTCCTGAACAAATTGGGCCGAGCTTTTTCTAGCATGTTATTTACGCAGAGAAATAAATAATGTCGTACTCAAAGGCCAGCTGCAAAAAACATGGACAAAGTCCAAATTATCTACGTAATATGTAAATAGTTATAGTGCAAAATTGAGTTAAAACGATTTGCAACTGCATAATTTATTGCTTTTTGTTTCTAATTTCTTATCAACTGTATATTACTAGGAAAAAGTCTATTACTATGAGTTTATGTTGCTAAAAATTTTCACTGAATGGAACAACATAAATTTTCGTGTTTGCTAATACATTTATTGCAATGTGGTTAAGTTTGTTGTTACTGTGGAAAGGACTTTTGATGTCAATGAAAAATCACAAATGAATGGATCGCGTCGAATAGCAAGTAAAAGATTTTGCTCAATTTCTAATTAATGTGACCCCTTTATAAAGGGATCAATTCCACTCAAAATTAATCTCTCTCCAAGCTTTCGGTGATTTCAACGCAAAGGTAAGCAAGTAACCTTATTGATTTAATTTTTGAGAAATTTTGCACTCTTCAAAAAGGCAATGTACTTGATTAGATTATTTGAGGTTTCTTTGAACTGAGCTTTAAATTAAAAAAATGGATATTTTTTTGCTGTTAAAAATAGTGAAAATATCAGCTTTATAAAATTCGTTAAGGCGAATTGTGTCTTCAGAAGTGTAGAGGGAAGGGGACTTTGTCGACGAATTCAATATGAACGCCTTCATATGGTTTACACCCAGAATTTATTAATGATAATAATAATATCTCTGGTTGTGTCACTTTTCTTTTATTGTTGGTCTAATTCAGTAGATCGAAATATTAGTTGAATGACTCATGCTGTTTGTTTATAGCATTATAGCACACCAATATCCATCGCCAAAGGATGATAAATGCGGCTGCAAATAGGTGTGGGGCAATTATTTATATTCGTATTAGTCGCATATTTCACTTATTTATAACATGAATTAATTTAAGAAGAACGGTATAATATCATTGTTAATTAATTACCCTCACTGAATTCTACGATCTTTCTTCATTCTGCGTATTAAAATGTGACTGTCGCTGAGTTACTATGGATGAAAATAATACAAAAATAATAATTTGTAATACAATTCTTGAAACAGCTTTTTGTAATTGACGTTTTGGCTGTATATTGGCGCTTCCCCAAAATTAAATAAAATATTTTTAATTTAACTTGAAGGCTTCCGCGGCCGTCGTCCATGTTTGAATTGGCTTCCGGTTGGAACCGCGTCACGTTGACTTCTACTGCCAAAGGCAGTAAATTCTTTTTGTTTTCTCAATATTAAATAATAATATAAATAAATTTATTCTTGATAAAGGTTTCAATCTTCGATAACTGACTGATTTGAAAGCAATTTAAAAGGTGCTCTCTGTAATTGACGTTTCGCTGAAGCAAGTTATAAATTAATTGAGATAATTTTCTGGACGCCATTCTACGTTAGCAGCTTTCTCAAGATTAAGTAAATTCATTTAGTTTTAATAAAATTAAATAAAGTTATTTTAATCTTGATAAAAATGTCAACCTGCAGTGAAAGGTCGATTGTAGAGCGACATAGGTATGACCTTCGTAAACAATATTTTATTAGTTCATACTTCTTCAGTAATAAAAATAGTAAACTGCGCTACTAAATACAGAGGCACTTATAACTCTCCTTATAATTGTAGATCCTTTAATCTGTCAAAAGTGGCTTTAAGTATTCAATAAAGTATTGTGCGATCCAAAATTATTTAGATAAGGGGGAGGCTATGAAAAATGAAATCAGAGTCTTAGTTGATTGGAAACTTTTAGTTTGACGTTTGCTTCCAGACTCCTGTAACATCTGTTAGTTGTTTAAATGTTCTCGAACACTGTAGTCATTGGTCAGAAGGCAATCCCGTGGCATTTGAAATTGATCGTTTTCATATTAAATTATTTTAAGTATTTTAACAAATCCTTGTATCTTGACGTTTCAGTTAAAATTTTCGATAAAAGTAAACGTTGCTATGGCTACACATGTTAGAACTATAGGAACATTTTATTTTATCTATTAGTTAACTTTATAAAACGTTTCAGAAACCCGGCCTAAGACTCTGATTTTATTTTTCATAGCCTCCCCTTATCTAAATAATTTTGGATCGCACTGTACTTGGTTAATTACTGTCATCCTAAATCCTGCTATTCCTACAGCTATACGTATTATGTAAATTTTAAGTAAAAAGAAACATCTCCCCCAAATGTTGACTAATAAGAGAATATCAGCTGTTCCACTAGAATGTAATTTAAATAAGTCCTACAAAGTGCCCTTGATGATTTTGTCAATTATAATGACTTTATTCAAGGTAGTTGTAACAATGAGCTCATTTGCCATTTTGGTACAAAATTTATATGTATTAAATATGAGAAGCGAATAATCCTTTTACGTAATCAATGATTCTGAGCATATGA
This sequence comes from Dorcus parallelipipedus, assembly GCA_958336345.1. NCBI lineage: Eukaryota > Metazoa > Arthropoda > Insecta > Coleoptera > Lucanidae > Dorcus > Dorcus parallelipipedus. Next base: position 29,655,419 of record OY284479.1, on the reverse strand, counting down.
ATTGATACAATATAAAATAAACTTTTATGCTTACCGTTATTTTTTAATTAATTTACATAGAACAAAGTAATATTAATTTACATAATTCCTGTCGAGTAAAATAAAAAGGAAAAGAAACTGATCGTATTTATTCTCTGTAATAAGTAGCGATATTAATAATAAAAATGGAAATATTTCATAACACTTCCAGATTTATTATACTTAATAACTACAACTGCTGCGACAAAAATACTCTCTGATATTATTTATTTTTAACTTATTATTTTATCTTAACTGTCGAAGATCTTATTTGTTAATAACTTTGCATCATTTTAATATTTTAATATTAAATTCAATTTACGACATTTTAGTCTTCTAAAATAATTTTAAATCCATCCCCTCTTTTATTAGGTTTTATCTTCTTTTCTACAATAAATGAATTTAAAGTAGGATCTGCATCCGATCGAAGTTTTCCTTTGTCACTTTTGCGATTTTTTTTCTATATAGTGATAGGCTTTTCTTCAATAGCTTCTTATCTATTAATTATAACATAACTTTTATTGTACTTTTTGATACATCTTTTAAAATGCGCGATTTTTATTGTGTGGCTTCTGGTAAGACCGTGTTACTGAATTCTTCCTTTGCCGACGTTTTGTTTTTTTGGTCATCTTCAGGAGCGTTTCTATTTCTCGTTGGTGTCGCTGCTGTTCCTCTTGCTGCTATAAAATTTAACATTTCAAAGTTTCTGCGCAACGCACGTCAAAAATGTTACTAGGAGTATTATTTATTGGAGTTGTTTATTCTATATGATACTGATATTTTTTGGGGAGTTAGAAATAATTTCTTGGCCATTAATTATGGTTAAAGTACTATATTTCGGCTGTAATGCGAATACTTCATTTTAGAATTACAGTTTCTTAATAAAATATATTTAGCGCGAGAAATATATTCAGTGAGCCTTGAAAATGTTCTTCTGTAACAAGAAATGAAACGTCGATTACGAAACAGCGATTACTCTTTTGTACATCAATGCAAAATTACCGATTAAAATATTAAAAATAGTACTTCTATAATAATTATAAGAAATTATTTCTTGTTGTTACTGTAATTCAATTTTTTACGACTTTTTGGCATTCTTACTGGGTTTCCTTTAGAAAACTGTTACACTAATAATAATAATTTATTTGTTCATATACATACATCACAGCTGCGATGCAGAACACGTCACGGCAACTTATTTAAATAATATACAAAAAGAAAACCAGAGATACATGACTAAAATACCTATATATCAACAACGAGAAAAGAAAAAAACTATGAATTATAAAACCATGAATTATAAAATTATTAAAGTTTGAATGTTTGTATAATGTCATGCAACAGTTAAATATTCTCTTTTAATTTGAGCGTCAAGTTTGTACAGCCTTGTACACTTCAAACGAACAGTTTCGCAAACTTCTCTACGTTTCACTATCGGTTGACAGCTTCTTTAGGATTGAAAAACATGGGGAAGTTTACGCTGGTTAAAAGTACATGAAGGACAGCCAGATATTGTTTCACATTATGAAAGATTAAATAACAACCAATATTGAAAGCACAAAACGGGATATGATAACACCAAGGATTTGCAGACAATGTCTATAATAAAGACATTTAAAACCACAATATTATGACGGACGAAATAATACAGAGCAAGATATAAGATGAATACCAAGGCATATGTTTAAATCAGGAATATCATACCTATTCCTGAAGATATCGGAAAGAAATGATAAAAATCTCAGGCTGAGTTGCATTAACGTCGTTGTTCCTAAATTACACAAAGGACTTCCCTTTTATCCGAGGATTAACTTTAATCAATGTCGGTTCAACTAAGGGAACTATAAAGTGTAAAAAGTACTAAAAGAAGAATTTCAAATCCAAAAATAAATATTTGCGACCTTCTTTCTAATATCCTCGATGTTTGCAGAATTTTTGTTGATTAGTTTGAAGATTTCAAGTTTATTCCTTCATATTTTATTATTTCTTTTATTTTAGTTTTCTAACGATGATTCGTTCATAACATCTGTTACATTCATTGTTTAAGTTATAGGACCCCCTTTTCTGTTTTATACATTATATTCTATGTCTTAATTTAACTTGAAGGCTTCCGTGGCCGTCGTCCATGTTTGAATTGGCTTCCGGTTGGAACCGCGTCACGTTGACTTCTACTGCCGACGTTTCGTTCTTCATTGCAGAAGAACTTCTTCAGGGCTGCTGCTGCTGGTGGTGTTGCTACTGCTTCTGGTTAGTCGTTGAGACTGACTGTTGAGACTCAACGACTAACCCGAAGCAGCAGCAACACCACCAGCAGCAGCAGCCCTGAAGAAGTTCTTCTGCAATGAAGAACGAAACGTCGGCAGTAGAAGTCAACGTGACGCGGTTCCAACCGGAAGCCAATTCAAACATTCTATGTCTTTTTTATATATTTCGTTGTATTTACGAAGAAACAGGAAATAAGGCAGGCATAAATACCTAATCCAAATTACATGTCTTTTTTATCACGCAATATTTCTAGAGCATGCAGCTGACGTTTAACAATCAGCGCAGCTTGTTAAGATTCTTGGTATACCTCTCATCAATCACCATAGGCTCAGTACTAAAAATAGGTATAAATGAAGAACAAATTTTTTAGTTTCTTTAAATAAAATATAAAGAGAGTCAACAATACCTACCAAATTTAGGTCAATAATAATATTAAAAAGTGAAAAAATACAAATAATTTTTTTAAAAAGATTCAATTTATTACTCAAAATAAAATAAAATTGTCTCTTCATTTTCTGCGTTCAATGTCTCTTGTTGACTTTTATTTAATATCTGCCTTGAAGAAGTTATTATCGTACAAAGAAATTAAACATTAAAGCGAAAAACTGATACATTTCAATGAATAAGAAGGAGTTTTATTATAAAATATAAATACGGAGAATTAAATGAATTTTCTACAGTCAAGTTATAATTTTCAAAATATATCTTGTATGGCACACTTTGGAATTTATAATTGACGTCCTATTCAACGCCTTTCTTGATGATTCAGTCTACACCCCATGAAGGTCTTCTGAAATTCCCATTACCCTTCGGCGCCACGTAAGCCACTGCGATCTACTACAGTTGCACCTTCCGTTTTCCTAATGGCTACGTCACTGGTAATAATACCATAATGCCATGGAAGACAAAATTTATGTCTCAGATTACTACAGCAACTTATTTATTTACTTGATAACTTAGGAATTGACAACTTGTTGTACAATTACAATTACTTTCTTCTATTAAATTATAATTTATTATTTGCATTAAAATATTGTTTAGTTCTTGAGTCAGTTAAGTAAAATCGAAGATTAATTTGCCACATTTTACACTTATTTGACGCATCACTAAACCTCAAAAACTGTTTGGTGTTGTAGGTACGACATACGTTTATAATTCCATGGCCTATCTTTTATCAAAAATTTATTTAGACACATGGTATGTGTATGTTTTCAAGAATATATTTCTCAGAAATGAACATAAATGAAATCAGTATAAAATAATATAATAAATAATAAATTTTGATCTAATTTAGTATTCAATACATAGTTTATTATTATGAGACTTCTTTTATACATAGAGATTTAGCATTAGATTTTCCTGTACTCTTTTTCTAAGAATCTTTATGTGTATTTTTTCGGAAATTAATACTTTAAATATATTTCAAAATCGTCATGCACAATCGAACCAAAAAAGTTGCACGCAATTATTATTTATTTCACAACAAATTCCGAATTTATTTTAACGACAACACCAAAAAACATGCAGCAACGAATTTTTCGAATGAACCTTATAATTAAGCCCGTTGCGTTATTACTTGTCCACCTCATCGGACGTGTTTTTTCGGCGGAAACAGATAAATATGGAACATGAAATTTTTAATTTTTCACAGCGGGGCTATTTGTGTTGCAACATCCGTCGGTAACGTTCGTAGGTGTGCCAAGCTGGCTTTTTTCAGGTATGTCGTTTCTTATGTCAAAAAAATCATTTGGCTGGATTTGCTTGCGCACTTCATACACTCAATTAATCAGAGGTTAATTGCCGAAAAAATTATCCTCGAGTGCTGATGCCATTCTGATAAATCCGTGCGTAAATCCGGCTACTATGATCACTTGATCAGGTTTTATCGATTAGGAAGATTAAACGTGTTAACAGATATTTGCGTTGTGGCAGTTTGATAGGGAAGTAACGAAAGACTGAATTTTTATCAATTTAACCTGAGATTAACCTAAGTTTAGTTGATATCAAGAGCTTTTAAGGTAAACTACAGAATTTGTTCAAATTAGAAATAGACTTAATTACCAATTTGTAATGGATTAATTCTTTACAATCTATTGGTCTCTTCACTATATTATTTTTTTTTTACTTTACGACACGCCAAAAGTCTTTTCCAAACATCCAGAGTAAAATACAATGAGTTCTTCAGAATAAATTTTGATAATAAACAAATTCAAGTTCCTCACGAACGTTTTTATATTTACACTGGAGAACAGAATGATTCATAACAAGCTTAGGCCTTCATTCTTTTTCTAATTTTTTTAAAAATTCTAATTTATAATTTCGAAGGAATGCATGCCGTAAGCTGTAAGCCACTTAATATGCAAACAAGCAAATTGACTCTTTATCGAAGACATTTAAACCAGGTAAACACGTTAGGGCGCCAGCAAAAACGCCATCGTACAAATCAAGGCCGATCATCATCCATGGAGGTGATTCCGCCTTTTTATATTTTCTGAAAGACGCGCCCGCCCAGAGAAACCAAGACACAGGTCGTTAATTAATGATGTGCGTTACGACATCTGGTTAGCTGGCCGCATAAATTTAGCTGCGTCATTAATTAAACGTGCAATTACGTAAACACGATTCCACGTATGTAATTTGAAAGCAAGATATTGGTGCTTGTAATGTTTGACGACTTGAGACTTGAAGAGATCGTTTACATGTAAAAGAAGATAAAAAGAAACGGAGAAATGGAAACAGTGAATTATTTATTGACGCTTCAAAAGAATCATTTCATTGAAAGCAGATAGGCGTTCTCTCTCTGCCTTTAAAACGCATTTGGAATCTTCGCAATGTTTTCTCCGTTGTGGTTTTTCTGTTGCGGTTTGTTTCATCAAAACAAGACAGGCGTTCTCTCTCTACGCAAACGATTGCACTTCATCAACCGACTTGAGTTCATCAATGATTTTAACGAAAAACAACGCAACACAAAAAGCAGCGGAGAAATCATTGGGGAGATTCCGAAGGCATTTGATTGGGAACGAGATAGAGAACAGAAGAAACACAGTGCAGGAAAAGCGCTTGTGTAACTTCTTTTTTGCCTCATGCCATAACGAGAAATGCTGTGTGTTATATTTTCATTCGTTTTCAAGAGTAGTTTTATCTATGTAATTATATTTCTCTTTTTTTTTGTAAAGCTTTAAGTTGGTTCAAATTTGTTTAATTTTAAGTTTTTATTTTAAATAGCCGACAATTATTTATCTAATGCGGTTCAAGGAAAAAAATTAAGTGCATTTATTTATGAGCCACGCGCTTGATTGCTTTAATTGCTCAACCAGAAAAACGGCATTCATCAGCATGTTGCTCAACACACCGTCCATCGTTCAAATGCAAAAACCTCGAGGATGTCCTTCGTTTTTGTCGCCCAATCGCGGGGCTAAGAACACTGTAATTGATACACACGTCAAGACGAACACGATTCGTTGTAATTACTGCATTAGGCGGGACGATAAGAACGAGGGAAAAAATAAATAAATAAATGGGAACGTACTTGCAAAATGGATGTTGCGTGTACGGTGGCATAAAATACGTGGCTTTAAGCGGGTTACGTAAGCGCCTGATGATATATAATGATGACTCGTCCGAAATCAACTTGCAAATAGGTAAAAAAATCATGCGATTAATAGACTTGGAGCGTAACTTATGTTCGGTAGTAGGCATGGGAAGGTATCATTAAAGGCTGGAAGCGTTCCGAATTTCATTGTTAAGAAATTTTGGCGTAAATAATAATTTGGGTCTAAATAACCTTACATATTCCAGGAAAAAATTTCGCTAAAAACTTTAAACTTCAAAATACAATCAATGTTGAATGTACCAAAGAAAAGTGTTAGGAATAAACTAGGATTGAATTAAAAATATAGGACATCTGAGTAAGAATTGAGATTTCGCATTTTTTTACAGAAATAATCCATGTATAAAAATTCTTCCAATAAAGTAGTTTGTCAAACAAAAAAAAATACTGCGTATTTGGAAAGTCAGTTTAAAATAGAATTATAATAGAATGTCACCGATATTTTACTTTGGCTAAAAATAGGCGTCTGAAATAAACCCTTCTTTTGTTCCAAGTACTATTTTTGAATGAACAGTTACAACAATAGGCTGAACTCCTTACTGCTTTAGACGCAACATGTTATGTAAAGAATTTATTTTTTTAAAATAATTAGGCCGATTACAGAAGTACAACTTTATAGGCGGTAATAATGTGCGTTACTCATAAGGACTATCGCTTCTACTGTGAACACTAATTAAATTTCGTATTGCTGTCTAAAATATAGGAGCACTTAGAAAAAGATTAGTTATCCTAATAGGTCTAAATGGATTACTAGGAAAAATAAATGGAAGCAGAAGTTCAAGTTAATTACAACAAAGAGAAAGCAGAAATAATCTTTACATTTATAAAATTCCTTTAACTGCCATGAAACAATAATTTAGAATCAATGAAATGAATAAAGTAAAGAATAACCACTTGACTTAGGCAAAATTACTTGACTCCACAAGCTCAGTGGATAAGGTAGTGGAATGAAGACAAGTAAGTCAAGGTTTTTTTTTAAGATACTGAATGAAGACGTTTCAGTAACCTCTACAATCACGTAATTGTTGAAATGTGAGAACATAGGCAATGTAACAGACAGAAAGTAGTATAGACACGTAAAAGAGATGCAGGAAGCCTTTACACGTTCTAACCCCTTGCGAAGGAGTGGTATTTCCCTACTTAGAACCTAATACTATTCCGTTCACACTTCATAAATTTCAATCCTCAATTTTTTACATTACTTGTTCTCATTTAATTTCTATGATTTTCAGTTTCAGCAAATGACTGATATATGTTTACAGCTACATATAACGGCAACCATCGGAAAGGAAAATCGAAGGAGCTCTTTGTAGAACTTAAGATTTTGGGAAAGAAAATAGATAAATAATGAAAAATAAAAGAAAGAGAAGGATTAACTTTTTAAATCGTGTAAACACCAAACAAGCAGAGAAATGCTTAAAAGACAAATATGGAAAATAGAAAATTATTAAATGCAGCAAGATAAGTTCTTATGTGTATGAGCTGATATGAAGGAATAAGTAGTATCACTTATTAGTCTGAAAAAACGTGAAAATACATTGTGAGAAGAAATTTAATGAACAATAACAAAGCCCTGTCTAAAAAGAGTCCGAACTTCTAATAAAAAATAAAATACAGGTCCATTGTAATTCTAAAAATCTTTTTTTTAAATCGTTATACTCTTCCTCAGCTTCGGTACAGCGTTTGGCACCGCCAATTAATTCGTTGAATAAATTTTTTATATCGGTTTTTGACGTAGGTACTGCTTCAAATCACTTGAACCACTCATAAACTTGAACACAGGATAAGCATTCATCACCATACGCTTTTTGAACCATTTGATATGTTTCGGTAAAACTTTTACCAAGCTTTAACACAAAAAATAAGTTACAGCTCTTTGTTTAAAATTCATTTTCCGACGTTCGTCAAAATACACCGTCACTGTTGGCACTATAAGGGCACAAAATATCATCAATATCTGACACAACAACAATAACCTTTGCCGTTTTTGACGACATACAGATACAACATGTGACGTTGTTACTCTCGCCTATTTTCGAAAAATTAGGTTTTTTTTTTGACAGAGGATGTATGCTGTTTTTGTCATGATTGTATGCTGGTGCTTAAAAGTATCCGAATAAAAAGCAATAAAATAGTTCGAATTTGACCCTTGTGGTAAACTTCTATAGTGCCAGGCGGTCACGCCGGTCGTCCGAATACTTTTAAGCACCAGTATACACTAGTGCTTGTACAAATATTTAATTATTCATTTTGAAGAAATTGCAGCGAAAAGTTTACACTGAAAACAGTTCTACAGGCTGCCCGAGGAATAACAGTACAAAATTATTTGATAAAGAGATAAACGGAAGTGTTTTAATTAAAAATTTGTCCAAAAGGTATCTCGGCTGGCTGTTGTTAATCGCTGATAATATCTAAAATATTCGAGAAAAACATATTCTTGGAAGGAGCTTTTAGAATAGATTTTTTTGGCACTACATTGAAACAATGAAATTAAAAAAATTAAAGGAAATTATTATATAACATATCTTTTTTACTAAAATTATATATCTCCTTTATTAAAAGAATATCGTCTTACAAACACTTGATGCAAATAAGAAGAGAAGTTTGCAGAATTCGTTTAATCAATTCAAGAAGAATCTAACAACAAAGACGTCAAAACCGGTTTTTTGAATTTTGATGAAATTGTTTTAGGTCGACCAATTTTTTTTTAAATAACTATCGATTACGTATACCATGTATCGGAGTTTGTAACTAAGTGAAATTTAAATTCAAAATTTTGTGAAAATTCTTAAAGAAAGTAACGACAAGGCAATATGATAGTTCCACTTTCATTTGTCACATTTATTTTTCATAAATTACAGAACAAAAGTTGACCAAAATTAGTTCAAAATTTAATAAGTAAAAGAAGAAGATAATAGCGGCTTAGCTGGCAAAGAAAAGTAACTGTCGACGTACGTTTCGGTCTTATTAGACCTCATCAGGACAGTATAACCAAGGTGTAAGGTGTTGACACTTGGAGATAGAAAACAACAAATGAAGCAACAGACCAGGAGACCGAATGCACATTTGCTGCAACCACTGAGAAGACCCACATTTCGAGGGCAACATCACAGTATAGCAATGGAGGCAAACAAAGTCAACCTGCGTTACTTCAAGAAAAAGCCGGGATATAAATATAACGGAAAGGTTAACGCCAGGAAAATACAATAAGTAAAAGAACTAAATAGCGGCTTAGCTGGCAAAGAAAAGTAACTGTCGAAACGTACGTCGACTTCTTTTGCTTATTGTATTTTCCTGGCGTTAACCTTTCCGTTATATCAAAATTTAATGTTATTTATTTCTTTATTTAATCTAAGACAAGAATTCGAAATTGAGCGTGTATGTTCAAAAGATAAATGGAAATCGTGAATGGATTATAAACAAAACACTAAAAGAAATTAGCAAAAACTCACTCAATTTTCATTACTTTATTTTATTTCGATTTTGCAGTTGTTATTAACCATATTAACTAAAACACATGATAAAATTTATTTAAAAAACACTTATTAGTTGACATAAGTCATGCAGTTTTTTCTTCTGAAGTAAACAATTTAGTAACTAGTTGCGTATTCAAGTTCAATTAGCATTTTAGTCCATTTCAGATATCGTCTCAGCAATTTCTCCTTATATTGATAAAGTACTTCAAGCTTCAAAATGATTTCTTTCAGTTCTTCGGTGAATTCATTGTCTTCCGTCTTTTTATTTTCGGACTTTTTTCCTTCATTTGGCAGTGCCATATTTCACATAAGCAATGTACTTCTGGGTTCACAGGGGTTGTTTTTCGCGAACATTCCAGTACGCGACGGAATGTCTACGGTTGATTCCACCGCTAGCGTAATCTTGAGATTCCCGAACTTTCTGGTCTAAGGCGCGTCGGCGATGACGCAAGAGACAGACTGACGCCGGCTGCTGTCGGCGAATCATTACAATATCATCCTCAACAGCAACATAATCATTTTTCTGCTGGAGAACTAACAGGGAGAACAGAAACCCCAGTGCAGTCACAACAGCGACAGGAGACATCCCCGCAGATCCTGCGTCGGTCTACTCGACAACGCCGACCACCTCAAAGATTACAAATTTCATAAAATTTGTTCTCATAAAATAATTTTGATTGCGATGTTTCCCATTCTTTAAGGAGGGAAGAAATGTTGTTTTCAATTTAATTAAAAGAAGTAGGCATGCGTTATTGTATGCAACGATGAATAATTCAGTTGTTATAATCATAAAATTATGTTGTCACTTTTCAAGAAAATAAAGATTGAGACCATTTAAGGAATTATCCTTTCCCCACGCAAATACAAAATTAACTAAAACACTTGATAAAATTTATTTAAAGAACACTTATTGATATAATTCATGCATTTTTGTCTTCTGAAGCAATTGCGCATTCAACTTCTATTAGCAGTTTACTCAGTTTCAGACACCGTCGCTTCAGTTTCTCTTCATGTTTATATTTATAAGTATTTCAAGCTTCAAAATGATTTCTTTCAGTTCTTCCGTGAATTCATTGTTTTCCGTCTTTTTACTTTCGGACTTTTTTCCTTCATTTGGCAGGGCCATATTTCACATAAGCAATGTAGTTCTGGGTTCACAGAAAATTTGGTATAAGTTACGATATATTTTGGCAATACTTGATTTCTGACAGTAATTTCGACTTTTGTTTTGCGTTACTAAGAAGCACAACCTACTACACTTCACGAGACACAGTTCTTACCTACATATTGTAACGAGTTTAGTGGCTTCTATTAATTTATCGCCTCTTGGTTTGGTAGGGCGTATGCTTCAACCCACTTGCTAAAGTAGTCCATCACCACGACAATGTACTTATTTCCACTATTCGTTTGTGGAAATAGGCCGGCTACATCTATGGCAACTCTCTCAAAAGGACTTCCCACGTTATACTGTTTCATAGGAGCCTTGCCTCGTCTGTGGGGGCCGTTACTGGCTGCGCAGACTACGCACTTCCTGCACCAGTCCTTTACGTCTTCCTTGCAATTTACCCAGTAGAATCGCTCGCGCACCTTTTCCATAGTCTTCTTGATTCCCAGATGCCCTCCCGAAGTTCCATCATGAAGCTCCCTCAGAACTTCCGGCACCCTACTCTTGGGGATCAGTAACTGTGTCTTCTGTTCCGTGCTTTCCTGGTTCTCGACGATTCGTTTCAGAAGACCATGATTCAGCACTATGGAGTCCCACTGCGCCCAGTTCGACTTTACGGATGGTGCGCACGGTGCTATCTCTTCCCAAATAGGCCTTGCCTCCCTACTTTTCCATTCCAGCACCAATTTCAAATCCTGATCGTTTTCGTGGTCTCGTTGCAATTCTTCACCTTGCCATTTGTCGTCTACGACGACCGTCCTCGCAGTCGTGGCTACTTTCTCCTCCAGACGACTACAGTGCTTACAGTCTTCGGCACAAGGTCTTCTTGACAAAGCATCGGCATTCCTATGGCTAGTTCCGGCCCGATTCTGGATTTCAAAATCGTATTCCTGAAGTCGTTCGATCCATCGTGCGACTTGTCCTTCAGGATTCTTGAATCGGAGGAGCCATTTTAAAGCGGCATGGTCCGTCCTCAGGAGGAAGTGTCTGCCATATAAGTACTTGTAGAAATGTTCTATGAGCTTTACCATGGCTAGCAGTTCCCTTCTAATGACGCAATAATTTCGCTCCGGCTTTGACAGGACTTGAAATAGGACAGGACTGAAATAGCCGATCACCTTCTCTTGCCCTTCTTGTATCTGGGACAGTACGCCACCGATACCAACGTTGCTAGCGTCGGTGTCCACGATGAACTTGCCTTCTGGGAGAGGGTAACTCAGAATAGGAGCACTTATCAAGTACTGTTTTAGTTTGTCAAAACTAATTTGGCAATGTTGGTCCCATTCAAACGGACGACCTTCTTCGGTGAGTTTTGTCAACGGTTTAGCAATGTCCGTAAATCCGGGAACATAGCGACGATAGTAAGTGCACAGGCCTAGGAAACTCCTTATCTGGTGTTTATTCTTGGGAGTTGGCCAGTCCTTCATGACCTGAATCTTTACTGGGTCCACGGCGATTCCATTCCCATTAACAATATGGCCAAGATAATTCACTTCCTTCTGGAACAGTCCTCCCAGGTTTTTCAGATGGTCGTCGAAAGTTCTTCCCATCACAATTATGTCGTCCAGGTATACCGTGCACGTTGTCCATGGCATACCCTTCAGAACCATCTCCATGAGCCTCTCGAATGTCGCTGGGGCATTACATAACCCGAACGGCCTCACTGTGAATTGCCATAGACCCATACCAAGGGAAAACGCAGTCTTTTCTCGATCTTCGGGTGCTAGTTCCACTAACCACTCTTTAGATCCAAGGTCAAGAAGATCTTTGAACCAGCCAGGGTGTCATAAATCCGTGGCAGAGGATAGCTATCCTTTTTGGTGACGTTGTTGAGCAATCGATAGTCTACGCAGAACCGTGTGGATCCATCCTTCTTCTTCACAAGCACCACCGGTGACGCCCATGGGCTGCTTGATGGCTCAATCACATTGTCTTTTTCCATCTCGCGAATAATGCGTTCTGCTCCTTCACGCTTCACCAATGGTGACCTCCTTGGAGCTTGACGGATGGGTCTTTCTTCTCCTGTCTCTATCTTGTGTTTGACGATGTCGGTTCTTCCCTTAGATCCATTTTCTACCTCGAACACATCTTGATACTGACAGATCAGGTTCTTCGCTTTTGTCTTTTGTTCTGGAGTCAATTCCTGGGCTGTTGACATGACCATTTCCAACAGCTTCTTCGGGACCTTCCTCTCTTGCACGTTTGCTTCTAGTTGGCGGTAGATGGAGGATACCATGGCACAGCTTCCCAAGATCGTACCCTTCTTGATGTTGACAGGAAAACAGTTCACATTCATTAGGCGGACTAGTATTTCCTTCTTTGCTGTCAACAACATTTTTCCAACGAGAACTCCTTTTCCAATCTTCTGATCGTCAGTATTAGGTTCGACCATAATAACTTGCCCATCTTGGAAAGTGCCATTCAGGTTTGCATCGATTATAACCTCGGTTCTGCTTGGCAATATGACATCTTCTGCGAGAACAACTCGAGCGGCCACGTCCTCTCGTTGATGCAGAACGATTGGAACCCATGGGCACACATGATGTCCATGCCCAGAATCGCCTCATCCTCTATTTCTGCTACCAGCGCACGGTGTTTGATGGGAGTCGATCCAATAGTAATGGTCACCCCTACTTCACCATGGACAGTGGCTGATGTTCCGGTTGCTGTCCTCAGTCTCCATTTAGTCGGCTTGGTGCGTCTTGATGTCTTGATAACGTCGGGCCTCAAGATAGTCTTCGACGCACCCGTATCCAATAACATGGTGTGAGGGATGTCATCAATGGTGGCATCCATGAAGACACTGCTGGTTAATCGCGGGAGGGCTATTACTTTCGTGGCTTTTGTCTTTGGGGGCCTTTGAATACGGGTCGACGTTTGCCCCTCTGCACCGACCCGGCATGGTTTCCCTGTGGCTTCCTTCGTGAAGGTTCCTGCCTGGCCTTGGGACACTCAGGAGTTGTTCCACAATGCGGCGAACATCATCCGTGGTGGTATAATCCTTGGGTCGCTCCTCTGCAGCAGATTGCATCTTCACGCTAGCAGTTTCCTCGTCTGCATCGTCAAACATTGCAGGAATTTATCTGGCGCTGTAGGATATGCCAAACTGGCTAGGCGCGCTACGTCAGCCTCGAATTCTTGAAGACTCTCTCCGGATTTCTGGCAACGGTTTCTCAGCTGCACATGGTACACGTTGGTCAGATGCGCCTGGCCATAACGCATCTCCAACCTGTTCACCAGCTTGTGGAAGTCTTCTTGTTCCTCTAGCGGCATCATTTGTAGCACATCGATAGCGTCCCCCCTCAAGGCCACAATTAACGAAGTGACTTTTTCACTGGCCGTCCATCCGTTCGCCTTTGCTGCCGCTTCGAACTGTTTGAAATAGTTAGGCCAAGATGACTTCCCATCGAACGTCGGTGGTTTTATTTTCAATTTAGAAATTTCCGCTGGCCCTACCACAGCTTGGGCCTCATTATTTTCTAGTATTTCTGCTGGTGACGGATCCCCGAACACTCGCAACCCTGCCATGATTTGCTCGAGATTCTTAATTTTGTTATCCTTCTGGAACAGTATTTCTTCAACATTTTCCTGCAGATTCCTCGTCTCTTCTGATATTTTTATCACTAGTTTATCTTCGAGCCCTTCTGATTGTTCTAGAAATTCATCCTTCAGATTTCTCGACTGCTGTATTAATTTATTTTCAAGTTTCTCTCCTAAAATTTTCACGTTTTCTTCCGTGTTTCTAGAAGATTCCATTAATTTGTCTAGAGCGTCTTTTAAATTTCCGGATTGTTCCAGCAATTTATTTTGCAATTCATCTTTGAAGTTTCCAGATTGTTCCTTTAATTTAGCTTCTAAATTTCCAGATTGTTCCATCAGTTTATTTTGCAATTCTGATATCTTACTTAAATCTGCAGGACCGCCCAAGATTTCAAAAAGAAAGACTTCCGGATCCTCCCCTGCTTCTAGTAGCGCTTGGTGTAATCTCTCTTGCAAAATCCATTTCTTTCCGGCGATTTCCAATTCGCGCTCTTCTAATTCGGCTTTTAATTCGATCACTTTTAACTCTCTTAACAACACTTTCTTTGTAGCCATTGTTTTTTTTTACACTACACTTTGTTTATTAATTTATTTAAATTTAATTCAATTTAGTTGTTTATCTATTTTCACGAACCTCACACCTGGCATCAATGTAACGAATTTAGTGGCTTCTATTAATTTTTATTTTAAAACAAAACACGAAATAGTTAATAAACGAATTTATTTAAAAGCAAACTAATTAACACTAACATTTATTTCCAAGCTTAAATCTAGTTTATTTTAACAGCCGAACGAAAAATCTACGTGACTTTAATTCCGAACTATCTAACGCTGAATTGCCTTCCATTCACCGGCCGCATGCATTTATAAACAGGGGTTGTTTTTCGCGAACATTCCAGTACGCGACGGAATGTCTACGGTTGATTCCACCGCTAGCGTAATCTTGAGGTTCCCGAACTTTCTGGTCTAAGGCGCGTCGGCGATGACGCAAGAGACAGACTGACGCCGGCTGCTGTCGGCGAATCATTACAATATCATCCTCAACAGCAACATAATCATTTTTCTGCTGGAGAACTAACAGGGAGAACAGAAACCCCAGTGCAGTCACAACAGCGACAGGAGACATCCCCGCAGATCCTGCGTCGGTCTACTCGACAACGCCGACCACCTCAAAGATTACAAATTTCATAAAATTTGTTCTCATAAAATAATTTTGATTGCGATGTTTCCCATTCTTTAAGGAGGGAAGAAATGTTGTATTCAATTTAATTAAAAGAAGTAGGCATGCGTTATTGTATGCAACGATGAATAATTCAGTTGTTATAATCATAAAATTATGTTGTCACTTTTCAAGAAAATAAAGATTGAGACCATTTAAGAAATTATCCTTTCCCCACGCAAATACAAAATTAACTAAAACACTTGATAAAATTTATTTAAAGAACACTTATTGATATAATTCATGCATTTTTGTCTTCTGAAGCAATTGCGCATTCAAGATCTATTAACATTTTACTTAATTTCAGATACCGTCTCTTTAATTTCTCCTCATATTTATAAAGTGTTTCAAGGTTCGAAATGTTTGCTTTTAGTTCTTCGGCGAATTTACTGTCGTCCGTCTGTTCGTTTTGGGACTTGTTTTCTTCATTAGGCAATGCCATATTTCATAAAAGCAATGTATTTGTGGCTTTACAGATAATTTTGTTCTTGGTTTTAGTAAAACCGAAGATTTAGAAGTTACGATGAATTTTGTCAATACTGGATTTCTGACAGTAATGTTGACTTTTGTTTTGCGTTACTAAGCACAACCTACTACTACATTTCACAAGACACAGTTCTTGACCGGCGCGGCGTGGGCAATAATTTCATTTAACGAAAATTTTCCTCGCTTTGGCGCTAGTTACCTCAATAAGGAACACCATAAATAACGAAAGAAAAAAAGACTCCACCCTTTTTTGTTGTCTTACCAGTGGAAACTCCTGCTTGCATCTCGACTATGTTAATTTCATTTTTCAAGGTATTTTTTCCAGTAGTTTCTAAACAGGTGCTATTTTTTGGTTCAACATCGGCATAACTTTTGTTTTTTGCGTCAAGTATTTCCGTTCCCCGTTGTTTGCTCGCAGGTTTGGATTGGTCTTATCAATTATCGCGCGCCCAGTTTATTTTTTATTTCATTGTTCTGGGTGCATAGTATTTTCACCATACTGTAATGATTCGCCGACAGCAGCCGGCGTCAGTCTGTCTCTTGCGTCATCGCCGACGCGCCTTAGACCAGAAACTTCGGTCGCTCCGATATCACGTCAGCGATGGAATCAACCCTAGACATTCCGTAGCGCACTCGAATGTTCGAGAAAAACAACCCCGGCTTATTAAAGTTCGGTTAGATTGTTAAAATAAATCAGACATAAGCTTGTAAATAAATTATTACTGTTACTTTTAAATAAATTAGTTTAACTATTTCGTGTTTTTTTTCAAATAAAAATTAATAGAACCTTTAAAAGCGTTACAAGTGGTGTCACTATTGGAAAATGTTTCTTGCTGCGTTGTCAATTTTATTTGAGGTTCCTCGCTATTCTGTCAGAATATGAAATTTTCGCAAGTGTCACAATTCCAGTATGCGCGTTTCATATCGAAACCTCGTCATCGAATCGGCGGTTGCCATCTTTTAGTAATAATGTTTTTAGGTAGTTTGTTTCTAGTTGCATGTAAATATTATCGCGAAAGACAGATGAGGAAAAAATTAATAAAAACACGCACGCAAAACCGCACGCTGTTATCAGTTCAGAGTTCATCAGGAGAGTGATTTAAAACCGATTCCTAGAGTCTCATTTTATTTGTCTTTTTCACTTATTAGTCAGTACACAAATCTAATTTTGAACTGTGATATACTTATCTAATGTTATTAGGTAATAGCAGAATTACAATAGTTCATAAGTTAATAACAACATGTTTTTCGATTTGTAGTAAAAGTATGCAACTATTATAATTCAAACATTAAGTTACGTTCGATTTTCGAAAGTCACAGTTTTTAGTTTTTCTCCGATTGCAAATAAACTGTTCGAAATATTTCAAATTTCTTAAAAGATTAATAATAATCAGCATGAAATTCGGCAACTTTGCCTCCATTTAATCAATTTTCTATATTTTATTATAAACGAGATCCTCATGCTTGTCTCGAATTTCAATCGCCCTGTATATGGAATATTTTACATCATTTCGATCTAGAATTTCCTGTACATTTCGAAAATGCAAAAATTAAAAACTATTGGTACGCCCATATTATTTATACCAAATGTCATTTTTCTAAAAATAGAAATAAAAGTTACAGGGGTGCGAATACCAAATTGAATTACCCGCTATATTATTTTATTATTATTATTGTTTATATATTTATTTTTATCATTTTAATATGATTAAGTGGTTGTTAGGTTTCATGAAGTGCTTTTAACTTGTTAGTGTGTGTATTGAAGATGGCAGCGTCGCTGCCGAAATACGTATCTACGGATATAAAATAATTGTGGGCAGAGTTTACTTTTTAATTATGTAAATATCCCTGTATAATTTTGATTTTGGGCGCCTTTCACGAGAGGCGTCCCGATGCGACGCATTGCTTGCTTGCCCTGTTGAGCCGGCACTGTCTGGAGAGTTCTATTATCTGTGTTAATATTGAATGCAACATGTATTATGGATTTCAGAATAACTGTTGCCAAATAATAAAAAACAAATCGAAAACAAGTGAGCGTGATTAGTCAAATCTCTCTATTTTTCTAGTGCGCTCCCTGTCGCACGCATTATAACGGGACGTTCAGTTGAATACTTACCGAATCTGTATAATTAAACATATTTTGTTATTAATTTAGTGTCCCGAAATATGTCTCTATTGAGATCATCATCACCTTCTGCAATCGAAAGATCAGTCGTTATTTGTCTATTTTCTTAATAATTTAAATTAATTACTGTATACAGGATGAGTAAAATTTATTCATTAACTGAAGCGCTCCTTCTTCGATAACTCATTTACAGAACGAAATAGAAATTTCTACTTACTGTGTATTTTCTTTTAGAAAGACATTAAATCCTCTAAACGGTAGTCCACGAAGTATTTATATTTATGTAATCAATTAGGAATAAATTAATATTTTGTTGAAAACGATCCGATTTTCTGCTTCTCTTTAAATATTTACTACTCGTAATTTTTATCGTCTAACAATAAAAATTGATAGTGTTATAAATTAAAGGAATAACCAAGTATAAATTCTTTTAATTTTATTTGTTTTTCCAAATCTTTAAGTTTGTGTAATTGTCAGATTTTCAACCCGCCGTTATTCAATTTTTTTTAAAATGCAGCCACCCCTATCTCTTTTCACGAATAGCTATTGTTCATGTTCCTCTTCAGTTCTATTGTGTTTTCAGTGTCTAATCCTTACAGCCTTTGTTAGTTGTTATAAACTTTTTACGTTCTTACCTTCGAATCAAAAATAAAAAGTTATTAAATATACAGTGTTTTAATTTCTTTAACACAATGCGCTCTATTTGAGAAGATGGATATGTTTACATTTGATTATAGACTTTTCTTACATTATAATGATCTTAGTTTAGTAATAAAATAGTTCACTTTGTTCTAGTTATCTGTTTTTTTTACTGATTCGGTACAGATTTTATAAATCTTTAAATAAGAAGAAATGATTCTGAGTGAAAAAATAAATATAAAGGCTTTTTTGCTGATAATATTATTTTTTGTCTTCAGGTAATTGGAGTCCAACAATATCCCATCCGACCGCTCACGGCCGATATCAATGAGAACATCCTCTCTGAACAACTAACATCGGAATCGGTCCTCACGGACGAACTGATCAAATCTGCAGGAAGACTGTTGGAAAATGCACTCGCCGAGTTCGATGCCTATTGCATCAGCTTGCACATAGACCCTCATCACCCCCGGTTTCGGCTAATCACCGACGGCCAGCTTCCTCTGAGGCAGTGTCTGCATCCGGAAGCATGTAGGAAGGAACTCGAGCTGCCCTTCTACTACACCAAGTTCCACGACCTGAGAAAAGAAGTCGCCAAGTTCCTCTGCAAAGCCGATAATGTTCCGCAGAGTGTATCAGAGATGGTAACATGTATCCTTTTCTACAGAGAAAGATCGGTGCTTACTCTGGCATTAACATCACCAATCGTTTATTAAAAATTAAATTCCCTTCAAATTTTCGGGCGTTATGCTGATATTTTATTATCTTTCGATTTCATTCAGCTCTGACTTTATAAAGACTGTTGAGTTTTGACTTGACCTCTACTGTCAGATAATGTTTATCAGGAGAAAGTCTTCGAAAATGTAGGCTCCCTTTATATAAGATCAATAACAAACACCTTAAAAAGAACTTAATAAGATTAATTAATCTTAGTTTTTTTTATTCAATTATTTTATTTTTTTATCGTGTTTCTCTTAAAGTTCTCACATTCACCTTATTATTATTTTAGGCTGAAAACTTTCTTAATGCGATTGGATAATTTTTTTTAGTGACCTCTTACTGACAACTGCTTCTACTCTTAAATCTCCTTCTCTTTATTTGGTTTGAATTTTATTTAGTTTTGTAATTCCTTTTATTTTTTTTAGCATTGTTCAGACTTGTTCGTTAAACTTCCACGATATTGTTGATATAAAAACTTATTCTATTCACACATCTCTTGGGGTACGTGTCGGTTTATACTTTATCTAACCATATTTTCCATAATACATTGAGGTCCGATTTTACAAACGTCGGATAAATATTATTCTTAGAATAACGTGACGTAGCTGGAGAAACATTAAAGGATATTCGGCGAACAGTTATTTCGTCCTTATTCCGCGATTGTAAAACTGGAGTTGAATGTTGTTATTACCAGTGGTCATTTAACTTGCTTTTGAACTTTCTCTTATGGACAAAGAAGAGTACATTGGAAATTTGGTGAGGGGAATGTCCTTAGCCAAAGAATTGGGGTATTTGTGTGTCTGTGTGAACTGAAGATGGCAGTTTAATAGTCGAAATACGAGAAATTTATTTTGCTACTAAGGACCAGTTAATGTGGTTTGTAGAGATGTTCTAGTAACTTTGAAGACTATGTGCAAAATTTGTCTCTTATTTGCCGATTTCTTTCGAAGAAAAATTCTCTTATAATAGCTCTTTCTATATTTGAAAATGATCATGATGCACTCTTAAAAAGGAATATCAACATTGGAATAAGAAGGAGAATTGAATCATACTTATTTTTTTTATTCGACCAAAGCTGCTTTTTCATTTGTGACCTTAAGTTTTGATAGTTAACTATCAAACCATTTTATCCTTAGTTTGCGCCACAGACATTTGAACTCCTCCTTATTTCAGTGTCTTTCTATAGAGTTTTACGTTTGAATGTTCTTTGGTCTTTCCAGGAGCTTTATACCAACAGGATAGATCTTAATCTATCTACAGTATGTCCCTCTGACAATGAGACATAGGGATTTAATATGGGAAAACAGAAATTGCTTTATATTATCTACCTGAGTAGATATATATGAAATTCTGGGTTATAATCGGAAAGATTATTGCATTCAAAGTGTTTTGATACTAAATGTGTGCAATTTTAGTTGTTAATTATTTAGAAATTAAGAAAAAAAGTTATTATTTTTTTTTCTTACAAGATTAGTAGTTATTTAACGGAAAGTTTTTAAACTGGTTTCGTGGTCGAGTTAATTTGTTCATTTTTCACAACCGTAAGGTCACGAGTTCAAATCCGAATGAGGACGCTTTTTTTTTTAAACATTTTTTCAGATTTGAAATCACTTAAACTCTTAAACTAGTTTATTATTTTATTTATAAGTTTCATTTTAATATTAATTATTTTCCATTTATGTTTATTTTTTCGTTTGCAAAATTTTATTATGTTACATAATTAATATTAAAATGAAACCTATAAATAAAATAATAAACTTAGTTTAAGAGTTTAGGTAAGTGATTTCAAATCTGAAAAAATATTAAAATTTGATTTGAACTCGTGACCTTACGGTTGTGAAAAATGAACAAACTAACTCGGCCACGATACCAGTTTAAAACTATCCGTTAAATACCTACTAATCTTGTACGGAAAAAAATAATAACTTTTACTCTTATTTTCTAAATAATTAACAACTAAAATTGCACAAATTTAGTATCAAAACACTTTGAATGCAATAATCTTTCCGATTATAACCCAGAATTTCATATATATGTATTCAGGTAGATAATATAAAATAATATCTGTTTTCCCATGTTAAATCCCTATGGGCCAGTTGTACAAAGGAGGTTTAAACTGACGCTCAACTGAACCAGGTTCAAAGTTAACAAAATCGCATCAAATTTTATGAATGCAGTAATTGCCATATGTCATTAAGATCCTATGCGAATTTGTTTACTTTGAACTTGGTTCAGTTGAGCGTCAGCTTAAACCTACTTTGTACAACTGGCACTAAGTCTCATTGTCATATGGACAAACGGTATATGTAACTCGTGTCTAAATAAAAACCTGGTCAAGTAGGCTACATTTAATAATTCTGCTATGTAAATGCAATGGATAAATTGTCGATCACAACTCACTTGACCAGGTTTTTATTTAGACGCTCGTTATGTTTGTTGAAGTTTAAGATTCAAACTCGTATAGAAAGAACCCTTACCTTGATCATTTCATTAAATACCTTTGTGTATTCAGTTCGTCCCAGGAATTTATTTCCTTGTTGGTAATTGTATACAAATATTGTATATTTGTTGTATTTTATTATTCTCACTTGTAGACTATTA
The DNA here is from genome assembly GCA_958336345.1 of Dorcus parallelipipedus. Lineage (NCBI taxonomy): Eukaryota > Metazoa > Arthropoda > Insecta > Coleoptera > Lucanidae > Dorcus > Dorcus parallelipipedus. Next base: position 29,633,555 of record OY284479.1, on the reverse strand, counting down.
TCCATTTTGTTTTTGCATTTAGGAAGACTTGTTTTCTTTATTTTGATTGATTTGGAGAGCTGCTTTTTTGGTTTCGTTATCTAACGTGTTTGTTTGATCCTGCAAGATCTGTTTTCGAAAAGTCATAAACTTTAAAAGTTAATTCCTTCAAATTTTCTTCTTATTTGTGGTTATTTTTTTCATGATATCATCTAATGTCACTAGAAGTAAAAGTCGTGAGGACCTTGAATTCCTTTGATAGCCTTCCCTCATACAAATGTAAAACCGAACATCTGTAATCTGTAATCTTTTCTTTATTAGATTAACTGTTACTTAGGATATTCATCTTTTTTAAGAATTGTTATCTCTGTTCTTTAAATTGGCAGCTTTTTCGAGATCTGAGAGAGTATTAGTATTCTATCGATTATTCCACCATTTTTCTTACTACTGCCCGACTAGAAAATTTCCGGAACTTTGAAATTTCTGTGAACTGTTTTCAATATACCGTTTTCACGATATCCTAGAAGCGCGGTATTTTTGTCACAATCATTTTATTGAAAAGAATCTAATAAAAAAACAACTACTACAGATGTTGAATGTTAACAACTAAAAAAAAAGGAAAAATTTGAATGTGTCCAATTTAAAAAAAGGGAACACTAGAAGAGTGTGTTTGGCTGGTTCATAATCATTAAAGGAAAAGGACTTGTAAAAATTGTTTCCACCAAAAAATGCAAGAAAAAATAATGACATGAAATATCCGTTATATTCAAGATACAGTTGATTTAGGGCAAAATTCTGAAGCATCACTCAAACTCAACTCACACTCAAATTGGCAGTTTGAAGTTAATTTGAAACGAAGAAACGCTTTACTTTTCATTTTAATGATTTTTTGACTTTATATTGTAAATCACTGATGATCAAAATATCTACACTGACCTTAAACTTGACTATACGAGCAAATATAAGAACGTGAACATCAAGCGTCAAGTTTGAGTATGAATTGAGTACGAGTAATGTTTCAGAATTTGGCCCTTAATTTCAAGTTCTCTGAGTGTTTAATATAATTTTTAGGATTAAACTAAAATTGCATAAACAAATAATTGGAATTGTTTTCTTCTAGTTTGTTTCGTTCATAAATTAAAAAATTTCCTGACAGATTATACAGGGTTGTAACTAATTAAAGGCTCAGTAGAATCTCATAAACTTTAAGCGATACAAAAGGGCCTATTCTCTATAGAAGACGTTTAAATTTAAAGGGTTGTTAAATTTTGTTACCATAGTAAGAGCCAATCACAAGACTCTATTTTGAATTTTAACGTATCCTTAAATTTTAACAGCCTGTTAATAAGTTACAGAATACGCCCTAAATACGGTTAATTTTAAAAGAGAATATTAAATTGCTAAGAAATATTTTCGGAAAATTTTTAATCTAGTAAGCGGATGCTTACAAATATTACGAACTAAAATAATAATTATTAAATTTATAAATCTTAATAAATTGTAGTATATTTACGTATTTACATTAAAAATGAAAATATTTCTTGTAATTTAATATTTTGTTATATACACATTGAACGAATACCTAAGATAGCACCCGTAACAGTTGACAGTTGTATTCGAGAAACTGTCAATCATAAAATTTCTTCTGACTATATGAGATTGTTCGTCGAATTTAATATAAATTTACCGAATTTTGTGTCTCTATCTTATTAAATAAACAAAATATTTAAGATTTTCAAAATAGAGCATTTTCAACTTTTGAAGATATGAATGAAGATAGAAGAGATTTGTTTGCACATTTTAATAGACCTCAACGGAGGGGGTCAATTTAATCGTCTTTGTATCTCTCATAGTTTACGAAATCCCCATAGTGGGCCTTTAATTATTTGTAACCCTGTATACAGTGTAATCTCTCTAAGATGGTTATGGTTCGTTTCGGATTTTGTATCCGATTATAAGGAATGTACGGCTTAGGGAGATTCAGCGAAGATGTTTCCCGTTTAATCAGTTCTTGGAAAGATATTCCTTGGAGAGGAATGTTCGCGTAGAAGATTGTCCGTCTTAGAGAGATTTTACTGTATGTATCATATCTATGCAAAACTGTTCTGTTATAAAACCAGTAGAATCTTATCTTAACCCACATTTTTCTTAATATAATTTTGTTAAATATCTTATAGGAACCATGCCCATGCGAAGCCAGCGCCACCAATGACCATATTGTGCATTAGTGGTATGAAAATACGAGTTGTTTCAAATGATTAGTGTACATTTGAACTTGAATATTGTAATGTATTTCAATACCAGGAAGCTCAAGTATTATGTAGGTACTACAATCGTAAATTGTCATAAGAGCGAGATTATCTCCATGCAATGAGTCTCAAGAAATATTTTCATATCACTAATTCACAAATCACCACGCCAGGCGGCACTGAACGCAGAAATGTGCATGGCGCCTATAGCTGCTTTCGTTCATACCAATGATTACTAATCATTAGGCAGCGGACGGCCATTGGGCAGGCGAGAGTGGGCTCGTGTCTAACGGGCGAAAAATACATCGCCTCTACTAGTTATGTATTTTTCGCCCGTTCGACACGTCCCTTACTCTCGGCTGCCCAACGGCCGTCCGCTGCCTACTAATCATGAATACTGGATTCACTTCGTGCACACTTATTCCTAACTTTTATGCATTGATCCTATAAAAAACGAAGGAATGAAACTCATATTTCATAAAATGAACGGAAGAAAGTTTCGAATAAATGAGCACAAAGTGAATCCAGTATTTATGATTAGTAATCATTGGTATGAAGCAGCTTATATTGCACATTATTATCATTCGTCAAATGTCATCTTTCTCTCGATTTTATTATTTTGGAAATTTATCCTTTCTTCAAATGTTTTTGAATAACGGCGCGACGGTAATATTTTCTGCGATTGTTTGCATATCCGTTTTTAGCAAATTTCCAAATAATTGAACACGTTGCAAATTTCTTTTCTTTGGGTTTTTATCCCTTTCGCTATTTCAACAATTTTTGATGGTCCTGTATTTATGTTTAAGATCTGCCTTTCTAGCGTTATTTCTAAAATCCTATTTTTCTATTTTGCGTTGGTAATAGAGCTATTAACGCACCGAAACGAGTGCTTTAATAGTAAATTTGAGTGCGTTAATGGCATTGGTGTAATTAATTTATTTAATGTTGGTAGTACTAATTCCAAGTAAGAAATAAACATCAAATGTCAAACGGTATCAAGAACTTTTATTTAATTTAAACGATCACCACCATGAAATGTGCAATTATTATAAACGTTAACGATTACATTGGATGTGTCTTTAGAATTTATACTAATGCCTGGTATGTTCTGATTTGATACAATAATTTTGTGGAGTGCATTATTACCTTCAACAGTGGTTTTATTATGCGAGGCGCAATCAGTGGAGCAGCTGGGCAGGTTAGTTTGCTAAAATCCATAATGTTGAGCATTTGTATTTTTTACTTTACATTTAAAATTGAATTTCCCACTGCCTACTTAAATGATGTTAAATAAATGTCACCAACCACCGAAAAATTCCCTAAATTTTAAAATATCGCTTTTTTCTTTAAAAAGGGGCAAAATAGAAAAAATAGTATAAAATACTCGCCGCAAGCGGCTCGTGATGGAATTTCGGACTCGTGCTTGAAAGACTGCCTTCTGTAACTTGTGTTTTAATATACTATTATATTTTTTTGTTAATCAACGCTTCGACTTAATTAAATCACTTCAGTGTTCTTTTCAATTTTCCGAATGATTCGCTTTCGTAATTTTGTTACTTCTAGCTAGATTTATTCCTGTTTTCAGTTCGTTATCGGTATTTAAAAATTTCTGAGCGACAGCTGTAGAATTATTGTAAAGCCCATAGATTTGCGCGAACAGTTGGCAATCCTGTTATTATTAAACTGAATATTGCGCGCGGATATTTTTATCGCCTCGTGTCGCATTTTTTACTTTCTCGTCAGTCACGCGGAGATTAATTTTTATTATACTGACGCCTAAATTATGACTTGCATTCACAAGACTTAACGGTTGTCCGATTTCGAAACAGTACTTTTTTTGCCTCAACCTGGCATACTTTGGTGGTTTGGTAGACAGGCATCAAGATGCCACCACGACAATAACCGCTCGATTAAGTGCAGCGCATGCCACCTGTTGTCGAGTGCCATAATATCGATGGTAATGAGGTAGTGCACGTTCCGGTGAATAGATGTCGATTTATGACGGCAAGACGGGACGGCGGTAAATTATCTCAAGTATTTGCATTTTTCTCTGCTTTGTAATTCAAAACTACAACCCGTTTGTTGGTAGAAAGCGACGTGCGTTCTAAACAGTTCAACTCAGTTTATGCACCCACAATATGTCAATCTCTGTTTCTTCTTTGTAAAAACACGCAGTGCACTATGATCTGTGATTAATTCATAAATAAATGCAGTGATTCTATCTATTGTTTTGCTTATTTTAGCTACACTAGCTATAACAAACGTCGATGATTACTTATTTTCTTTCCTAGACTACTTACAATTCAATTTTTTTAACGCATTCGCCGATGTAGTTACCTGCGAGCGAAGCTCGCTACAATTTCAATGGACTGACGCTTAACGTCGCGTCGGTGGTTTCTGGCCTTTCGGGTTTTTTCTCAATGTGTTCGAGGTTTTCCTTAATTTTCACCTTTAGGTCTCGAGTTGACCCCCGAGTCCGAAAATGAGTTTTACAAGAGGGAAGCTAAGGACATGGTCAACATTGTACAAAAATTAATTAGAGAAGGTAAGGTTTGATTTTTTTCTTAAATTCTATACAGTAAGTGTCAGGCGCCTATTGCCACATCATTAACGTTCGTTTACGCGAGGGTGAGAGATTGTACCGCAGTCTGAAGTCTAGCTTCAATGTGATGCGAGATTTGCTATTGAATAGAGTACTTTTCTATTTCGTTCAGGTACTATTCACATAAAGAGTTTAATGAACTTAAAATTATTACATATTTCTTTCAAAATGTTAGGACTAAAAAAAATCATTTACATATTTTTTATGTATTTTTTATTTAAATTTATTTATATTTTGTAGTTCATCGTTGTAACGATATTTTCTATTTAAATTCATATAAGCCACGTTTGGATTTCATATTTACCACCTAATGAGATGCTTTTATGTTTAGAGCACTTCGAATGTGATCTCATCAATTTTCACTTGATGGTATACTACATGTTTGCAAAAAGCGCTCCACTAAAGCTCCAGATTAAGGTGATAAGTGGAACTTTCGTTCACACGACGGCCAAAGTTCACGATGTTGAGGTGTCTGATGACACGTTCTTTATAAAATTTGCACCACGGAAACTTAGCCGGGCACGCATAGAAACGAACGAAAATCCGTGAAAATAGTCTAAATTAACAAATGTATTTTTTTAAGAAAAATCAGAACTTTGTAACTATGCAATTTTGAACCATAATTTTCAGCGATAAATAATAGGAGTAACAGATATTTTTGGTCTTAGCTTGAATACATTCCAAGGGGTTTTTGGAAAGCGCAAAATCAGTATTGCAAAGGCAAATCAATGGTGAAAATTGACTGTACTGAAATCATACAAATATCTTCTTCGTTTACTTTTAGCGAAACTCTCAAAAAAAAAAAATTCTCCAAAACTTTTCTTTTTTGAAGTTGTAATGTTAAAGATAAGAAGGTGATGTCGTTTTCATTGTACAGGGTGTCAACGCGAAAATTCCCGCTTTTCGTCCATGAATTGTATTGCACCTTTTACATTCAAAAATTTGAAATTTATTGAGATTCAAGTGTACATCTCTTTAACTTTCTTATTTTTCAATTTAGAAAAAAACGTTTAATATAATAATAGCATCAATAATCGATATAAGTTTTCGGTTTGTAATTTTCTTTTCTTTTGTAATTATTTGTTTTTGCTATTTGCAGATTTAATTTGTATTGTTTTTTTAATTTCCTTTCCATTGTAATTTAAAATTTGTTGATTTGGTTTTTATTGTATGTACAGTTGCGAAATTATAAGGCGGAACACGAAAATTACTTCTGGCTGTGCTTTTGGTAACTATTGTAAATTAATAACTTTTAAGTAAGTCATTCTATTTTTATTGTGTTATTAAATTACATATTTATATTTATTTTTGTGGCAAACTATACACAATAAGTATACACGAAATCACGAAATAAGTTTAAATCAAACAAAACTCTTTCATTATTTGAATCACTAAGTAAACACTTCTTGATATTGTAAGTTGAACATACATATTTATTCGTTCAGTCTATATGTCGGCATACAACAGCGTAACCAATCCACTTCTACATTATGTATTTGCATAAAAATGGTCACCAGCACGTTTTGGACGTATCTTGTCAGTTTCATAGAAGGCGTTCGTAAATGAATAACTTGAGGCATCACTAGGCAAAAGTTACTTCCCAAAAATCTTCGCCAGCGATTAAATTCGATTTTTAATCGTTTATTAAATTGAATTTATTTGTGATATAATTAAATTAATTACAACTACACTAACAAAATAGGTACATACTATAAAGTGTCATTATAAGACTTGTCCCACTTTTTGATTCCGTAACTGTACAGTTCATTAGTTTCAACCATTAATCAAAATTCATTTTTTATATTTTTCGAAAGTTTTCTAATTTTATTCTGAAATAAATTATAATAAATTTTCATCTATTAGAAGTCAGTCAAATCGCAAAATATTATGTATATTTATTTTGCACGTCAAACTCGTACATTATCAATTCCCCGCAGATTAAACTTGCCAAATATTTACATTAGCAGCACTAAGTACACAAGAGATTATGAAAATCGCTTTGCGTAGAAAAGAACTTTGTAAGGTCCTTCAGCAAAAGCTCCTCGTTCCTCGCTTAACTTCTTGCGTCGCGGTTCGAGCTGCAATTTTCTTTCTTTCTTAGCGGGATGTTGTTGACCCCTTTTTCGCAAATGTGCAATGACACGCAAACGTAAACAAGCGCGCGAATTTGCAACGTGTTTCCTGCAAAGCGAAAACATCAGGTATCAGCAAGAGGCGCGACTTGCCCGCTTTCGCTTTTAATTCGAACTAATTGTGACTTTGTGTTTTTCTTTCTTGCAGGTTATAGGTTCGAATTGCCCGAAACGATAACGCTAGTGCTAGAACCAGGTATATGGTAAGTATTTGATTATTTTCTTCCTTATTAATTTAACGCTGATATGAGCTGGAAAATTATAACGGGTACTAAACGAATTCTGAAATTTATGAAATTGTATTTGGTATAGTGATTTTAATTCCATTTTCCTTCATTCGGTTTAATTATCAAGTATATTATTTTATTTTTTATAAAATTCAACGGAAATCGAAAACTCCACAGGTCATGCTCGTTTTCATTGCATTCCGCGCCCATGACTGATCACAATTGTTAGAAATGTGTCGTAATTATTTGTTATCAGTTGCATTTCTCATGAGAATCGTCCCATTGTTACCTCTGCTCGTTTCCAAGTTATTTTAGAGAGTACAAACTTTGAGATCACGCAGCTCGAAAATTTTGAGAAATTGCGATCATACATGCAATTAGCTATAACTTCAAACTTTATAAAAGTATTCACAAAATGTAAGCTCCTGTTGAGTCATATTTATTTTGAAAATAAAAGTTTATAGAATGCAGTGCATCTTATCAAAATGTATGTTCCATTCGAAATGTCAGTTAGTCAGTCTGAGCTAGGGAACTGAACATTCTTTAGCAAAATTTAGTACTTAAATCGTTAAAGTTTCATTAGTACGGGGGTTCGTACAATAAACATCTCCTTCGCCGTTTTCTAGTTCTGCTTCAACTGCACATTCATTAACAATCGACTCATCATTAGGTAATTCTGAAGTCAGCAAGCTATTGTTAATAACAGCATAATCATCTAAATCTATTTTCTATCTATCTTCTTATTCCTTGCGGTATCATTGAGCTAGTGGCAGATTGTCAGATTTGTCCAAGTGCGCCTTTTGGAAGCAACTTGTAATTATGCTAGCGGCTACTCTTTTCCAAACAGTATTAACTCTAAATATCAAATCAAAAACTGTGACTTTGAACTTCAGTTTATTATCCATGCAATGAACCAGGCGATGGTAAAAATTTTAGATTTTGTACCTGTTTTCTTAGTTCCTCTTTGAACAGTTGCGACGTCATTCAAGCGTTCCTGTTGCTTTTATAGTTCACAGTTTTTAAAACATTTCTTTGATTTTCCCACAACCAAAATTTTTTTTTCTCTGTTCCTGTCATTGAAATACACAAGAACGCTTTGCTATGTTTACCTCCGACACACCTTTCCTCATTAAACCTCAACTGGTGTTTTGCATAATTTTATCAAATAAATCATTTTGCCATTTATTTCCTTGGAGCTTCTGCATGTGTCCTTCTCGTATTAATGCTGTGACGTTTTTTAAATGTGCCCATAAATCCTTTGCAATACACGAACAGCTTTTTCATATTAATTATTAACTGGAAACCAAAATGTGTTTGATGTGTTGATATGGCAAAGAACATTTCACTGCCGTCAGTTGAACCCTAAGTCACGTCGTTTCTACTTTTTGTGAATCACCTTCAGTATTAATATATTATTGGTGTTGTCAAAACAAACAAACTCGTAAAGATTTTTGAAACGAAAACAAAATTGTTCTTTGATTTACTGATACGGTCAAAAGCATTTCATCGGACGTTGATTATTCTTAGTCACGTCGTTTTTGTTTTTTTTATTTTTATCATCGTCAGCATTACTATTATTATTAGTGTGTTGTCAAAACAATCGAACTCGCATCTGACCTTTTTTGATATGACCGGAGGATTTCTGTAACTTCACTTACGTTTTGATTTTGTTTGTTTAATAATTTTTTTTTGCGTTCGCGGTTTTCTTAACCTATGTGTAAAACAGTGACGTCTGAATAGTCATTACCATTTCAAACCCATATACCGTCGTATCGCTGCGATAACAACAAATCACAGGTAACTTGTACAGCAAAGCAAAACACGTCGACAAAATTGACGACGGCTTACTGGTTCAAGTGTGTTTGAAGAGCGGTGCTTTTTAAAAAATAAATCTGTGCCATCCAGATAACAGCGGTCGACGGCGCTTCTTCGGTAAGTAATTCAAGGCATTATTATTGTCGGAATTATCGCTCTCTTCGAGTATTATCAGTTATTGAGTAAAACCAATCATTCCTTGCTTAGCGCGCGCGCGCTAGCCAGACCTGATAAGTTTCTTTAGCCACGTTTATTAAGAAATTTCTTCTGCGTATGTGTGAGCATTTAGAAATTCGTGCGGACGCATTTGACAGATAACGAGGGACAGAGTCCGTTCGGTGTGTGTTGTGTGTGTGCGGGATTTTTTGGGAAAAATTTTCATCAAAGTCGAAACGGTCAAGCGAGCGAGCTTCGAGCAAATCGGACATCTTCATCATTACAATTATCAAAATTCCTTTTTTTCTTCTTAAGTGTCACTGCGGTTGAATCCAGGGTATGTAGTACTTGACTTTTTTAAGCCGAAAAAGAATTTCCTTCAGAGAAAACGGTATCGGTGGTGGTTAAGGCAAAATGGCGTACCTGCTTGTCTTTTTCTAATTTCTTTTTTTTTGGGCGATGCTGCTTTGACCTCCGCTGTTTGGACTTCTCTGGTGACATAGAGATTACATTCGTCACAGAGTTTATGGCGCTGAAAAAATTCAACTCAGTTGACGTGGAAATTACGACCCACTTTGCATTTATCGTTTATTGTCTCCTCGTAGGAGGTTTATGTATTCGAACTTAAGTTTCAATCTTTGAACGTTATGGCCAAAAAATAAAGTTATTAAGATGTTACTGAAATTTTGAAAAGTAGACCAGTCAGATATGTGGAAATGAATACGGCTTTCTCTTTGTATTATAAATTTTTCTCTTAAGTCACAAGGAAAAATCATACCTATATTTTTAGTTCAGAGTTCCCTAGTCTTTTTTTCAATTCTTAGTTTTTAGTAGACAATTTTTTTTAAAATCATGTCCAAACTTGAAGATATTGCAAATGTTTGCACAAACTTTTTTGAGGAAAAAAAAAGGAAACCGGGTTGTATTGTTAATAATTTCAATCACTTGGAAAATGTATTCATTATTTACTCCTTTAGTAAAACCATAGGCGATTCGTGGAGCGTTTTATTTATTTATTTTTTCTCTTCGATTTATAGAAACTAAGAGTAAGTAAACTAACCCTGGCAGTCTCTTTGCAAGTCATATTAATTAATTTCCAATAACTCAATACATAGCTTATAGTGATTTCAACTATTAGAAGTCAATTCTCACTACTTCTTATGTATGCACAATGGTAATTAAAAATCTCATGGCTTTATCAGAAAAGAAAATCGAGGAATTGACGTTAATTATAACCTGGCATAATACCCAATGACAAGAAACTCTATATCTACACTGACTTTATCTTTAGTCAAAATTATAGTGAAATGAATGAAAAAAAATCCCTAAATTTTCTGAATAGCTGCACTATTCTAAATAAACTAAGCTGTATTTACCACGAAACATAAAACATGATTCATAACTCGCTTTTGTGCCCGTTTAAAAGAATTTCATTTTTTTTGCAAAACGATCTTAGACATTTATCATCAGACATCAGTAATTTTTACTTTTTGATTTTACATACAGATTGTTACTTGAAAACGTCAGAGATATGATATAAAATGATCACCGTGCCATGTCTATTTCGCCTGTACACTCTAGACACATAAAAATCAAAGGATTTAAGACACGGGCGAGCAAAATATTTGCGTACGTTTTCTATTTAAAATAAAACATATGGTACTTGTTTCTGCAATGCAAAGATTTTTTAATATTAGAAAATTCTTGCACTGTAGATATCTGAAATAAATTGACGACTGAATACTACAAAAAAGAATACACAGACAAGTATTCTTCTTATATATTTTTTGCAGCATGTAGCTCCTTTCTGTTGGCTTCATTATTTAAAAATGATGTTTTTCGATTTTTCTTAAATTATCCGAAGGGCTCAGTACAAAAACCGGTCATCTGCACTTTTAGGCGAAAATGACTTTTTGAATTGATTTAGCTCTATGTATAATACATTGCACATCTTTCGGTACAACACCCGGACAGCTACTATCAATAGTTTCCGACAGTAGTATCTATAAATTCCAACAAGTTTTGTTAAAATGTTTCTATTACATTCTTAATAAAACAGTTTTTTGTTGATACTGCAAAATTTTAAAAAATGGAGGTAACTAGTTTTTGCACCGAGCCCTTCAATCATACTATTGTTTAATGAAGCTTATATTAAAATCACAACAATCATCAGTAGTGAGCGGAATTTGATATTTTGTTCGATTAAATACAAACGAAGTGGCAACGTATAAAGCTACATCGACGGGTTAATGTGCACGCACTTGTTGCCGCCTTGTTCGAAATAAACCGAACAAAATATCAAATTCCGCTCACTAATCATCAGCTTATATACTACTATATACTACATTTTTTACTATATGCCAATGGTATAGACCTGAGTTAAGAAATTATACGACGAAATGACTTGACATGACAAAAAGCGCAAGGCTGTTTCACGAAAGTTAGAAGGAGATACTTGCATAAAAGTTTCTTGACTTATCGATCGGCATATAGGTCTTGTAAACTTCCAGCCAACTTTCGTCATCAATGACGTTAAACCAGTACCAACTGAACTCAAGATGTAACGTACGATGTATTCGTTGAAATTTAGTAACATTTTGCTACTACAAGTTTTTGAAAATGACAATGTTGCCACCGCTTCAATTATCACTAACGTCAGATGTGTTTACTTTGAATATACAACACGTACATAACCTATCTTGTACAGACCATCAACCACCGATCATATGCAAACACTTCAATACTTGGCAACGTTGTTATAGCATTACGTCATAAATATGAATGACGAAAGTTGGCTGGAAGTTTACAAGAACTGTACATACATATATTGGAAAAATGAACTGTACATATATCACTGTGGCTTATTAATGTTGGATATTTATAAAATGGGGGGGTACAATGACATGATTTTTTTTCCAAATGTTTCAAAAATAAACAGTATAAATCAGTTGTAAGAAGATGGGTAAGATCAAATAAAGCCAGAGGCGTAACACAGAATAGTTCGGATGGGTTTTGGATTACTGACTCCTGTAAAGTAACACTCGGTATGAGTTACATTAATTCTCATTTCACATATTAAGAAATAACTAAAGATCAACCAAAGTACCTGACCAATTATTAAGATCGTGACTTTTCATTTCCATGTTATTTTTAAACAACTTAACCCTTAGACTCCTAATGGGTCGTAAATGTTCCACCGCATATTCAAAGAGTTCTAGAGGAACATTGAATCATTATATTGTAAGCAATATAAGTCCAAGGATCTGTACATGGTATACAGATGCGATGTTCGTGTTTGATTGCGCAGTATTGCTGTACTCCTACAGGTTATTACCAGTTTTTTGACAAGGTGTATGTGTGTGTAGCTAAAAAACATAAAAGATACTGTGAAAATAAGAGTAGGTACCAGTTGATGCTTATAATATGTATATGGGCAGTTAAATTGCTATCGAATACTGGTATACAAAAAGGTACAAATCGTATGGGATAAACATATTATTTTGCTCGACTTTCCAAGATGGGACTTATTTGTCCCTCTAGCATTTTTGAGTAGGATATATATACACTATGCCTTCAATGCTTTCCTTCTTATCATACTTAGATATGCTTCTTATTATTAACTTATTAAAGTGTAAGAGAGTTGAGCAAAAAATAAAAGTATTAAAAAATAAAATGTATTTTTTTTTGCTTCACACCATCATATTCTTGCATTTTTAAATTATGAATAGGACGTACGTGTCCCATATTTTTTGCCTAGCGGGATATATACGTCCCATTCCAAATGTCTCAAAATTTTTGCGAAAATCGAATGTTTAAAATATTGAGTGATCAAGATTGTATTCTTATGTCCAATTACAACGTTACCGTTAACTTAAATCGAATTAAAAAAAATCGGTCTGAGGATTAAACAAAATTAAAATTTGACACAATTTTTTCAGCAACTATCTTTTTCCAAATTCATTGTTTTATTTACACTATTTTTCCAACTTCCTCTCCAGTGATTCCTATTTCAATATTCGTTTTGTTGCATTCTTTTTTTAATTTTTTAATTTTGTTTTCCACTTTTTAAATCACGACCGTCCACTTTGAATTACTTAATTAAAATCGAAATTAGTTTTTGTTGAATTTAATCTGACTTCTGAAAAAGTCCATTTATTATTTATTTATATTATTATACTCCAGGAGTATTATTTATCTGCGAGTAGTAATTTTTTTGGTTTGCTCTACTTATATCCAAATTTTTCACAGTATTATTGATCGAATAATGGGCGAGATCTTGGGTTGTGGAATTCCTTTTATACGTCAACTGCTTTGGTCATATTGCCAATCCTACTGGAATTTCGCCGAAAGTGGAGGAATTCCAGCCCAGTAGGGATTTTTAACATGGAGAAGAAGGCATGTTTTTAGCTTTTCATCCACAATTGAAACGACCGCCGGGTTGAGATTTGGAACCCAGTCATTTGGATCTGAAAGCAAACATGTAAACCTGTGAACACCCATGCGGCTATTTTCTTGTTGTTTTGTGATTTGTTTTCCCATAGTGCCGAGTATAAAATCCTTTGCTTTATTTTATCTTTTTTGGATCTACATAATTCCACTTACTGCTGCTGCGTTTTCTATTATTATTTCTTAATTTACTCTTATTTTCAAAGATCCAAATAGTTGTTCATGTTAGCTGGGTAACGTCTAGATTTCGCATTCGTGTATCACCATTGGTCTTATTAAAGTTTCTTGGTGAATAAAAATTGGTTTTAATTTTTTTATAGAAGGAAGATAGAGCAAAAAAGGTATGACTATAAATGATGAATAAAGATTTGAACTGAGTTAGAACGGTTGGAAGTAATTAATTTGTAACATACAGGTTGTTCCGCCTAGGTTGGTTAACACTGTACAAGGTTTTCTTCAGTTAAATAAGAAAGTATTAAGATTTAGTTAATATTAATACTTTTTGTGTTCTTTTTTTGTGAATTTATTTTTTCTCGTCCAGTCCACACGTGTTAGGATCTGCAACTGTAAATTCTGTATTGCTTTACCTGACAAATTTCGGTTAAATTGAAAGACAGGTCCTTAAATGTGTCAAGGGCGCAACTGTGCAGGAGCCACCAAAATAAAATCATGTAAAATATTTTCACTTTGTTTCGTAGTCTTAATAATTGATATCCGATAACTCCGGCATTTGATGATATTTTTCAACTAGTACATGTGGATTGTCATCACTCTACACATATGAGCAGATTATAGTAATTAAAAATCTTCAAAAAGCTTTATCGACAAACATTCGCCAGGAAATTAACATTTCTTTCTATTTTTCAACCAACAAAAACTGTCCTATCTCCAAGGACTGCATTGGTCAGATCCTACATGCCTAATAAAATATTTTGTTTATTATATTATATATATTTAATTGTATTTATTCTACTCTGCTTTCTCAATTTAATTGGCAAATTTGTTTACTATACATGTAGTGTGACATATCATCCGATTTTTCTTTCATTAACTCTATTTTTACCAGTCATGTTTGCCGTTCCGGTATTCACGCGATAACGAACCGTGACACACATAAAATCGACTCGAAATTTTTAAACCGACGACCGATTCGGTAAACATTAATGTTTTTAAGCAATACGATTACGTGAATTCAAGTGTGTTTTCGTGTTTGTGTAAAGAGATAGCATCAGCGTCTTCATTGGCTTCCATCGTGTCTCCTTCAAATTTATAACAAAGTTCAAATTAAAGTTCGAAATTTTTCAGACAGGAAAATGATTAAAAATCCTTAATGTTGTTAATCTTACATTTGCCTTTTTGCAAATACGAATAATTTACTTGGTATATTAAATACGCAGTATTTGTTGTTTGAGACCAGATAGTTTGCAATATCATTCCAACAGAATGTTTGTCAATTGCCACGGTTATCGGACTCTCTTTTAAAATTCCTTCGATACGGGCGGCAGAGCAAATCCGTAATTGTTTAGAAATGTTATTGAGCTATCTGGCCGTCAACGAATGACTAATCCAAGGGAAGATAACACTATTGAAAGTATTCTCCTCGTTTGTTGCAGTTCGAAAGACGATGAGATAGACGGCAATTGCGTGGTGAGAGCGAGGGGTCTGCCGTGGCAAAGCAGTGATCAGGACATCGCCAAATTTTTCCGAGGACTCAATGTTGCCAAGTAAGTATTGACAAAATTCAAATCACGATTTTTACTTAAAGAGACATTATTTCCTTGTTCGATTCTTTAGTTTTGCCCAGAATTCACGATTCTGTGAACGAAGAATTTTTCTAGTTTTTGATGTCAGTAAAACAAGTTTATTTTTATGAAATTCTTGATAGGAGCATAAACGAGTTGCTAACGTGTACCTACTTAAAAGACTGATAATATCTGTGTTGAGAACTGATAACTTATCGAAGGCATTTTTGCGCCACCTGTCTGAAAACGCAGGTGGTTTGTACTGATTGATTTTATTCAGTAAATTATCAAAAAGAAAAATTATCATTTAAGATTTAAATTGGTTAGTTTATATGCAACTAAAGTCTTAAAAGGAAAGAGCTGCTTCAGTTCAAAGTCAATTTTTTGTTTTACAAGCTTTGGCTAAAAGAAATCTTCTCTGTCCTGTTCATAACAGGGATCTTGTGTATTTCAAGTCAACGAGTTATCATTTACTTTTTAGTTAATTTTTGTTTTATTTTCTTATTCGTATTCTGTTATTACTTTCTTATTCCTTTCCAAATGTATTTTAGAATTTTATGATTAAAAATACCTTTTCCAATTAGCTTTGAATTGGGACTTTTGATTTTGACTTTTGTATTTGGTCGAAACTTGTATATTTATTCCTTTTCATCATAGATTACATAACTTCGTGATTTCATCCTTTTCTTCAGCATTACTACTAAAACTTTGTTCCAAATTTGTTTCGGTTTTCTCTTTCTTATTCTGGATTTTCGATTTCCATATTCTTTTCGCTGGTTTTGTTTTTTTCCATTCCTTATAATTGACCTTTCCAATTCTGCTCGCTCTCTCTTTTTTATTTATTCAAGAGATTATATTATATTCTTAGCGCTTTTCTTGGTCGTGACTCTTCTGAGTGTTCTTAGGGATTTCATTTCATTAGATCGAGGTTATCGAAGAAGACAACTTTTGTCTTTATGTAAAACATCTGCTTTTGATTGAGACTATTGTAGTGAATAAAGTTGTTTTAACAAGTGTTTCTCCATTTGGATCGATTGATTAATAAACTTCTCAATACGTAAAATGCACTTTTCGCTAAAACAAATATACATATATATATATTTTTTTTAATATCTGAGGCTGGACTTCTTGCTACGTAAATGCAAATCAATTTTCTGGTTTCAAGGCTTTTTTATTAGGAACGATTACATTTAATGGTACTCGTTTTTCCAGGTTTAGACGTAAGAATAATTATGTATTTTAATGAATGTAAAAAGAAGTGCGAAGAAAAAATTATAATTAGTCTGTACTCTTTCTCTTTTAATGCGATATAATGAAAGCGTCCGTTCGAAATTGCATCGGTATTTCCATTTTCACTTCTCGATCACGAAACTTCTAGGATTTCCTGTATTCTGCAAATTGTCAATAAAGCCATTTATCAGTGCTAAATGATAAAGTTATTTAGTTGACATGGAAACTTATTACGATGTCATAGCTAAATACAGAAGGCAATGATTATCTTATTGTCGGCGTTTTTTTTATAAAAACTTGTGTGAGCTAAATGGGAACTCAATTCGATAAATTTATTAAAAAAGAGAAAAATAAATTAAGGACCGCTAAGTTTCCAAATTACAAATTCAATATAATAAAATGTGCTTAAAATTTCAGAATAAAAAATATAAATATGTAGTTTCAATATGAAATTAGTTTGAGAAAAGCAGAAAGAGTAACGATAGGTATAAAGGTGATATAAAGACAAAAGTGTTAATTAATTGATAGTTTATTTAATACAAAACTTAAAACATTAAATACGAAGCTATAGAAATAATTGAGTAAAATAATCGAAAACTCACTTCTGATGATTAATTATGTGTTAATTATGTTATATGTTAAATTATGTGTTAATAAACAAAAAATATTGATTACACGCAAATACATCTTGAAATCCCTCCTAAGTTAAGCGAAGGACAAAAATAAGTGCAAGCAATCGAAAAAGCCAATAGCCATCGGCATTAGCACTCAATAATTCAAAGTTAAATAAAATTTCAGTTAGTGTTAGGTATATGAAAAGACATACGTAGGAGGGGAGGGAGGGAATGGAATACGAATTTACGTATGTGTACTGCAGTTCTGTGTGTTTTATAGGTCAAAGACTTCGAGTCCTTCTACTGACTTTTCTCCATTTGTTTCTACCTTTTGCTTTTTTCCTACCTTTTTTCGACATTTTTCTCCGATCTTCCTTAACTGTACCTAACTACCACTTTTGTGGTTTACCTTTTCTTCTTCTTGGCCCTTTTCCTCTTACCAACTCTCTTTCTCTTTTCCCGTCATCTTTGCCACATAACCTAGCCATCTCACTCTCTATACTAAAGCATCCTCGAGCGATCATCAAATTTTTCCATTTGAAGGGAAAAAATGAGAAATCAAGTGGAAGTTAGATGCTCTTGGAGATTTAACTTCGTCAATTTCCATCGTGAATGTTTGAATATTGAAATTTGAAGCGTGGTCGCACGCATGCAAGTGATGAACCACATTGAAGACGTCCAAAAAGGGTTACTACATCAAAAAATATTCAATGCTGAATCTCAGCTGATTATTTGGAAGTGTTTCAGAGGTTCAACTGATTTCAAGGGATGATTCGTGACAAAAATACAATAAAGTATTTTTGTTTCTGGTGTTTAGTGACGTATTTAGGTCTCATCCAAGGCCATGAAGCATCTCTCGTAATCAATTGGATATCTGAAATACTTCCAAACAATCAGCTGAGGTTTAGTTCGAATTAAAATAGTGGTTCCGCAAGGGCATAAATCATTCGATCAGCTGGAAAGGTGATGGTATTGTATTTTTTTTTTGCTAATTGATCATCTTTAAACAGTAAAAACTGTTACTGGCCAAAATGCATAACACATTTGGTCAAGCTAAAAACAGCAACTCAGGAAAGGCGTTCGGGAATGTTCAGAAAAATAGTGTTGTTTCACCAAGATTTTTGTTCAAGTGTAATTGCTCACCAAAATTTGGCAGATTTCGCGAAATTCTTCTGCATCTAGAGTATTCGTTTGATTTAGTTCCCTCGGACTTCACCTGATCCCGAAACTTATTTTGGGGACCTCTAAAAAAGAGTCACTTGCGAATGGAAATTGAGAAGCTAGGGAAACGGACTTCCAGGAAATTTATAAAAAAATAAAATATAACTTCTTTTCATTGTTATTCCGAGAAGTTTTCAATTCTATCCTCATATCTTCGCCTTACGTATTTATACACCGAATATTTTTTCCTTTGTAATTAATTTTTTTTAAATCTTTTTCTATTTTTGCAACGAATAAAAAATAACGTTTCTAAGAATGGAGAAAAATTACAGCATAACTATCAATTGCCTTTAAAGATCAAAACAACAAATTTCATCAGTCGATAGGGGTCGATAGCGATTTATTTCTTTTCACTGCTTGAGTTTGGCGTTTTTATTCTGAGGGTCCGAATACACGGGCCACTTTAAATAACTCATTAGACAAGAAAAGTGATATAAATGAATGGACTTGTGGTTGGACAGAGTCCTCAACACATTTTATATGCAGTTTGGATATTTCATAACACAGTTACGATAATTGGTAGTAGAGGTTCTTTACCATAAACTGTTGCGACTAGTACTTGCTTATACCAGCGTCTTCAATCACAAGCGATTGAAAAAAAGACAAAGTCGACTGCTACTGATGGTGAACCCCGATTACTGATAGGTGTATTTGAATCTTAAACGTTTCACTTTCTAATCTTATTCTACTCTGATTTTGTTTTTTTTTCTTTGATTTTAGGGGTGGTGTAGCGTTGTGTCTTTCACCTCAAGGTAGACGGAACGGCGAAGCCCTAGTGCGTTTTGTGAACCAAGAGCATCGAGACATGGCGCTGAAGAGGCACAAGCACCACATCGGGCCTAGATACATAGAGGTCTACCGAGCCTCCGGCGAAGACTTCCTCTCAGTTGCGGGCGGTTCAAATTGTGAGGCTCAGGCTTTTCTGTCACGTGGGGCCGCCGTCATAGTTCGAATGAGAGGACTCCCGTACGATTGTACTGCCAAACAAGTCGTAAGTAGAAAATTAATTTCGTAATAACGATGTTTTTTAATACAGATCATTTAGATTTGAGTATGAAAAGAAATACTAGCTATAAATCCGATTTTAAGTCAAACCAGACTTTTATCGTGTGAATCGGCCCTAAATAAACGCTTTGCAAATTTTTGCAGAGTATGTCGTCTGCCTTATCAACCTTGACGTAATATACCGATTTAAAACGTGTTTTCGTGTAATAATAAATCGCCTTATACTTTGAACCGAGCAACTTCAATTTGGAAACACTTTGTCTATCGCAAGTGGACAAAAGCGTCATACACTTTTTGTTTCTGAGTTATCAAAGTTGAGGAGTCACGACTTTAAACTGTCCCGCTGGCTAAGTACATTTTGTGTCAAGAAAGACTAATTTTATCCATCGCTATAGATACTTACTTATCTAACGAGACGCTCACTAATATCAAGTGAATAAATAAATGTCAGATATAGTAATTCCGGAATTGTCTTCGATTGATCTTCAAGCTTAATCTAAATTAAATCAATGATCACAAACATAAAATTATACCGCCTTCAGAAGTGATTATAATCCACGTGATCACGTTGTATGTACTTGACGGCTAGGCAACTAACAATACAAATAATTGGCAGAAGCATAACTGCACTAATTTGATTACTAATATAATTTTTTATTATACCTGCATCAAAATCTCTGTTTTTAAAACTAAAAAGCTTGCGAAAAAGGGCGATTAAAGCATGCCGTGTTTTAAAGTTGCCTAGGAACAACATATACAATCTCCATGTTATCGATTCAAATTGCGATCCACAGGTAACTTTACAAAATGAATTTAAATTTGAATGTCTTTCTAGTTTCCACATTTTAGCGCAAGTATAATAAAAAATATTGCATAATACAAGCTGCGCGTCGCGCTTTTAAACCCGTCGCGCGTGCTTTAAAGGCTTTCTTATGCACTTGTATTATAAGATACTATTCTGGTTTCATATAAAGAATTTTTAGTACTTAAAGTATACATTCTCTCAAATAGAAAAACGAGATTTGGAAAAATCGTTTAACCATTTGTTTATAGTACTTGGGATGCAAATTACATTCTTGCAGTCAAATAATTAGAAATACTTTTTATAATTTAAATAATTATAATCAAAATTCTAAATAGCTACCATTAGTGTTAATAACATGTTGCTATTTTTCGATAAAAGTCAATTACCTGGACGAAGATTTGAGCTGGTCATTTTCTTCCTACCAGGGAGTGGACAAGAGAACCATACAAGTGGTAATCTGATAAGGCATAAGAAATAAAGTTTTCCGAAATCTTGGCAATCGAACGAGAATAAACTTTGAATTGACTGCTATCCTGCTAAAAAGAACACATTGTTCAATTATTCTACTCCAAAATTAACAGATAAAGTTCAAAATATTGCAACTCGTACATTTTATCACAAGCATTGTCTGTGATAGAGTTGTACGTATCTTTCCATTTAAACCACCCGAGGTCATCGACAATTGCCCGTCGAAGATCAAAGAGAATGACGCGACGAGGGATGTGCTTCTTATTATTCTTTAGCATATTTAAAATTATATGCTGGGTGGAGGAAGTTTCGCTGCCACTGTAATGCGAAAGTGTCTAGCCAAGCCAAGAGAACGGACTTCTTGCTGAATCAGTTGAGATGGGCACGATAGTATTAGAGGTAGTTTGGCCATTTGGAACGACTTCCCACTCCCACCATCAAATGCTTTTGGGGGTTTGAACGGTTGCTTAGTTAGTTAGTTAATTTTCCACTTTACTCGCTAATACTTCAGCACTTTTCCAGTCTAATCATTCTTCGCCTCATTTCATCAAATCACATTCTTCGTAGTCTGCCCCTGCTTTCGTTTTTGTTTTTTCCATTTTACATATTCTTTCGATCACTTTTTCGATTTCGTTCAAATCGTCCAAACCACCTTTGTGCTTTTTTCTCTACTGGAGTTATCCCTAATCTTTCTTTTATTTATTCGTTTCTAAAATTATCTTCTCTTCTTAACCCTGTTATTTTCTTAATACTTTCATCTCACTTACTTCAACTGTTTTCACTGCAAGCCTATCATTCAAATCCTTACGAAAAGTTGGGTTATGCATTCTTATTTTCGTTTTTATTTATTAAATATCACCTTATTTAAAGTGTAGTACGAGCCAGTGCTTTGATTCTTTCGTTTAGTTCCGTGTCAGAACTCAAATATTTAAATTGCCTTACTTCTACTTTAATAGATATTTTATGTAGGTTTTCGTGGATAAGTTTTTTTTGTTTAAATTTCTTCCAACCAGGTTAGCCATTCCTAAAGTCGACCAAAAGGCATCAAGATGCTTGATCAATCTTTAGGATCAAACAATAAAACTCAGGAGTGATTGTATGTAACCAAAAAAACAAGATGAGATACGTGAGGGCCAAAAGATCGTTGATGAGTGGAAATCCTTTAATTTAAAATATGGATAGTTTCAAAGAGCTCTGAGGGGACAGAGAAGACAAATGCTCCAGTGAGATTAATATTTATAAGAAGTTGTAGAACCAGAATGAAGATGATGAAATGAAAATTCATGAAGCAAAAATATCTAAGAAAAAGATTCAATTGGTACTACTCGTTTTTGTAAAGTGCTGCTCATTTTGGTTTTTATTTTCAAGTTTTCTGTTCAACTAGTATTCGAACTGTCATTCTTTCTAATTTTTCTGTATATCCTCTTCTAGTTCTCATATGGATTTCATTGTTTGATTGTTTGATTCTAATGTTGTTTTTATCGTAAACACTTCTCGTAATGGCCCTTAAGTTCGGAGGAAGTAAATGTGCTTTCTTTGAAACTTTTATCATCAGTATTGAGGTATTGAAGTCTTATCAAAAAAATAAAGATATGAAAGGCCTCTGTTAATATAAAATATGATTCAGCAAAGGGTTAATCTTTTGGTCACTTGACTTGATTAAACGATGAAGTGCGAAGGTAATTAAGTGAGTTCTGATATCACTAAAAATGATGCATTGTAACGAATTACATCAGTTATATATTTTATTTACCATTTCTAAAAAATTGACTTTTTTTATTAAGTTTATGCAGAATCTTTGCTTTCAACGTAACGATAAACGTTTGTTAATTTACAGCTGGATTTTTTTGCGTCTGGCGAGCAATCGTGTACAGTTCTAGATGGAACGGATGGTGTCCTCTTCGTGAAAAAACCGGATGGTCGCGCTACTGGCGACGCTTTCGTTCTGTTCGCGAACGAATTGGATGCTCCCAAGGCGCTTTCAAAGCACCGCGAGAGCATAGGTTCCAGGTATATCGAGTTGTTTCGGTCGACTACAGCGGAGGTTCAACAGGTACGTAACATTGTCGCACGTACTTGCGATAAGCAAATGCCAGAGGTAATGATAAGGACGATGTTTTAAGTTTCTTATGCGCAAAACTGCATAATGTATTTCTGCAGTACTAAACATGTTTCCCAACAATTTTTTACAGTAATTTAAATTTATATATTGTTAATAATACTTGACGACCTCATGCTACTCCTGTAGTCGTAATGGAATAAAGATTTATTATTATTATTTAATTAATTACGTAGGGTATGAAGTATGAAAGCTGAATTTGAATAATTTACGTTATTGTTCTAAAATAATCCTATTTGATATATCCGTGAATGTTCGCAGGTGTTGAATAGGTCGTTAGATCCGAAGACTTATGAGCAACCGGCACCGCTCATAGCTCAAATACCTCAAGTGCCTTTATTGCCGCAACATATAATAACGTCAGGGACGAGGAAAGACTGCGTGCGACTTCGAGGCTTGCCATACGAGGCGCAAGTCGAGCACATACTGGACTTCCTGGGAGACTATGCCAAAAATATCATCTTCCAAGGCGTCCACATGGTATACAATGCCCAGGTAAGTTCTGACAAAAAAAAGAGATTCATCGCGATTCGCGTAACTTTCGAGTACCTACGTCCTGCCTTTTGGTATATTTTTAGTCGGTGGCAAAGTTCTCGCAGATAAATTGATGATAGAAGACCCGGTCTTGTTCAGATATTGCGCGAGTCAGATAAGTTTGCCGAAAGTGTTCGCGATAATCGAATTAAGTAATTGCGGAGCGAAAGTAAACACTTTGCAGAATTTATCTCGCTCGTTTTTTCTCCCCGTCCTTAGATCGCGAGGTCGCCCGCAAGATAAAAAAATTTAGACTCGTCACGAAATCTTAATGACATTCGATTTGATTATTGCAATTCAGAAATAACAAAACTACAGCGGATAAAGATAAAGTCAAGACGAAAACGGCAGAAGGATATCATAAGAAAACGAAAACTAGAATTTGAACCAACCAGAAATTAAAATGAAATTTCTAGTTTTCATTTCATTTACAAATAGTTTTGGAAATAAAATTAGTACAAAAAGATTTGGCAAAACACTAAAGTACGTATTTCAGTTATGAATGAGAGTTGCCAAGTAGAAGCGATAATAAAAATGAAGAAAGACCAAAGATCTGGAAAGTATTTAGGTACATGACACACACTTATTTAATTGGTGCCAACAAACAGTACGATGGGTATGTACATACATACATACATACATACGTTGCACATACATGCAAATAGGGTATTATTAGAGGAGGTCTATTCTACGTAAGTGTGAATCACAGACAGATGTTTGCAAGCTAGTAGACACGTTCAGGCAGACTGCACTAAACAGGTACCTGATTTTGTGTATGCAGATATTTACACCAGGTGTGCAAACATGAAAATCAAAATGTACTCGTGAGGGCTCGCACGTTTCCATTTTGTATATAATATTCTTGAAAAAAGTTTAACCTCAGCTAAATTTGCGTGACGTTATCTTGCGTTGATTCGTTTTTTTAAAATTCGTTTCCAGGGTCAACCCAGTGGCGAAGCTTTCATCCAAATGGATTCGGAGCATTCCGCGTTCGTAACCGCTCAACAGAAGCACCATCGTTACATGATCTTCGGTAAGAAGCAGCGTTACATCGAGGTGTTCCAGTGTTCCGGCGAAGACATGAATCTCGTCCTGACTGGAGGTATTCCAGCTCCGGTTTCGCCGGCGAAGGCCGCTCCTGCTCTGCTCAGCCCCGGTATGTTACCCCCTATAACGCCTCTTCCGCCCACTAATATTCCCCCGCCTCCTCCCCCGAATACGACGGTCGCTCCGATATCTCAAAACTACGTGCAATCGACGCCCCCAGCGGCTATTACTTGGGAAAACCAGGCGCTTTTCGCTCAACAGCAGGCCCAAATGATAGCCCAACAGAATCTGTTAGCCCGTCAGAGTCAGGCTCAGGTTCAGAGCGATATCATGTTCATGAATCAAATTGCTCAGCATAACTTGGCGGTTTTGAATCAAAACGTGGGGGGACCGATTTCCCCCACGTCCACGCAGTTACAGGGTCAGGTCTTAAAACCCCCGCCTGTTTCGATCATGCCTCAATTTCTGCCTCAGCAGCATCCTTTTTTGTTTTTGCCTCCGCGTGTTACACCATTGGGTATTCCGCGCACGCCACTGGCATATCCTCCACATATTTTACAAGGAACTCCACCAGGAGTTATACCGGTTGTGCCTCACGTAGCCGTTAAGAGAACTTACGGAGATGCTTTTGCTGAACAGGCAGCTCCCGCAAAACGAGCGGCGTTTCATCCTCAAGGACCATTATCAGTTTATCAATCATTCTACCCTAATATCTAAGAGCTCGTAATTTAAGAGATAGATACTCTAATGCAGATATTTTTTTACTCATTAATTAATTTCTTTTTGCTCAATTTATATTATACGTAAGGGACAAAAAGGAAAAAGTAAGTGCCTTCATGACAACTGTCTTTCGTATGTATATGTATATTTATATACCCTTGTTGACATGCTGTAACATATTTTTGATATTACCTGATATATTTAGGCTTACGTACTTAAACATTCCTGATTGATTTGCGTCCAAAGCGAGCGTGGTTTTGAGATATCCGGGGCCAAAGTCGTTTTTGAAACGGTGTTGGAAACGGAACGAAGACTTTTCAAAAGTGCCTAATGTAATCGATTGTGATGTGTGAATACATTCCGATATACAAACCACTACTAGGTAGTCGTCACTGTATTTTTTACGTTACATGTACATGGTGACTTTTCCAAAAACGGTGGGTTGGTTCGTTGTTGACCATTTTTGATATTTTTGTCTTTCGGATTTTGTTGTTAGTGACCCGCCTCCTATTTAGAAAAATCACTTTTTCGACGCCACATTGTAAGGCTTTTGTTGTAACAAATATGTCTGCTACTAATATAGCAACGGATTGGGTTATTTTATTTTTTTGTTATAAACATGGTAATAGGACGTTTATTACTATTATTTTGCATTCAAGGACAACTCGTTCGCATTCGCGAGAATTAAGTTTGTTTTACCTAGACTTAAGGAAAATTTAGCTGAATCTGAATGAGGTATTTTTACCAAGTTTTTCACCAACAAATTAAGAGTATAAATTCAGAAAAATACTCAAAATTTACAGAACAGAATTTTAAACAAATTGAGACAGCCAAGGCAGTATATGCATAAACGCCAATGGATATGAATGAATTTGGTCATAATCAAAGCAATAAATTACCAGGATTGATTAAAAGATGTCACTAAGTATAGCAATCACTAAAATGTAATATGTTTAATTATGATATAATTCTGCTAGAGTATTCTGTTACCTGCCCGTACTAAGTTTTGTGAAGTTTTGAACATGCCCCAATAGAGTTGTCCTTGAATCAAAAATTTGTCGATGTTTTGTTAATAGATGGCATGGGATTATTTAATTTAGATATTAAATTTTGGTAGCTTTTTATATACGATTGTATAATATCCATTTAAGTTTAATTATGTCGGGATTTTCTCAGTTTAGTGATTAGTTATTAAAAGCAAGAACATTTCGGATCGGACTTGTTCGTTCGAGGAAGGAATTTTTCCCATTGTCCTCGAGCAGGCCGGTCCGAACCTTAAAGGTAGTAGGTCTTAGTTTAAGCCTTCCGCATTTTTCTTTCGGCTTTCGCTAGACTCGGTGTGACTGCCTGTTGTACGGAAGTGAGAGAGCTTGTTGGGTTCGCGATTGATGTGAGATGACTAACACTATTTTCTCTCTTGATTCGTTATTTTTTTGTGCAATTTTATGTGTTATTGCCCAGATCACTTGATTCTTTTTCTCTCATGAATTACTAACGTCAAGTGGTGCATGGATCGCATAATTACAAGAACGGATTCAAAGCGAAAGAGCAGCAGGGCGGCGCTCCAAGCTCTAGCGAAAGCGCGCACCCATGGAGCGATCTGTGCCGCTCCGTACTTTTTTTTACTGTACGCAGCTCTTCAACTTTTTTTTCATTAAAATTTGTTCTAATAATTTACACTTTATTAATAAATGTTTACGTCACATTAATGCTTTTTTGGGTTTAATGTTAGATCTCCTTTTGCAAATTTACAGTGCGTACTTTAATGATAAAAATAGGTCTCGTTTTGGAGACGTAATTTTGCGAAAACAATTGCGAACTTAAGGTACGCACTGTAGAAACTATGTGGGCTAGTTTTGTTGGTTATCCGGGAGATGGCGTCGTTCGTGGTGTCTGCTGCCGCCACGTGGTGGAACGGTAACTCTGCTACAGTGTGGTGAGTCTATTTATTACTTATTATGCGTTTTTAGAATAACACACTTCTTTGACATTTAGAGTAGTCAGATGTTTTTGAACTACGAGACCAAAATCACAGTCGCTTCTCTTTTTTATGTGTGGGTTATGGCGCCGGTATTATCCATTTTTTTTTAATTATTCGCCATCTGGTGACTGACGCAGCACAATTTCACCGCCATCATAGCATGTACAGTTTCAGAGTCATTTTTAATCCTATTATGTATTAATAGCAATCGCGTCAAAATTGTTAGATATTAAGAGCACGAATCTTTTTGGACGATCCTCGTATAAGTATGTTGATTCAAAGTCGTACAGAAAGATTTCAGGCAACCACTGTAGAGGTCTTAGATTGAAAAGACGAAAACTGAAGCAAATGTTTCAATGAAATATTTTCACGAAATATTATGAAATTATAATCGAAAATGTTGGCCTTTTAATGCAGAAAATTTAAAGAATATATATTTTTAAACTTCTTTTTATTTTGAATTGAAAAGAGGTTTTTTCTGTTATTTTCTCAAGTTGGTGTCTCCAAATTTTATAACTAAATTACATTTAATTCATTTCTTATACAAAATTTAAAGCAAAGTGTATTTGTATACATGTGATTAAAGATGTTTAATAAAAATAAATAATTAGAAATGCAAATGATTGAAGACATTTAAAATGTTTCTAATAAGGTTCATGTTTTCAAATTTTAATAGTATTACAACAAACCGAGTCAATCAATATTAATTAAAAAAAGCATCGCTTCAGCTTTCAGGCCTTTTGATCTATTTAATGAACGTCGCTCCGAACCTTTGTTTCCTGTTTTCTGGGCACGTGCTAACAAATAATATAAAAAGGTAAACAATATCATGTGTACATACACGCGCACATGCAACAGCAAGCACTGAACTACACGCTGAAATGCCCCCACTTTTCGTTTTCTTTTTGATTTACTCGCTCTGTAAATTGCGCGAAAATTTGCTTGCCCTAGTTTTTATGAACGTTTCTTAAAGGCCGTTTTAGACTACCCTTGTTCTTGTACAACATTTGGCTTAATTTCAAACAAGAAATTTTTGGGCTGCAGATACGGTTTGGAGACATATAGAACATGTTCTATTTTTCCAAATAGTTTTTAATTAAATTCAAATTTTGATACAAATTTTGTATAAGAAATTAGGGAAGTGTTAAACGGGTTTCAACGAAATTTTGCATTCTCTTTAATTCCTCTGTACATTCCTAACCTTTCAGATTTTAAAGATTTTGATATACACACTTACTTATTGCATAAAGTTAGTATAATGGAAGGGATGTTAAAGTCAACGTGTACGTGTACTGTCAGAAAGCTAAAAATAATAATAATTTAAAAGAAGACAGATTTTGGAATTTTGTCAACTTGTTACTTCAACAAAAAAACTTTTGTTAAGCGAAAGGTAGGCACCGTTTGATGAGAACAGGCATTTATCAAATTTAATAAAATTTTGGATATGCATGTATGGTTAGGTACCTTTTCTTCTTATCTTGTAGGAACCAATGAGAACTAGCCTTTATATGAAGAAAATTTCCGATATGATATGGAACAATAACTTATAAAAAAAAGTTTCTAAATTTATGCAGTTGAAAGTGCTTTTGAATTTGGAATTCATTTGTTTTTTTACCTTTAAACCAAAGAAATCAATCATGACAAAAGCTAAGTTGAATTATTTTTGCCTTAAATAAATCGCTATACCTCTAATGTGATTTTGATGCTGTTGAAGAATCTAAATTGCAGAAGCCCAGTGGATAGGAAACGAAGATTTCTGTTTCACATATCGCCGATGATAAAGTCATTAAAAAACAAGTACTGCTCATCAAGTACTCGTTGAAGAAAATTGTTCTGGTTTTGTTTAGATAGATGTTCGTGTAAGCAGTTCTGTTTTCTTCCTGTTAAGATTATTGTCATTCGGAATTCTTGCTTTTTTTAATTTGTTATTCTTAAATCTAGGTGGCAACATAATCCCAACGGCGTTCCACCCAGGAGCGAATTTTCCTGGATATGCCCCGGTGCAACTGGCCGCCCCCGCCTTGGCTCCTCGTCAGTTTTTCCCTCCTCCGATCTTCTACTGGCCGTATCCTAGTCCTCCGGTGTCGCCTACCAGCTATTACGCTCCGACGATGCCACCTCCGGGTGCTATACCTCCTCAACAACCTCAACAGGCCATGGTAAGAAGTCTTACCAAATTTCTTTAACTTAGCTTAAAATCGTTTAGTGCTTACTTGAAGGCACTGTCACAATAGCGTCACTGGTAGGGCGATGTTAAGAAAGTAGCATTGTTATGATGTTAGTTATTTTAAAGTAATCTACATAGTTCGGCTTCAGCACTGGCTATCGAAGAATCTGGTCATTAACATGAGCATTGCTGTGACAGGACTGTAAATTAGGTGAAAAAAATATTCAGATAAATTATTATTTTCAGATTCCTCCTGATTGCATAGCCCTTCCTCCGATGGGAGCGCCGATTCCTACCATCGACGGTCGCTTTATGCCGGAAACTCTGCCAAGACCGGAGCACGAGAAGCAGAGGGCGAACTTCGGGAGCCAGTACGTGGAACTGCTAATTTGAAACGTTTCTGATACTCACCGTGCATTTTCAGTACACCACCGAGACGGTAGTAGCAATATCCGGCGAAAAAGCGCGCCGCCCAATGACATTTAACATAATTTATTCTCTACACATATCAGTCAGAACATTAAGTAAATAAATATAAAACACGATATTTGTATATTATGAATGAGTGAATTAACTAAATAACAAAAGAATTATGTAATATATTTCATAATTTAAATTTAATATATATATACATAGTAAAGATTATAATATATTTTATATATTTGTTATTATGATGTCATTTTGAGATATATTCAATTCGATTTTAGTTTCTCTGATTACTGATAGCGTAAAAACTTATTTGATTGCATAATTGATTAGAGCGTAGATTAGCTAATTTTACGATAGGAAGGAGAGACTGCGTTTAAATCTAAATAATACAAATGTATTTTCGTTTCGTTATCTCAATCAATCACAGTGCAATTTGTTTTTTTTTGCGTTTAATTTTTGCCGTCGAATTTTGAAAATTCGCGTTCAGTGATAAGTCTCGTCCTCCCAATGGCGTTTTCAAAACGTCGCTCGGCGCAGCAAATATTACGATGTCTTCCCATTAGGTTAATTTCGTGTGATGATAATCAATCAAAGAACTGAGTGAAGTACCGCAAAGTTATACGAAAACGTGTGCAATTCAATTCTTCATTTATTCATGTCTTGATTGATTTAAATTCAAACAAAGATTGAGGTTATTCTTTTCTCTAGCAAATCCTCGAATGTTTTCTGGCGTCATCAACTAAACTAATTTTACAATTTTTTTTTAATCGCTTCTTCTAAATTGCTAAATTATTTGTCTTATAGCTCTGCTCAGTTTAACCCATGGTTATCTGTGTGAACCAAAGCAGTGAGGGTCATCTTAAAGACCAGAAACTTCTTTTTGCCAAATTTTCTCACAAATATCAAAGAGAGCTTCCCTATTGTATTGCACACGTCTTCGACGAGAATTCGCGGGTAGCGCTGCTCAAATTTCAACTAACCTTAATGATATCCTCGCTTAGCCGCTTAGTTGATGTGATTTTAGTATAGCTTAAAGACTTAAGTTAGGCAAATTTTATTTGTATCATTTTTTAATAGTCCTCGTCCACAGGGTAACGTGTCCGCGCAAGTTTGTTCATTTGGCTGGCGTAGAAATTTCTGCACCAATTGTAAATTGTCAAAAAAGTTGCGATTGAATCATTCATTGTACAAACTTCTGATATAAAACTATTCTTAATTAAAGCACTTCCTTATTATCACAAATTATAACAAAATTTGTAAATATTGTAATTTGTTGGGCAATTGTGAATTGAATTTGAAGACGTTTTGCTGTACGTTGAGAGCTTCTGAAACAAAATTATACATAAAATAACAATTCTATGATTTTTACAGTAATAATAAATTTATATATGTACAAATGATAAAAATTAATTAAATTTTATTGTTATTCAAATTATAAAAACAAGTTTCTATAAGGTACAAATATTTACAGAAAATGTTCAGGTTGGTTGTTGATAGGGTACATGCTGTGATATCTGTGACAAGTAGATTTCATTAATCGGTATAGCTCCTGAAGAAGTTGCCAACGTTTAGCGAAACGT
Source organism: Dorcus parallelipipedus (assembly GCA_958336345.1). NCBI lineage: Eukaryota > Metazoa > Arthropoda > Insecta > Coleoptera > Lucanidae > Dorcus > Dorcus parallelipipedus. Next base: position 29,602,287 of record OY284479.1, on the reverse strand, counting down.
CAACTTTCAACTGAATTCATAACTATCCGACAAATTATATTCACAAACTGTTAGTTCTTTATAGTTTCAACTTTGATACAGAAAATTCATTGTAGCCATTTTAAAAGATTTTTGAAAATAGCTTTTAAATTTGAAGACATTTTACAAATTTAACAAGGCAACATTGATTAGTCAAGTGAAATGTATAAACTTTTATTTGTTTTATTGTTTTATGAAGAAACCGTTCAAATTAAAAGCAAGCTTTTCAGTTACTCAGAAGAAATTCAGGTTTCACAAGTATCAAAAAATTAAAATTTGCTTATCAAATGAAAGTGGCAAAAAATTAACCAGCATTTCTTTCTTGATAAGTACATATAGGAAATGGGCGACACACATACGAAATTAAAACAATAAATAATTGTGAAAATTGAACAATTAAATTGGAAATTTTCTAACGTTTCCGTTTTAACATAAGCAGAGATGTAGAGAGAGTCAATGCATATTCCAAAATTTTCAAAAGAATATAGAAATACTGTTATGAATAATACAGCCGGGATTTAATTTTTTTTGCATCAGGATATTTGAAAATTATTAACGATTAAATTGTTAAAATTACGCAGAATTAAAAAAGAATTCTTTGCTATTTGAAAACGAAATCGTGAGGTTTTAACTTTTCCATAAATTGTAATTGATACGAATTTATATTCAGCTAGTTTGCTAAAATAAGATCAGATATTATTTGCTATTTCTAAATAAATAAAAAGTAATATTATTTACATAAAACAGGAGCGAACTCTACTTAAACTTGCCAACTTGCGTAGCGCACGGTGCTTTCACTTAAGCATAACTTTTAATGCAACGAAGCGTGTAATGTTAAAAATTAAATTCTAGTGATAAAAAAAAAACTAAATATTAAGTGAGAATCAAAATTCGTGCTCAAAAAATTTAGGTTACGTGCAATATAAGTGGAATTTCCCAGACCTACGAAAATTCTAGTTGTTTGTAAAATAGGAGAGAAGTTATTATTATTATGATTGCAATTTATTATAATTTATTTTTCTCTTTTAGAAAGCTGACGAAATCAAATTTCGAATAAGTCTTCTTAACTTTATAGGAAAGTCTTAGTCGTTTCTGTTTTAGGTTTACCTAACGATAGTAGTAATAAATTTAGATCTAGTTGATACAATGACATTTATTATTTAAGAAATAAGATCTATTTGATACTTAAGAATGTTGTGTGATGATTATAATGATGATGATCGCGTCCTGGCGATTTTAAACAAAGGATCGCAAACGCAATGCACACTCCGACTAGTTGTGTTTAAGTATAAGAGAGATTTTTATTGTACTAAGAGTGTACTGCAGTTGTTGAATAAATAGACGATAAATATCAGTTGTTGAAATCTGTCTTTTATTTCCACATTTTCCAATATATTTGCGTTGCAATGGGGGTGGAAAGAATATATGCATTGAATTAACAAATTATTCGATCCAGCTCTGATGGCAAGTTTTGTGGGGGGTAAAGGCAACCTTTTATATAAAAATATCAATACTTTCTGAAAAGCTCTCGTAATGAAGGCACTTTTACTTAGCTTCGTTAAGTAGATACGTAAATTTATGGTTGAAATTTGAAGGTAATTTGCTCAAACCTCTTGAAAATGCTTGCGAATGGAGTCAGGTCACTTAATTAGAATGCACTTGATCGTACACCCCAGCGAATTCGTCGGCTCAATTTAAGCCCTTGAACTCTCAAGAACAACATCGTAATAAATTGCGAACTTCAATTTCGCCCCATTCGATAAATCGGGCGAGCAAAAACACGAAACTATAATGGATAGTCGGGCGAAGCTGATGGGGCAAAAAGGGGGTAATAGCAGACCGAAATTTTCCATAAAGATGCGAGCGAATCCCTCGGTGGGTGTCACGAAACAAGCTCAGGTGTCAGTGTTGATTAATTGCTCGTGTAATTTCGTGCGAGTGATGAACCCTTGCGCGATTAATCTGCGTCAGTTTTCTGTCGGGAACTGAATTCGTGTCGGCTTACTATTAATTATTTTTAAAAATACTGAAATCCAGTGGCAAATGAATCAAATCAAAAAAGAAAAAAAAATCGTCTGCGAAAGAGCACCTCCACTATTTATTTCACATTTAATTTACTAAGGCTGGGTTTCTGAGTCCTAGTTTAATTTTAAACTCCTGTTTATTCCCATGGTAGCAATTATAAAAACAATTGTTCCTATGGAAATAAACAGGAGTTTAAAGTTAAACTAGGACTGAGAAACCCAGCATAATTACATCAGACATGAATAGCAAATACATATTTCTATAACACTAGGGTTAAAATAATTGATGGCAGGTAAAGTTTAGTATGAGTCTCTAAGGTCGGGTTTCTGAAACGTTTCATAAAGTTAACTACTAGGTTAAAATAAAAATTCTTATAATTCTAATATGTGTAGCCATAGCAACGTTTACTTTTATCGGACCGTTAAATTTATGTATGGTTCCAGAAGCCGGGCATAGACTGAATGTGAAGGGATATATGTTTTTAAATAACATGAATGAAATCTTGCATCTTTCGCAAAACGCGAAAATTTAAGTTATTTAAATAATAGGCGCATCGATTTTCCTTCATTCAAATTCGCTTTCGCGTTTTCCCTTTCAGTCGCTTTATCAAAGGGGACTCTCAACTATTTGTTACGTTCCTCTGCCCAGACGTGAGTATTTACCACAGTGACAAAGCTGAAAGCGAAACTATGCGTTTGATCTACGAGCGACTGCTTTTACTTTTAGGCAAATTCCGTCCCTAGAATCTCCATGAATACACGTGATCGCATTAAAAAAAAACGGAATTTCTGTCCAACAAAAAATGGCTTTTGTAATCAGAAGCTTGTGATAAAAACAGAATGCAATAAAGACCATGTATAAAGCATTTAATAAAATTTTCGATATTTGTTTTCATTACGTCTTAAAAATTTTGTACGTTTAAAAGGATGAAATTTATAATATAAAATTATTTTCTTTATTAAGGGTGGAAAAATAAAACAGTTGGCATCTGAATGCTATGATAAAAGAAGCAACAGTTGCGTGCATGTAATGATGGAACATTCGTGTTACAGTCCTGCAGAATGCATCCTACCTGTTGCAAAATTGGAAGGCGCCTGCGTTTACCCTCCCTCGCAGAGGGTGAAGCAAGCTAGAAGCTATCTCGTTCGGTTATGTCCGGGGTCCGTGTACGTATATACAACTAAAAGGCCGGATTAAAAAGTGAGAGTTATCAGTTTTACCGTTGATCGGAGGTAATTGTCTCTTTTTTTCCGGCGCATTATCTCGAACAATAGAGCTTTTAAAAGCAGAAAAGCTCGTCGTTTTATATCGGATATTTTCCATTAAAACTGGAGAAAATTCTTGTTTGATAAAATTTACATTAATTTCCATCTTTTCCTTTTATTTCTATCTTAATTTTGTTAAATGGAAAATTTTTGCAATTTAGTTCTCTTATAGTACATATAGTTAAGTTTATGAAAGCCTTCTAATGATGAAACACATAGACGTTAGCTTTTCATTTCGAATTATAGTAGAATCAAAATTGACAGTGCTGATGCCACTTATGTAGTAAAAATTCAACTGAATGGATATGATACTGGCATGATGATCGATAAACCACACTCGGTGGACACCTGGTACATAAAATTTAAAAAAAATCATTAACCTATTTTTTCCCAGTGTTCCAGAACTGGAACTCCCAAAACTGGAACATGACGCATATTTTCAGATTTAAAACAAATTGCCAATCATAGCCGTCGCCTGTCTCGTATGACTTGTTGGCATACTTGTCGGTTTCGTTTGACGCAAAAATCGTTGAGTTTGCTAATTTCGTTTATGACTTTTGTTGTCTTGTTCTATACTGTCAAATGTGATAAAAATGTCTTGCAAAAGATAAGCAAATATCTACTAACACATTTCGTATATTGTAAAGTGTATGGTTCCATTCTGTTAGTAAATGCATCCAAATTTATTATTACTAAATGCAATATTCTAATAAATTTTGTATTATTTTTATTTCGCATAAAAGCTGCTTGTTTCGATACTGGAACACCGGGCCTAAAGATGCATACCATACTTAGTCAAAAACAAATATTTTTAGGGCATTGATAACAGAAGAGTTGACAGCAATAATAGAAAATAACGGCTGAATGATGTTAATAGCGTTGATGTATGTATAACTCCGTCAAATGATGGGTGCTGAGAGTGGAGAACACAGTGCTGATGAAGTTGAGTGGACGTCAGCTTGATGTTAAGGCATGGTTCAGGCTACGGTTTAATTTTATTCAAATCAGGGAATTACTACATTGGACGACGATGACATTGACTATGACGACAATTACGAAATACCTATTACTCATCTACAAAAGAAGGTTCATCATTACAACCAGGGCAATCCAGGAAACTATATAGTTACGCTAGTTCAACGAAACTGTTCCAAAATTGATCTGGTCCTTTCATTAGTCAAAAAATTTCGAAACATATCTTCCGATCTTACTAGCTGTTTCGACTTATTTTTTGATGAAGAAGTAAGCATCTTCTTAGTCAACATGTTTACTGCTTAGGCCAGATCAAAAACTCAATTTTGAAATGACTACTAAAATGCAAATACTCTAAGTGCAAGCAGCGCAGGTGAAGAGAAAACGCTATTAGTGAATATCTGAATATAGGCGAAAGTATGATGCCCTATTACGGATCCCATGCGGCAGAACATTTATACGTGGGAAACGGATACAAAATGTGGTGCCTTAGCGAATCTTTAGAATATCTTATGCAATTCCAATCTTCAAAGAAAGAGAAAACATTAATTTCGGAGGTAGTGATTATCTATCTAATCTTCTAAGGACTGTCCGATTTAAAATTTTCATCGTATTATTATTAATGATTGGCAATAACAGGCTCGGTGTTCCATTTTTGTCATCATCAAAAACAACTACGCAAAAGAAAAATATTATAAATATCGATATATTTAATTAATTACCTGTTTTTACTAAATATTTGCATTTAGTAAACAAAAATTTAAAAAAATTATAATTCCGGCAGAAATGGGTTAAGGCCCAGTTTTACAATTGTGTTCTGTTCGCCGATATTCTTCCATATCTTGGTCACGTTTTCCAATGATAGTGTTATATTCAGATTATTCGACGATTGTAAAATTGGGACTAGTCTTTTGATTTAACGTTTCTTCCTTAATTCTTTTTCAGTTCACTAATTCTTCATTGAGTAATATTCGATTTGTTTCACTGCTTTCTAACTTGAGTTGCTTCTCCTTGACTTGGCTATTTTCTCTGTTGGTGGAAGTTGGAAAACATATTTGCTATAATGAGACTATTTTTTCCATATTTCTTTTGGTTATTCTTTTCAGAACATCGTTCCCGTTTTTCTTGATGTGATGTGGATGCAGCTTCTTTTTGTTTTGGCAATTCTTTTTTTTTGCTTATAACAAAAGAGCGGCCAGTTTTAGGTTTTTGACATCAGAAGTAGTCAGTTTATCTTGAATAAGTCATTTGCAACGTGCTGAATGAGTGTTTAAGGATATATAAAATAAATCGGATTCCGTAAAAATATTGTTGACTCAATGATTATGACTCATTATGACTCAATTATTATTGAGGTAACTGGCATGAATAGATGTCCTAAACTGAAAATCTTGATGGTAAAGTCTTAGTATGTAGTGCTCAGTCTTGAATACGAAATCTGGTGGGTTGATGTATGACAGAATTATTGTTGAGGTAAATCAGATTTTGGCAAATAGAAGCGATTGTTACGATAAAATGCATTTTGAATGTCTTGATGTGATCAACTTTGATCAGTTTTGAAAACGGATGAGACAGAATGATGATGAGTTATAATGAGTGAAAAACGTCAGACCGATTTAATCATTTAGGTCAAACGTTTCACAATCAGTTCCCATGATGCAGTAGTAGATGCAGCCACAAGAAAAACAGGAGCAGCTTCGAAGAAGTCCATTTGTAAGAAAGAATGAAAATATCGACAGAAAGAAGAATTGTGATGCAGTATAACAGTATAACCGGTGGCATAGGAAAAGACCTAAAAGTTAAATTTGGGAACCAAAAGAGGATTGACCATCTAAAAAAATCAAAAATCTAAAAAACATAAAATTTGGTGAAAAGTCAACTTGATAAAGAATCAACTCTTAATACATTTTTATTAAGCACAAATTTTATCCGATATGGTTTGTCGTATTTTTTTGTTTGTTTCTTATTTCAATTAATTAAGAATCTAGAATCCCAGTCAAAAATGTTTATATTGAATCACATTACGTTTTAGAACTTACAAATAGAGAGTAAATTAATTTTATCAGCAGTATTTCCCGAAATTAATTTGAATTTCGCTTCGACCGAGATTTATTTACCGACGATTGTCAAAATTTTCCCACTTGTCGAGAGAACTAGACCCTTCAATATAGGATAATCGAAGCAGTTCTTTTATAGACCTCATTTGGATTATTGACGATAAAATATATTTCTAGAAATTTACTTCTTGTTTTAAAATAGGTTCGTTCCAACAGCAGTTTTTGATTAGTTAATGAAGTAATGATCGGTTTTAACAACTTCATGAAATATACCTTCAACTTTTATGGCTGTATGCTTTTAACCTTTCGAACTAGTCACAAACTATTGTTGTAACAGACTTAATATTAACATTATCAAAATCAATTGTTTGTCCTATGTAGAATCTATCACAATCCAAGTAATTAACTTTGTATACTGCGTCAGCTTGTAATATGGGTTTATTTTATCGGTAACGGTTCGGTGGACTAAAGAACTGACGAGATGGCCGGTGATGGGAGAACGCATTTAGGTAACGATCAGTGTGAATCGGTTTATGATATACAAAACGTACTAATTTACCATTTGGAATGTGGCTTAATAAAATTTTAATTTTAATTTTTTAAATTTTTTAATTATCATCAATACCTGGGTTTAAAGTGAAAGTACATAAGGTTTTTGTTCAAAAGTAGGTATACAGATTCGGAAATTTGGATACTGGACATAGCAAGTGGCGGTGGCCGGCAAGTGGGCGTGATTAGTCAAATGTCTGTCTTTATTTTTGTAGTGCGTTCCCTGTCGCACGAGTTATAATAGGTTGTCCAGTTGAACACTACCGAATCTATATTAAATGATAATAGGGGAGAGATTGTTGCTATTGTTGCTCCTGATATCTGTTCATAATTTTGGGACCAATACTTACTTAAATTTAGGTTAGTTTTGTATTAATAAACAATGCTCAGATTTCAAACATATGCCGTGAGAAATTGCAAAAATAATTCGAAATATGTAAGATTCTTACTAATATTTTTTCTCGTATCGAAATCTCCCTGCTTAATAGTTTATTACATGCAACCAACTGTACATTTCTCTTATGACGTTTTTAATATGGAGTCGCATGTGCCTTTTACAATAAAGAGACTTTGTTATTCACTATTATTCCTTCAACATTTTGGAGTTCCTTTCACTTTTTTCTCGACGGCTTTTCATTCAGACATTCTTTGCAGGTTTATTTTTCCCCTTTTCATGATATTTTTAATTCTTTTTAAAACTTCGGCTTTTGAATTTATGAAGTGAATTTTCAGCCTTTTCTGCAAAGTGAATTATGTTTAAATGTTTTAAACGGTGACATTTTGTTCACAGATTTTTTACTATAGTTACTTTTCCCTTAAGAGCCACAGATGTTTCCAGATATGTTAATGATAATTAACTGAAAAGATTATCATATTTTTGAGAGTGGAACAGGAAAAAGATGAAGGCAATAATGCTGACGAAGAGGCAAGGTTTGTAAAGTGTTCACTATGTAAGTGAACAAGCCGCTTAGAATAAAATTCTTATCTTAATCTAAATTTTTAAGAATCCGTTAAAACATAAAGCATTTGTTATAAAATAAGGTGTTTGTTATTGTGTGAGTAACTGACATAATACTGAGAAGATCAAATATACTTGTCTCGAAATATTGAAATTGTGCACGTTTTAGTTTATTAGCAAACGATGTACATAGGCTTGTTTAAGTACTTGTCCAGGGCAAAAAATGAAAATTGTAAAATTAATTGAAATAATAAACTCGGCTCCTTCGTCGCCTCGTCCTTAATTACGATTCGTCCCCTAAAACCATTTTGCGTACGTGGTACATACAATATTTTTTGGTACACGCTCGCCAAATCACCAACATTAATGTTAAATTGCTCGAATTTCGAACTAGCAAGTCTAAATTGTCCCTGTCATCACAGCTGTCATCCGACATGGCAATGATCGGTAATCATAGCAACGAGTTGAATTTTATACTTATAGCGTTTTCGACTGACTGCTCCAGAGCACTCTGGTGTTATTACATGAAGTTAAAATAAGATGGAGATAATCTGAGAGTGCTCTAGAGCAGTCAGTCGAAAACGCTATTAGTTACTTGATTACTTCATTGAAACTTGATCGAAAAGAATCCGCTAAAGTGTTGCCATGGCAGCTTTAAGTACTAGGTCTCTAAAATTTTTTAGCGGATTCTAAGCGTTGCTATGACGCCTGAGGTAGTTAAAGATACGTTTTTCGTTCTAGTTCTTAGTCCCCTAAGCGACCATTTTGCGGAGCGTGTACCAAAAAATGTATTTAGGTACACATAAAGATTTCCCATCCCTTAAAATTTACCCACAAAAGTTTCCCTTCCCTTAAAATATATTTATACATAAAGGTATCCCTTCCCTTTTTAATTTAATACGTTCGCTACTCATTTAAATACACGTACACACTACTCCTGAAAGCCATTCCCATAATAGTTACTTATTGTATAAATGATGTATTTTATCCACGCAAGAAAATTAATTTAATTTTCTTAAGTGGATAAAATGCATCTAAAACACGCATGTAATACAACGTTTTATCCACAATCACCGCATTTATGGAATCAGAATGAACGAAATTTAATTAATTAAAAAATATTCGTATTCGTAAAATGGAACATGACAGGTTTTGTCATACCTATGCCATATTGCTATGGTACATTGTTTATTATTATCCAACTAGTGGAATAAAGGAACTTTATGGTGGATAATAGGTCAGTGCTTCATAAGTATGGATAAAAGTCCAATTATAATATGATAGTGGATAAAAATTATTTGTGGAATGCCCAAATAACTATATTCTTTGAAATAAAACTTCCTGAATCACGGTCTGAATGTTTTTTTTTTTATTAATTGTTTAACATAACGTTTTCGAACCTGGCCAGGTTCTTCCTCAGTGTCTACAATTAAATTTACATAATTAGTATCTATGACTAAGTTAATTTAATGCCTTAACATAGCAAAATTAGTAATAGATAGAGAAAGGGAACTTACTAAAAATTGTGAGTCTCCTCTCTCCGAGCGTAGGGAAAAGACTGACAGCCGAACTAATCACGCAGGCGTTTGTTACTTTTAGGTGGAGAGAGAAATTTTAAAATGGGGTGGTAATAACTATTTAAATTGTTATAATCAGTTCTTTTATTTACGGTATTGGGATCGTTCACAATAAAACACATTTCAAGAGTATTTCTTTTGTAAAAGTTTGATTCTTGTTTTAAAACATTCACGTTGTTGAAATTAAATTTGTGTAGATTGTTTAAAGCGTGGTTTGTTAACATCGAATATTCTGGGTTGTTATTTTTTATATTGTAGTTGTGGTTGTACATCCTAGTTTTGATATAGTTTTTAGTTTGACCTATATAAACTTTATTACATTCCATGCAGTCTACTTTGTACACAACATTAGATTTTTGATCTGGATTTATTTTATCTTTTAATCTACTGAAAAAGGATTGGTTGCTGCAAGTGGATTTACCTGTTAATATTATATTATGTTTGTTTAATTTCCTTTTAAGAAACTCGAATGTATTTGGAATGTAAGGGAAAGAAACGAATTTTTTATTCGTAATGTTATTAAGAGAATTTTGGTTACAGTTTTGACTTGTTTTTAATTTTCTGACTCTACTGTTGATTACTGAGTTTATTAAGTTAGTGGGGTAACTATTACTTTGTAATACTTGTTTTATTAATTCTAAATTTTTTTTATGAAAGATTTTATTGGATAACAAGATAGCTCTATCGACTAGGCTCGTGATTACAGAAATTTTTTGATTTTTAGGATGAACGGAATTGAAATTATTTCAAAGAATATAGTACCGGTCAAGAAAACACTTTACTCTCAACAACAAATAACTATAGGTATATTTTCACGAACAATGCTCGATGGGCCAGCTCACTTTAACTAACATTATACAGATCCATCCATCGCCAAATGTGCCATTGTGGCCCCTTTAAGGAGAAACAGCGCTTGGGATTTTATAATTAGTGCTGGCAGGAAGCTCTGGCGTTTAAATCTCAAACTTACTTTCTTTTCTTAATCTTTCAATTTCAGAAAGAAGCTAAATAGGAAATTGCGAAATAAAGTCTGTAAATCTGGATTCATTATGCGTTACCGGCTATTGCGACGGAGTCTCATAATTTGCTGGATATGATGGGCAATATATTATAGTATTTCCAGCGATAGAAAGATAGATTTTAAATTTCGCGCCAATTTAAAAAAGGCGTGCGCGTTCAACGGTCAGCAGGGGTGCGTTCAGGAATAACGCTCCGACTAAAGAGAGCGCGCTCTATGTACTCTTACAGCGTTCAGAAAAAGTTTAATCGCACTCTAGATAATCATCTTTATGAGTTCAGAAATAGATAGAGTAAATGCTTGGAGCGCGTTCTTCTGTATTCGGTCTAAACTTGGTACAAGTGGACAAAATCGTAATTGTTTAGGTAATCGTCCCGATAGAATTCAAAAGTTTAAATTGAATGCAAACAAAGTGAGTACAAAGTTTGTTTACTTTTCTTTAAACCACTTCTTATTATTACGTCTTCTGTATCTGTATCTATATCTGATTCATCATTTTCCAACAACATTATACTAACAAGCGTCTAAATAAAAACCTGGTCAAGTAGGTTGTGATCGAGAATTTTTGCATTGCATTTACATAACAGAATTACTAAATATAGCCTACTTGACCAGGTTTTTATTTAGACACTTGTTATTTACACTATGAACAATACAATTTGCAATTGCAATTACAGCTGCAAATCTTTGGTTACGGCTCATTTTTCAGTTTTGATAGATATAGGTTATTGTTCCAGTCACCAATGACACAACTAACTTCAGTTAAATTTTTACCGTTCATAAATACTTGAAGAGGCAGTGCAAATCTTGACGTTAAGGGTAAACACTCTGGGAGCAAACGCACAAAGTACTCTCACTGTATCTGAACGCACCCCAGGTGCTGAGTCAGCAACTCAGCAACTGCTGTTCACTGAACGCGCACAATATTACTAACATACACAGTCCAAATTGTTAATCATTGATGCTTTTAAGTCGGCTATTCCGGTCATCCAAATCACCAACAGGTGTAGCATAAATTGAATTTTTTATGTGTGGCCACAAGAAGAAATCACACGGAGTAATACAGCAAGATCTGGGAGGGAATATAACTGGCGTATTTAAGCTTATAAGTCGATCATCAAAAAATTCCATGAGATAATTTAAATTTTCTCTTGTAGTGTGTATGGGAGCACCATCCTGTTGGAAATACCCTCTTTGTAGAACTACAAACATCATCTATGAACATCATCCATTAGCTGATTTATGAACAGTCCAAGAATTTCTAACCGATACCTTTCTGCGGTCAAAGTTCCATTAAAATATATGGGTCCTATTATACGTCTCTTGCTAATAGCCGCCCAAACTCCAAGCTTCTGTGGGTGCAAAGGAGTTTCAACAAAATAATGCGGATTATCTGAAGCCCGCATTCGCATATTCTGTGAATTTGTATATACAGAAAGGTGAAAGTAACACTCATCGGTAAAAAAGGTCTTTTCAAGCAGCTCATCGTTAAGATTGTTTATGAACCATTCACAAAATTGTAGTCTCTGCGGAAAGTCATTTCGAGTAATTTCTTGAAATACTTGTACACGATATGGCTTCATGCATAAATCTTTCTTAAGAATGCGCAGACATGAACTATATGAAAGATCAACTTGTTGGCGCAAATGTCGTATTGATGATTGTGGTTGCTTCCTCTACAATGGCTCGAACAGTTTCAATATTTCCTTTGTTTCGTACTGTCGGTCTTCCAGCACCTTTTTTGTGAGCTACACTTCCTGTCTCACGGTAAACATTGACGACATTAAGAAGAGCTCTACTAAAACTATCGAAGTGCACCGCCAGATTTGGAAATGTTTCACGAAAATCTTCGAAAGCGTCACGAGTTGAATACACCCACTCACCGTCGACTTTTCGTCCATTTCTAACATAAATTTCCAACATTTGGCGTTTTTGTTCATCAGTGAAAACTATTGTTCAAGTTTAACATTTAAACATAAAATACTAATGTCAAAAATGACTTAAGTGAAAGTGACAGTTCAGGTTGGGCGAATAACTACCTGAATAAAGAATACACATGCTCTGTATTTCTTTCTCCTTCTTCCGTGGCCTACTTTGTTGAATATAATTTTGAATCACTCGTTATTATATATATTATATATTAATAATTAAATTCTTCACAGGGCTGCAGTCAAGAGGGCGGTAATTAATACTCTTTTAAAGTTTAACCGAGCTTTCGGAAAATTTTATTTCCTTTTTCAAGGTTTCTACAAAAACATGGCACTAATTAACAATTCATTAATAATCTAAATTTTTTACTTACTCCTTAATGAGTAAGAAAATAAGTTAAATTCAAGTTAGAAATTATTCGAAATTATTTGACAAATTATTTTTGACACTAAATTGAATTGACAGTAAATTTGTTTATTTGAGACAAAGCAATATGATGTTATAAATTATATATTTTTAGATTAAGAATTTTTAGAAGTGATTTTAAAATTTAGTAAATATGTGTAAATGCAACTAAGTTTCTCAATATCTGTTCTTTTATTCATGCTTTTATTATTGCCAAAAATATGACACATTTCAATAAACGTTCTTTGATTCAAATTAGGTTCAATATCAAGTATTTTTGCATCTTGAAAATTGATGTGATGGTCCTGTTTATTGGCATGTTCAGATAAAGAGCAAGCAGAAGGTCTGACTCTAATATCACTTTTATGTGAGATTATTCTGGAGTGAAGAGTTCTGGATGTTTGTCCAATATAAACAGAATCACAATCAAGACATGGAATTTCATAAATAGAATTAATTTGTTGGAGTTTGTCAAAAGGATCTTTAACTTTAGTAAATAAGGCCTTAATTGTTAATAATTTTTTTGTTGCAATGTGAATGTTTTTGTTCTTAATTACTTTTATTAGTCGAGATGTAAGATTAGGAATAAATAAATAAATAAATAAAGGTAATGTAACAGTAGCTTTAGATAAAGATGATTATAATAATAAATCTTTAGACTTATTAAATGATATTAATTATTATCAGATTTTAAAGAGAGATCCTACTAGCACATTACAACAAAAAGCCAACAAAATCGTTTCTGAATTAAAAACTGCTGATATGATAGATACAGTGACAGCTAAATCACTGAAGAATTATTCTTCTTGTAGTCCAAGATATTATGGCTTACCAAAAATTCATAAGCCAACTTTGTCTTTACGGCCTATCATATCTTCAATTAATTCACCTAACAGTAATTTATCACAATTTCTTACTGAAATATTAACAAATGCCTATGATAAAAGTAATGAATATTATGTTCAAGATTCCTTTGAGTTTTCTGAGTTTGCTAATAACAGAATAGTTCCAATTAATTATGAAATTATTAGTCTAGATGTTGTCTCACTTTTTACTAATATGTATATCTTTGGAATTAGTTTTGCAAAGTATTGAAAAAAACTGGGAAGAAATAACTAAGGTATGTAATCTTTCTAAAGAAAAAATGATAATGATAAACTTGGTACAAGTGGACAAAATCGTAATTGTTTAGGTAATCGTCCCGATAGAATTCAAAAGTTTAAATTGAATGCAAACAAAGTGAGTACAAAGTTTGTTTACTTTTCTTTAAACCACTTCTTATTATTACGTCTTCTGTATCTGTATCTATATCTGATTCATCATTTTCCAACAACATTATACTAACAAGCGTCTAAATAAAAACCTGGTCAAGTAGGTTGTGATCGAGAATTTTTGCATTGCATTTACATAACAGAATTACTAAATATAGCCTACTTGACCAGGTTTTTATTTAGACACTTGTTATTTACACTATGAACAATACAATTTGCAATTGCAATTACAGCTGCAAATCTTTGGTTACGGCTCATTTTTCAGTTTTGATAGATATAGGTTATTGTTCCAGTCACCAATGACACAACTAACTTCAGTTAAATTTTTACCGTTCATAAATACTTGAAGAGGCAGTGCAAATCTTGACGTTAAGGGTAAACACTCTGGGAGCAAACGCACAAAGTACTCTCACTGTATCTGAACGCACCCCAGGTGCTGAGTCAGCAACTCAGCAACTGCTGTTCACTGAACGCGCACAATATTACTAACATACACAGTCCAAATTGTTAATCATTGATGCTTTTAAGTCGGCTATTCCGGTCATCCAAATCACCAACAGGTGTAGCATAAATTGAATTTTTTATGTGTGGCCACAAGAAGAAATCACACGGAGTAATACAGCAAGATCTGGGAGGGAATATAACTGGCGTATTTAAGCTTATAAGTCGATCATCAAAAAATTCCATGAGATAATTTAAATTTTCTCTTGTAGTGTGTATGGGAGCACCATCCTGTTGGAAATACCCTCTTTGTAGAACTACAAACATCATCTATGAACATCATCCATTAGCTGATTTATGAACAGTCCAAGAATTTCTAACCGATACCTTTCTGCGGTCAAAGTTCCATTAAAATATATGGGTCCTATTATACGTCTCTTGCTAATAGCCGCCCAAACTCCAAGCTTCTGTGGGTGCAAAGGAGTTTCAACAAAATAATGCGGATTATCTGAAGCCCGCATTCGCATATTCTGTGAATTTGTATATACAGAAAGGTGAAAGTAACACTCATCGGTAAAAAAGGTCTTTTCAAGCAGCTCATCGTTAAGATTGTTTATGAACCATTCACAAAATTGTAGTCTCTGCGGAAAGTCATTTCGAGTAATTTCTTGAAATACTTGTACACGATATGGCTTCATGCATAAATCTTTCTTAAGAATGCGCAGACATGAACTATATGAAAGATCAACTTGTTGGCGCAAATGTCGTATTGATGATTGTGGTTGCTTCCTCTACAATGGCTCGAACAGTTTCAATATTTCCTTTGTTTCGTACTGTCGGTCTTCCAGCACCTTTTTTGTGAGCTACACTTCCTGTCTCACGGTAAACATTGACGACATTAAGAAGAGCTCTACTAAAACTATCGAAGTGCACCGCCAGATTTGGAAATGTTTCACGAAAATCTTCGAAAGCGTCACGAGTTGAATACACCCACTCACCGTCGACTTTTCGTCCATTTCTAACATAAATTTCCAACATTTGGCGTTTTTGTTCATCAGTGAAAACTATTGTTCAAGTTTAACATTTAAACATAAAATACTAATGTCAAAAATGACTTAAGTGAAAGTGACAGTTCAGGTTGGGCGAATAACTACCTGAATAAAGAATACACATGCTCTGTATTTCTTTCTCCTTCTTCCGTGGCCTACTTTGTTGAATATAATTTTGAATCACTCGTTATTATATATATTATATATTAATAATTAAATTCTTCACAGGGCTGCAGTCAAGAGGGCGGTAATTAATACTCTTTTAAAGTTTAACCGAGCTTTCGGAAAATTTTATTTCCTTTTTCAAGGTTTCTACAAAAACATGGCACTAATTAACAATTCATTAATAATCTAAATTTTTTACTTACTCCTTAATGAGTAAGAAAATAAGTTAAATTCAAGTTAGAAATTATTCGAAATTATTTGACAAATTATTTTTGACACTAAATTGAATTGACAGTAAATTTGTTTATTTGAGACAAAGCAATATGATGTTATAAATTATATATTTTTAGATTAAGAATTTTTAGAAGTGATTTTAAAATTTAGTAAATATGTGTAAATGCAACTAAGTTTCTCAATATCTGTTCTTTTATTCATGCTTTTATTATTGCCAAAAATATGACACATTTCAATAAACGTTCTTTGATTCAAATTAGGTTCAATATCAAGTATTTTTGCATCTTGAAAATTGATGTGATGGTCCTGTTTATTGGCATGTTCAGATAAAGAGCAAGCAGAAGGTCTGACTCTAATATCACTTTTATGTGAGATTATTCTGGAGTGAAGAGTTCTGGATGTTTGTCCAATATAAACAGAATCACAATCAAGACATGGAATTTCATAAATAGAATTAATTTGTTGGAGTTTGTCAAAAGGATCTTTAACTTTAGTAAATAAGGCCTTAATTGTTAATAATTTTTTTGTTGCAATGTGAATGTTTTTGTTCTTAATTACTTTTATTAGTCGAGATGTAAGATTAGGAATAAATAAATAAATAAATAAAGGTAATGTAACAGTAG